>SJYS01008160.1:492836-502982 GCA_006410695.1 Philantomba maxwellii | reverse complement strand
GCGCCAACAGGAGCCCACAGGGGCCTCATCCCCGAGAAGTCTGCTCTGCTCCAATAACCCTAAACCCTTGGTGACCCGCAACAGCGCTTCCGAGAGCGCCAGCGCCTCTGACTTCCCCGGCTTGCTGTGCATGTAACTCAACAGGACGGCCGAGCCGCTGTTCAGCTTCCTTTTCTCAGAGGCTCAACTTTAATTTACTTAAAGGTTGCTTCTCCCCTCATGATTCAACTCTATAATAACTCGCTAAATATAAAAACAGCTGCTTACACACAAAGTTTAACAGAACTTATTACTCCAACATTTTCGGAAAATGCGTTTTGTTCCCAAAAGTTTGCTAAGAATAATTTTAACTAAAAGTGGAAATGAAAATAGTGTGAGTGCGGTACAGACCCACCAAAGTTAATGCTCATTGTTATTAGAAATAAAAAACACGAATGTCACATCACCAAAGCTTCTGTTCAAGAATCTGAGATGGAGATCTTAAGATGAATTCCACCAAAACACCGAGAAACAATTTCATTCTGACAACAATTGATACTCAAACCGAAGGAGAATATTCCAAAGTGAAAAAAACAGTATGGGTCAATTTCAGAGCCGAGATCTAAATTTCCTAAACATGTAAGCAAGCAAACTGAATGCCACCAGGGGCAGTAGAAGAACGGTACCGAGGGGGCATGGGAGTCCCAGGAGCGGCCAGGCAATGGGCACGAGAGTGTCCGTCCCTGCCGTCGGGTGCGGGACTGGGTGTGCTGGTCGCTCTATCCGCCAGGCTCCACTGTCCATGGAGTTCTCCAGGCAAGAATCCTGGAGTGGGTGGACATGCCCTCCTCCAGGGGATCTTCCCAACCCAGGGATCAAACCCAGGTCTCCCACACTGCAGGTGGATTCTCTACCAGCTGAACCACAAGGAAGCTCTCAGGTATGGGTGAAGCAGAACATAATCACCAGATGCTGAAAAAGTTCGCATGGGTTGAAATGATTAAGAAAGACTTCTTCAGTTCAGTCGTGTCCGACTCTTTGCGACCCCATGAATCGCAGCACGCCAGGCCTCCCTGTTCATCACCATCTCCCGGAGTTCACTCAGACTCACGTCCATCGAGTCAGTGATGCCATCCAGCCATCTCATCCTCTGTCGTCCCCTTCTCCTCCTGCCCCCAATCCCTCCCAGCATCAGAGTCTTTTCCAATGAGTCAACTCTTCGCCAAATTAAAAAAAAAAAAAACTCGGATAGGAGAAGATCTCCTGCAAGATGTTTTCAAGAAAGATCACACTTTTGACAGTGGTGTGTTAGACGCGCTCCTGGTGAGTGACGAGCGTGACTGCTCGTGTCCCCTGTCCTGCCGCCCAGGAGCCCTCAGCCCATTTTGGGTGAGAAAGGGAAATCCACGTGTAAATACTAAGGGGGACGTATGTATAAGACCGTAATTACTCAGCAGATCCTGGCGGTCTAACTGATGATTAACGCGATTAGCGCCGAGCGAGAGAAGTAGGCACAAGACCAACACACAGGAGGACCCGGGGGTTCTCCTGCGGGCTGGCGGTCAATGGAAAGCCAGTCTTTCAAGAACTCTCACTCATAACAGCCAGAAAAATTTCCTAAGAATAAACCTAACAGAAAATAAAACTACCATACGCAACCCACATGTACATAAGGGCACAGACAGACGTACAACCAACGATAAAGCTTTAGCTGAAGGAATTACAGCTAAAACAGAGAGAGATACCACGCTCAGGCATGAACAGCAGAAGGCTCCAACTTCCAATCCACATGAATCTAGAAATTCAGTACAAGCTCCTGCCATGGAAACTCCAAAAGAACTTTTCACAAAAGCCGACAGGCTGATTTTAAATTTCCTATACAAGACAAATGTGAAATTTAAGTCATTATAATTCTGAATCCCAAGAAAGACGGGACTTGATATGAAACTTGATACGAAAACACAAAGCTGCAGTAATTAAAACAATGTTATAAATAAAGAATATGCAAATTGGCCACCAAAACAAACTCAGAGTCAAACCGACATAGCCACTCTGGAGGGCAGTTTTAAATTAAAAATGCTCACACTCTTCCATCCAGCTATTTCCTCGGCCTGTGTACACGAGACACAGCAGCCCGGAGAGTTCACTGCGGCGCTGGGCGTCTCAGGAAAACAAAGGGCTTGCAGACAGGCTCACGTCCTCCAGCGGGGAAGTGACGGGACACCTGATGATGCAGAAGGAAGGTCAAGAGACGGGCCCACCGGACACCGAGACAGAGACCGTCAGAAGCGGCCAAGGGCGTTTTGGGGATGGAGCAAGTTACAGCAGTAGACCACTGATGTAAATTTTAAACCACTGGCGGTGTCTTCTACGCTCATTGTATGCACACAAAATCACTTGGTACAAAAGCCTAGGAGTCTTGTTAGAGGGCAGGTTTTGAGCCCAGGCTCGCAGCCTCTACATCTCTGACCAGCTCCACGAGATGCTGATGACTGAGCGGAGCGAGGGTGCTCTGGAAGCTCCCGAGGAGACTGATCCGGGAGTTGATGGGGTGGGAAGCGGGCGGGGTTGAGAAGACAGATCAGGAGCCAGGGTGAAAGAGGGCGCCTGCCTTATTATGCTAACGTTCACATTTACTGTCTAAGAACAATGAGGCTAAGTGTGGTGTCATTAAAAGCTAGTTTAAAAAACCGCTATAGGCCACTCCTGAGAGTCTCACTGCTGGATGCTAGGGCTCTCCCAGGGGGGGTCAGATCACAGCAGGTGGGGGCGGTCAGTGACGGCTGCTCTGCCCTCGGAAGATGCTCGGTAATCGGCCAGAAGAGCCCCCTCGGAGGGAACTTAAGCTGGGGGTGACGGCCCACCCCCACTGCAGAGGTACTCTTACAAACACTATTTTAAATCAAGTATTCTATCTCTACTGAAATTTTTAAAGTAAGTTTATTAAAAATAAACAACTGCTATTTTTATCTGAAGTCATATCTATGCAACATAATGCAGAAGTTTTTCACGTGGCTTACTGTGTGCATCGCTTCTATCGAATATTCCTGCTAATTAATCTTTCCAGAGGAAATCGTTCTTAACTAAGGAAGAATTAATAAATGTGCAGACAGGGCCCTTCTATGGTGACAGCTAGGTCCAGGCCTGGACCTGACAAGCCAGGGATCTGACCCCGAAGCACCACCTGCTCTGGGTTAAGTCCTGACCTGGCCTTCCAGGCTGTTCACAGCAACCACGTTCCTGCCCGCTTTAACCAACCAGGTACCTTCACCGCCAAAAGCTGGATGAACACGAGCTATCAAACTCAGTTTCGGAAATGTCTAAAAGTAAAAGCAAAATTTACTCATCAGGTTGGGCGGGTGGGAGCTAATTCACTCTCTGATTAGCATATTAATAAGTCTTAGTATCTTGAAATAGACTCTGGTTTATATAGGCATTATTCCCATTCAAAAGCACTGTCTAGGCTAGCCTAATTTTTTGTCTAGCGTGAAAATATAATTCAAATCTTTATTCTAGCTAAAGCCATTGTTAACCGTGGAGCTTCAAGAAACAATTCCTCCCTGTTTTATCAGATTCAAAACAAATACAGCTGAACTCAACGTGCAAACAGTGTCAGGTGCGCAAAAACTGACTGCAGGACGGAGTCAGGCAACCTGCGCTCTCCCTGTGTGCAAGGAGCGCGGGGACACGGGGAAGCACCGCGCGGGGAAGGAGCCGGGACACACGGGCAGAGACACAGAGGCAGCGCGCATTCAGGCTACATGCGCCAAGAGTCCTGCAGGATTTTCTAACTGTGTTGTTTTCATTTAAGTGATGAACCTACAATAAACAGCTCAACCATTAAGCTGAATTACTCTTAAGGGCTAGTCTGCCACTGAAAGACACACATGGCATGTATGCCTACAACTGGCATGGCATGGAGACTGGGAGGGGCATAAGGGTTCCTGCCCTGTAGCAGCGGATGTATGTTACTCAAGTCCACGAAACACGCTAGAAAGAGCAGAGCGAGGGCGACGGGTGAGGAGAGAGCAATGCTAAGACCACCCATGAAAAAACATGAAACCCCAAGCAGATCCAACAGCCTGAGCTAGCCTTTCCTCCTGGGAGAGCAGAAAGCAAGTGTCCAGGACCAGAGCCGGGTCTTTCTGGCCCTCGGACCGCTGACCCGATGGGGTGACCGAGGCCTCTGTTCTGCAACATGAACTGTTCTCAGAGGGCATGAGTACCACCCGCTTTGCAGGGATGTGAGGACGTTTGAGGGGAGGTCCTGGAGTCTTGCACTTCAACAAGAGCTTCTCAGTTACTGCATCCTTGTGGGGAGAATTGGAAGAGGGTGGTGACGGCCACAGATCTTTCTCACTGATAGTCTTTGAGTCTCTGAAATGTGGCGAGTAGCCTAACCACACTGTTCTCTGCTTTTTATCTACACTGGTTATGTCTCTAAGTGACTGAAAACCCAAGCTTCACAAAAGTTACGGCACGTACACTGGCTTCCTAAGGGGAAGATGGCAAACTCTGAGAACACGCACAGAGAACAAAGGTATTTCAAAAATCAGAAAGGTTAAGAGAGCAGAGAAGGCATGTTAAGTAACAAGACACTCACGTCACGGAAAATGAAATGATATTTTCATTTTTGCCACTATGGTGGACAAAATGCCTTAACTAGTCCTTCTAGTTCAACAAGCAAAGAAACACAAAGCTGACTTATTTTAAAATGGACCACTCACAAGTGGACAAGCAGGAAAACCTTTAAGAACACAGACATGAAAATCCAACGATGAAGCAGGATAAACACATCTGCAGTCCGATGCCTCCCTGAAGGCTCCCACGGATGCCCGGTGATCCAGAGGCCGGGAGACGGAGCCTGCGAGGCGGGACGTGAGGCCAGAGACCCACAGGCCCAGCCAAGACACCAGGCGNCCGGCTTCCCTGTGTTCCTGGAGCTTGTCAAACTCATGTCCATCGAGTCAGCGATGCCATCTCATCCAGAAGCCAGCTGCTGCTGCTAAGTCGCTTCAGTCGTGTCTGACTCTGTGCGACCCCATAGACGGCAGCCCACCAGGCTCCCCCGTCCCTGGGATTCTCCAGGCAAGAACACTGGAGTGGGTTGCCATGTCCTCCAGAAGCCAGGGAAAGGGTTAAATCTCAAAAATAACAACCCTAAGGTCTAAGAAAGGTAACTATGTGTTTCCTTGGCTTGAGGACACTGCCTAATCCCCAAAGTTACGGCTGCAAAAATGGCGGTGGGAAAAGACGAGACCCTTAACAGCTGAAGGTGCCAGGACGAGAGTTCAGAGTTGGGAAGGCAGCTAGAAAATCAGGGCATTTAGCCAGCACCAGCATCGTGGAAGGAGTAACGCTCAAATCTGGAGCATAAAATGCTGAGATCTCTGGTTGACAGCTGAGCTACATATGCTCAAAGGAACCCACCAGCGGCCTGGGGAAACAGCAGTCGGAGACCAGTTAGAAAGCGTTTCATTTAAAAAGGAGCATGGAGCCAGATCTGTGAATGCGATGCTCTGTCCCAGCTGCGCTCAGCTTGTAGAAGGCTTGAGACATCAAAGTACAAAGCCCAAAGCTGGCAGAGCAACTAGAGCCCAGGGAAACCCCAGAAGAAAGACCATGTGGACAGCAAGGCCATTTCTACCTGGATGGTAAGCCAATGTCCAAATCTTACAGGCCTGGGGTGCGAGAATGAAGAAACATCAAAAAGGCAAGAACAGATCAGAGATGTAAAATGCCTATCAAAGGAAAAATGAAGTTCATAGCTTGACTCCAAGCATTTATTAATAACTGCTGTAATATTAGGCTGGTGCAAAATTAATTCTGGTTTTTGCTTGTTGAAATTTGCCGTTTGATATTGGAATACATTCTTAAAATGATGTATAACATAACCACATTTAATGCAAATTTCTTGCTTTATGCTTCTTTTTGCTAATGATTTCTAATTTGCTATTTATCTTATCTTATTCAAAAAGCAAATTCGAGTGATTTTTCTTATTTGAGTTCAAAACAGGTTATAAAGCAGTGGAGACAACTCACAACATGAACGCATCTGGCCCAGAAACTGCTAATGAGTGTGCAGCGCGGTGGTGGTTCAAGAAGTTTTGCAGGGAGACGAAAGCCTTGAAGACGAGGAGCACAGCGGCCGGACACTGCAAGCTGACAATGACCAACTGAGAGGATGTTGAAGCTGGTCTTCTTAAAACTACACGGTAAGATGCTGAAGAACTCAACATCAACCCTTCTAGGGTTGCTGGGCATTTGAAGCAAATTGGAAAAGGTGAAAAAGCTTGATAAGTGACAGCCTCGTGCGTTAAGTCACTCAGTTGTGTCTGACTCTTTGCAACCCCGTGGACTGTAGGCCATCAGGCTCCTCTGTCCCTGGGATTCTCCAGGCAAGAATACTGGAGCAGGCTGCCATCTTCTCCAGAGTGCCTCATGAGCTGACCAGAGGAAAAAAAACCCATCGTTCTGAAGTGTCATTTTCTCCTTATTCTGTGCAACAACAACAAACCGGTCAACAGATTGATCAGATTGTGACATGCGATGAAAAGTGGACTGTACAGGATAACTGGCAACAACCAGCTTAGCGGCTGGACGGAGAAGCAGCTCCAAAGCACTTCCCAAAGCCAAACTTACACCAAAAGTGTCCCGGTCACTGTCTCGTGGTCTGCTGCCAGTCTAATCCACGACGGGATTTCTGAACCCCTGCAAAGCATCACATACGAGAAGTATCTCAGCAAATTGATGAGATGCACCAAAAACTGCAAAGCCTGCAGCCGGCACTGGTCAAGAGAAACGGCCCAATTCATTCCCACAACAACCCGCCTGCACGCGATATAACCAAGGCTTCAAAAGCTGAACGACCTGGGTGACAAAGTTGTGCCATCCACCATACTCACCTGACCTCTCACCAACCAACAACCACCTCTCCAAGCACCCTGACAACTTTTTGCAAGGAAAATGCCTTTACAACCAGCAGGAGGCAGAAAATGTTTCCCAAGAGTTCGAAGAATCCCGAAACATGGATTTTTTACTTTATTCCTATGGCATAAACAAACTTATTTCTAATTGGCAAACGTGTTGATTGTAACGGTTCTTGTTTTGATTAGTAACGGTGTGTTTGAGCCTTGTTGTTTAGCTGCTCAGTTGGGTCCAGCACTCTGTGACATCATGGACTGCAGCACGCCAGGCCTCCCCATCCTTCACTATCTCCCAGAGTTTACTCAGACTCATGTCCTAGTTACAATGATTTGAAATTCATGGCCTGAAGTCATAATTATGTTTTTGCACCAACCTAATAAAACTCCAATAATCCTCAGAAGAACGCCACGGTCCAGGGTCACTATAACATGTCCAGTTTTCAACTAGACAAGCAAAGCCACAGCAAGGTGTGACCCACATGCAGGTGAGAAGACGGTCAACAGAAGCTGGCTCCAAGTGAGCCTGGATTTAAGGCCGCCAACAAATGGTCCAGAAGACTTGGAACAGAGAACAAATGAACAAGACAAACAGCAAAATGAACTCAGCAGATGGATTGAACAAATGGACGCTTCCTTCTAGCATCTGTAGTGACCCTGGATACAGCAGAATCTGAAGGCAAGAGAGGACTGAAAGATGAGTAGAATCTTCAACACATGTGACAGCAGGAAGCAACACGCTAACTGGAATCCCAGAAGAGAAACGGAAACCATTTCTGAAGATGTCTGAAATATCCACCAAAAGCTCAACATACCCTGAACAAAATAAAGACAAAACTACTAAGACACATGTTGGTCACACTGCTAAAAGCCGAAGATAAAAACCTTGAAATCAGCCAAAGAAAAACGACGCATTATATACAGGGAAACAAAGACAATAAAGATAAGAACATACACTGACTTCTCGTTAAGAACTATGGAAGTCTGAAGACACTGGAACCAAATATTCTAACTGCAAAAGAAGGGGAGGGGGGCGGGGAAGCAAAAACAAAAACAAAAAAACCTGTCAACCAAGAATTCTAGTATCCAGCAAAACTATTCTTTAAAGTTGTGGGTGAAATGAGGACATTTTCTAACAGAAAACAATTTATCACGAGCAGATGTGACTATAAGAAATGCTAAAAAAAAAAAAAAAAAGTTCTCTTGTCTGAACGGCAGTCACACTAGATGGTCACTTAAATGTACAGGAAGAAATAAAGCCAGAGACAGTATTCACACGTTCCACATCCACATATCCAACCAAGAGTGGGCTGAAACTATTCAGGAAGAAAAACCTTCAGAAAGTCCCCAAAAGCAAAACTTGAATTTGTAACACACTGGCCCCCACTTACATAGCACTTACACTATTAGAGATTGTAAGTCATCTAGAGATGACTTAAAGTATACGGGAGGATGTGCACAGATTATATGAGAATCACATTTTATATAAGAAACTTGAGTACATGCAGACCTGGTATGCGTGGGTGTCTTACAGCCAATTCCCTATGGACACTAACGGATGACTAGATATATATATATATAATTTCTTAGCTTCTATAAAAGATGACAACTTAAAGCAAAAATTACAGCACCACCAATGAGTTTACAAGGTGTATAAACGTAACATACGGCGACACTGAGGATAGGGGAGGAAATGGAAATACACTGCAGGAAAAACTATTTAGGTGAAATACATACGACGCTGCTACCACAGGTAAGAGGGAGGAAACTGGAATATACTATTGAAGAAATTCTGGGTTTCACCCAAGTGATTCAATACCAATACTAACTAAATNACAAGGTGTATAAACGTAACATACGGCGACACTGAGGATAGGGGAGGAAATGGAAATACACTGCAGGAAAAACTATTTAGGTGAAATACATACGACGCTGCTACCACAGGTAAGAGGGAGGAAACTGGAATATACTATTGAAGAAATTCTGGGTTTCACCCAAGTGATTCAATACCAATACTAACTAAATTGGGATAAAGCCAAAATGCATTTTGCAATCCCCGGAGAGCAACCACTACACCACCCCCCCCAAAAAAAAAGCAATGAAATATAACTAGAAAACCAACAGAAAAATTAAAATGAAAAATTCAAACTTTGACAAACACAAAAACCAAAAAAGATAGTGAATTCATAACCTAATTCAACACAAAATTTCAGATGGTTCCACTGATAAATTCTAGTAAACATTCATAAAGAATCAAAACCAACTTCAGAAAGTGAGAGAAGGGAATGCTTCATAACTCTTTTTATGATACAAACGTAACTCTGACATAAAACAAGGAGAGGAACTATAGACCTATTTTACTGTATGAACACAGGGACACAATTCCTCAAGGCAGTAACAAAGATTAAAAGGACCAAACATCCTCACATCATTCACACACTCAGATCAAAAGTATATCACATCCACTCTTAGACTCACAGTAATAAAACTATGGAACTATCATGGGTAAGAAATCTTAAACCACCAGAAACTCAGATGACTTATAAAGAAAAGAGCAGACTTTTCATCAGCTGCAAAGCTCATAAATTTTAACTGTCAACCAATAAAATCTATTCCCAGCTAAAAAGTCATTAACAATGACAATAGTAAGATTATCTTTAGATGTACAAATGTCAAGAATTTACTACCTCAAATCCTTGCTAAAATAATTAAAAGATGTAATACAGTCTACCCCTAAATACATATTCAAGAGAACTGAAACTATTCACATAAAGCTTCTACATAAACGTTCACTGCAGGATTACTCCTAACACACACAGACACACAAATATAGAAATAAACTATCCATCAAATATCCATCAATGATGAATGAATAATCAAAATGTGGTTANACCACCCTTATGGCAGAAAGTGAAGAGGATCTAAAAAGCCTCTTGATGAAAGTGAAAGTGGAGAGTGAAAAAGCAGAAAGTGAAGAAGAACTAGAGCCTCTAGATGAAAGTGAAAGAGGAGAGTGAAAGGGTTGCTGTCTCTTATACACATCTAGGAGAGGGTGTCAGTTTTCCCAAGGCCCTAAAAAAATTATCAAAATCTTCAGGAATAGCCAGAAGACCTCGAACCACAAAAATACTGTTGAGAAGGGAAAAATCACAAAGAGCCACGAGACTCCAATGGACAACGATCCGTGCAGGTGGGAAGCCACAGGGCGTGGACGGATGAGAATGGAGGAGCCCCAGCACCGTCG
>SJYS01008160.1:380993-395584 GCA_006410695.1 Philantomba maxwellii | reverse complement strand
GGGGTCGGAGGGGAAGGCGCAGATCACAGAGCGGCCAGGTGTAGGAGGTTTGGCTTTGATTTAACTGCAGCGCAAAGCCGTCGAGGGCGGGTCACGCCCTGGTTTATGTGTTTAACGGTCAGCGCTCCCTGCTGAGGGGAGCCTGGCCAGAGATGATCCAGGGTGGCCGCAGGAGCCTCCTCTTGCCGCGTCTAAGCTAAGAGCGAGGTTGGGGTGGGGGGGACAGTGTGACATGAGCATGGGCACCAGGAGAACGCGCGTCTTGAAGGCAGGACAGGAAGTGCTGCCGGGAGAGAGTGGCCCGCTGTGCTAACTGCGGTGGAGGGGTCACGAAGGTTCGGACACAGCAGTGAGCATCACACTTGACAGGTGACGGCCAGTGGCGGATTCATCACGTCCCACAGGCAGCTCGAAAAGTCCTTTAATACTTGTCGCCAACACAAAGCCCTTTCCAGAGCTCTCCACATATCTTCGAAAGCCCTCTCTTCTCCACACATTTCTTTACTGTTCTTTTGATTGCTCCCGTGAGGAGCAAATGGTTAAAAAAAAATCTCCCTTGTCTCCTTGTAATTCCTGCTTGCATGCTATGTTGCTTCAGCTGTGTCTGACTCTTGCGACCCTATGGAATATAGTCCACCAGGCTCCTCTGTCCATGGGATTCTCCAGGCACGAATACTGGAGTGAATTGCCATGCCCTCCTCCAGGGGATTTTCCCAACCCAGGGGTCAAACCCACATCTTTTATGTCTCCTGCATTGGCAGATGGGTTCTTTATCACTAGCACCACCTGGGAAGCCCGTAATTCCAGCTTATCTTGAATTCCGTTTTGTTAATAGGGGGGGTATGTGCAGGGACTGGGGCTTTTGGGGGCCTTCTGGTGTTGAAGCCAGGGAAGGGCAGGGTAGGGCAGATACTAGGCAATTATCAGGAAATGGATGAAGTTATTGAAGCCGTGAGATGCTGTTTGGATGCACTGAATATCTGAAACCAAGGAACTAAACCACACATCTGTAAATTTTCCTTTAAAACTCTGAAGCACAAAATGTGAGTTTATTTCTTAAGTTACCTACACACATAGATGCTTTTCTCAAAGTGCAAACTTTTGAAGGTGGAGATCAGAGCCAACTGCTGAAGGAATGTAGAGATCTCGCAAAGGCCCTGAAGCAGAGGCGACTCTGCTGTGAAGCTATTGGCTCATTTTATCCCGTGACCGCCCCGGGCTGTTGGCTGTTTCATTCCTGCTTGCAGATGAGGAAGCTGAGGGCTGGCCACAGTCACATAAGCGAGTGACCGGTATGCGTGGTGGTTGAACCCACACGAGATTCCAGAGTCTCAAGCAGCCTTGCCGCCAAACCTGTGTTCAGCCCCATCTCTTCCTCCACTTTTAAAGGACCCTGGCGCTGCTCCTGAGCCTTTTGGAGGTCTGCGCTGTGAATCCTGACTTTCCCCCCTGGTGGCTCAGGTTTGCTAAATTGGTGTCTTCTCCTCCTTCACCTTCTAGCTTCCAAAATTGGTTCTCCCCAGCCCCTCTGTCTCGTGGGTCTAAGCCTTGAAGATCACTTTACCGTTACTTTGGTTTAGGGAGGAAATGGAAGTAAAAATATTAACGTTTAGCCTGTCATCCTTAAGTGAAAGTTGTCACTTAAACTTTCATTTTCTGTTTATTTATGGCTGCCCTGGGTCCTCTTGGCTGCGCCCAGGCGTCTTCCGAGGCGCCGTGGGTGGGGGCTGTTCTCCCTTGCGGAGCTTGGGCTTCCCTGCCGTGCCTTCTCTCGCTGGTGTGCGTGGGCTCCGCGGCGCGCGGGCTTCGGAAGCTGCAGCCAGCGGCCTGAGGTTCTCAGGCTCAGCGGTTGTGGCACCTGGGCTTAGTTGCCCTTGGGCACGTTCAAATCCTCCCAGACCAGGGATGTTCCCTGCCCTGGCAGGCGGATTCTCACCCACTGCACCACCAGGGAAGTTCGGCCTTCTTTTTTTTTTTTTAATCTCAAATTAAGAGATGCAAGTTCAATTCAGAGCACTTAGAAAATAACGAAAAGGACAAAGGGGAACCACCCCCCTCCACTTTCCAAACCTCATCATCAGAGGTCACCATAGTTAGCACCTTTGCATGTGACTCGAAATAACTTCTTTGCAATAAATTCTCAGTTTTGAAAATGATGGATAAACTAGCATGTCCATGCTAAAGACTTTTGACATATATTGCAGGGTGACCCATGGAAAAATTGATTGCCATACGCAATCAACCAGCACTTATTTTTTAAATGTTGCCATCAACAAGGGTTAGTATTCTTTTTAAAACATTTGCAGTCTTATAGGGAAAAAAATAGTCATGTATGGATGTGAGAGTTGGACTATAAAGAAAGCTGAGTGCTGAAGAATTGATACTTTTGAACTGTAGTGTTGGAGAAGACTCTTGAGAGTCCCTTGGACTGCAAGGAAATCCAACCAGTCCATTCTAAAGGAGATCAGTCCTGGGTGTTCTTTGGAAGGACTGATGCTAAAGCTGAAACTCCAATACTTTGGCCACCTGACGCGAAGAGCTGACTCATTTGAAAAGACCCTGATGCTGGAAGGGATTGGGGAGCAGGAGGAGAAGGGGACGACAGAGGATGAGATGGTTGAATGGCATCACCCACTCAATGGACATGAGTTTGGGTAAACTCTGGGAGTTGGTGATGGACAGGGAGGCCTGGCATGCTTCAGTTCATGGGGTCGCAAAGAGTCAGACACGACTGAGCGACTGAACTGAACTGAGGGGAAAAAAAAAGTCTCCTTTTAATTTGCCTTTGTTAAATCCTTCCCTGGTGGCTCAGTGAGGAATCCACCTGCAATACAGGAGACCTGGGTTTGATCCCGAGGTGGGGAAGATCCCCTGGAGGAGGAAATAGCAGCATTTACCTGGAGAATTCCATGGACAGAGAAGCCTGGCAGGCTACAGTTCATGGGGTTCCAAAGTGTTGGACAGGAATGAGCAACCAACACACAAATCCTAATGACTTTAAGTCCTATACTACACATAACCCTATAAAATCTGGTGTGAATTGTCAATTTGTATTTCTTCTTTTCTGAATTACATTTCTCATTTTTTCTGCCTATTTCCAATTTGTGTTTTTATTTTATTGATTCATAAGAATATATTAAGGCTATGACACAGTACTTCAAAATAATTTTCGTGCTGCCTTTCAGTTTTTCAAGATCTTTTTCATATTGTGCTGTTAGGCAATTGGTTCTTTCCTGTATATCTGTATCTTTGTTATTCGGTTCCTTCCCCAAGGCTGTGCTTATTACCTGCATGGTCCTTTAGTTCTTATATGGTTTCATAAAGCATGGAATAATGCTCTAACTTTAGTCTTCTTCTTATTTACCATTTATTTAAACAATATTATTTTTTTTCCACACTGACTTGAAGCATCACTTTTATTTGGATGTTTTGGAACAAGGACCATGAACCTCTCAGTATACCGTGCTCCCCCTCAGAACAAGTGAGTCCCTATTCGTTCTGAGTCTCTATGTCTTCATCTGTCAGTGATGTCAGGGAAAGGCGTCATTCTTGCTCTTGCTATTTCGCAGCCTGATATGCTCTTATTCATGAATTCCACAGGCGTGCAGGAGTCCTCTGTGGTGCCAGGGTTTGTGCTAAACACTGGGAATACAAAAGAAACTGGAGTGAGGCAGTCATGTCAGTAAGCTGGAGACAGATCCAGCAGGAGTTATTCCGCCTGGACCGGTCTCAGCTGCACAGGAAAGGAGGGATTACAGAGTCTACAGGATGTTGAGCGAATGGTCATGATGGTTGTTTCCGAGGGTGGGATCTTACTTGGATTTTTGTCCCTTCTTTATTCATTGCTGTAGTATTGCTTGAATGTTTTGCAAGCATGCACATTATTCCTTTTTAAATAAATCATTATTGTGTTTAAAAAAAAATGGACCTCTGTTTCACAGAGTTGGCTTAATTGCAATCCTTGGTTGGAACACTCTCTTGGGGACCCCCCTTACCTTTACAAAAAGAAAACAAGAAGAAGCCTACAGGGGTTAGCACAGCCCCAGGGGAGGGAGGCTTCTCCAGAACGTGCTGGGAGGGTGCTCCGGGGCCGGACATGCAGCGGGGGTGTGAGGGGGCCCGGAACAATGCGGCCTTCAGGGACCTGGGAGTAATTCAGCTGTCAGAGGCCGGGTCGTGAACGGGAGTGACCGCGTGTTATCTGCCGTGTGTACAGAACATTGGAAATGAATAATTTTAGGGCTGTGAGAATTTCCACATGTAAGGCTCTCATCTATCCAATTAAACCAGTCCTCTGGGGCATCTTCTCACAAATGGAGGATTAGATATTCTTCCTATTAAAAAGGGTAACTTTTTAATACATCTCCGGTGCTGTATTAGCAACCAGAGAAATACTCTCTAAGCTAAAAAGCATACCTAGGCGAAACAGACAATATAAATAAAGCACACAGGGGATTCCCCAGGGGCCCAGCGGCGGGGACTCTGCTTTCACGGCCAAGCGCCTGCAGGGCTTCAGTCCCTGGTTGGGAGCTGAGACCCTCACAAGCTGTGCAGTGTGGCTATATATATGTTTATATATATATAACACATTCAAATAAATTGTCTATTCCAGATTATTAACAAAATGGTATCTTTGCAAAGACGACCGTTCTGTCCAGCGTCGTCAATGCCCACCTCCCCTGGGGCGCTGACACGTCCCTGACCCCCCGTGCGCTCCACACGGGTCTCACGAGCGTTTCACGTCTCTGTTCTCCTTCCCAGTAAGACGCCACCTCACCGTTCCACCTGTCTACCTCCCTCTCTCCCCATCCCTCTCCTCCGGCTTCCAGCCCCTCGGGAGCACCCAGACTCGTCATCAAGATCGGCAGAGACCTCCGACCTGCCGAGTCCGGTGCCCTGATGCTGTCGGCCTTGTGGGGCGCCTTCAGCAGTGTGTGGAAGGCTGACCATGCCCTCCTGTTGGAAACGTTTCTCTGAGCTTCCACCCCGTCCCTTTCTGCTGGCTTTCCTGCCACCTGGCTGGATGCTGCTTCTCAGTGTGTGTGTGTGTGTGTGTGTGTGTGTGTGTGTGTGTGACCTCTAGACGCTAGAATATTCTAGGACTCAGCTCTGGCTCCCCTCTCTTTTCCTTGTTTTCTCCCCAATGAGCTCATCGGCAGTCTTAACTTCCTCTACCGCCGACAGACCCCATCGAAGACCCCAGAAGCCTGACTTCCCCCGGATCTTAGATTCCTGCTCCCTTGGCACCTGCTGCTGCTGCTCAGTCGCTTCAGCCATGTCTGACTCTGTGCGACCCCACAGACGGCAGCCTACCAGGCGCCTCTGTCCACAGGATTCTCCAGGCAAACATACTGGAGTGGGTTGCCATTTCCTTCTTCGACTTGGCCCCTGTGCAGAGGTGTTTTTCAAGCATCTCAGACTCAGATGGCCAGATGGATTCTTGCTTTTCTACCCTTTCACAGCGGCTTCTCCTGGTTTTCTCTGTCTTACTAAGTAACTGGCACCTCCATCTTACTCTCTGGGACCTCAAACCCAGGGATCATTTTTTTTTCTTTCGGCTGTGCCATGTGGCTTACAGGATCTTCATTCTCTGACCAAGGATAGAACCTAACCCCAGCAGTGGAAGCTCAGAGTCCTAGCCACTGGACTGCCGGGGAGGTCCCACGGGGACCATCCTTTTTTTTTTGTTTGTAAACAAATGATCATTTAGTATTTATTAAGTCTCTTTACAAAGCATGTTATTATAATCATATGCTAAAACACCAGACTGCACATGTGAAATATCGACAGTTCATTGCATTTAAATTGATCACATTGAAGCAGTGAAAAATGCACTTAACAAAATAAATGAAAATTAGGGCAAAATGGATTATTCTGTTTATGATCTTAAGAACTTTTTACTTCTAGCCGTATCCTTTTTAAAGATTTTGGTAATGATCTTCTCTAAGGAACCCATTACACACATGTCTCTACTGTCACACACACACATAACTTCCCACAGGAATCATTCTTGATGCCTTTCTTTGGCTCTTTTCATTCAGCCACCTAATCTTGGCAGATTTATTTCAGAAATATATTCCAAGCCTGCCCACCTCCCTCATCAGCAAGGCTCAGATCCTAGTCAAAGCCACTGTCTTTCTAGCTGGTCTGCTCCAACACTCTCCTGACCAGTCCTCCCCTTCCCCGACTTATCTCTGCACTGGACACAGATCGTTTTGAAACGTGAATCAGAGCAGCACACGGTGCTCCAAGCCTCCCCCTGGCTCTGGAGACGGAGCGTGTCCAGTCTCCTGAAGTCCTGCAGACTCCAACTCAGGCCCCGCCCTCCTCACAGTCCACAGTCGAACACTCTGCCTCTTGGTCTCTGCCTCTCGAGCACACGAAACTTGTACCTCCCTCGGACCTTGGAGTTTGCTGTTCCCTCTGCCTAAAATGCTTTTCCCCAAGATCTTTGCATGGCTGACTCCTCATCCGTCATTCAGGTCTCCGTTTAATTACCACCACCTGGATGAAGCCTCCCTAGGGTCACCTAGACCTGCTTTATGGCACAGCGTTTCAAAAAATTGTCAGAATGGAGCTCATGCCCGTTCTGATATTTCCTTTTCTCTTGAATTTTGCTTTCCCAACCAGGATGAAAGCTCTGAGAGTGCAAGACCCTGTGGGACTTGTTGACAGGAGTGTCTTTGACACCTAGAACCTCGCCTGGCGCTCAGTAAGGGTTTGTTGACTGAGAACATGTTATCTTGTCACGTCGGGTGGAGATAACCTTGGCCTCATTTCATAGGCAGGAGAACGACACCAAAGAGGCTAGTGGGATCACCCGAAGTGAAAGGACTGTTTGGAGCATCAGTGCTGGCATCCGATCCCGGAGCCTTGGGTTTAATCCCCAGTAATACTGCCTTCAGGATTTATCCCTCTGGAACCAAGAGCTCATTTGATAAAAATGGGGAGGATGCCTAAAATATCTGTAAGCAGGTGAGTTAACTTTTCATACGTGGGGAAGCAAACACAGGCTGGATATGAGGTTTACTAAAGTGTCAAGAACTATTTTTATCAGATGAGCTGGTAAAAGTTTATATAAAAATTTATACAAAATCCTTTCTTTGTTTAAACCTATAATTAACACATAGTATGATTTCTACTAGAACTCATGGCTTGAACGCAGATCTGGTTACTAAGGGCACAGAACTGCCGGCAGGAACCTCCCAGGCCCTGTCGCACGTGGCCTCTGCTTGTGGCAGGGAAGTCGCTGCCTCCTGGGATCTTCCCCTGGCGTCTGCTCTGTGGCTTGTGCACAAGTGCTTCTGCACACACAGAGCGCTCTAAGTGTTTCAGAGTCGGGTAGTGACGCGTTTGTTCATAACGAGTGTGTCCCTTCCCCTCACCCTTCAGAGCCCACGTTCTTCGGGGACCCATCTGAAGTGTTTCGCAGGATTCCTGATTGCAGTCCATGTGGAGTCACGAGATCTGCAGTGGATTGGCTCTTCAGGAAACACTGGCCCTCTGACCTCTTGGCCCCACGTGGAGCGTGCGGATGGAGAGAGTCCATCTTTTCTGATGCGGAGGGGATCTCCTGGAGGAGGACTTGGTGTCAGGACCACATCCTCCCGAGGCCCACCTACACGGCTCTGGGACACCTGCTCACCAACTCTCAAAGTGCCGCCCTGGCCCTTGTCTCCGCTTAGAGGGTGATGGGCGGGCGGAGGTCGGGAGGAAGGGACGGGCGGCCAAGAGGTTCAAGGCAAAACCTTTTGTTTCTGCTTTGATTCTCCAGAAAGTCAATACTCCTCTGAGTATCAGCCACCAGCTGGAAAAAGACATTTCTGAAACAATTGGGGAAATTTAACATGGACTGTGTGTTAGATGCTGTTGCTTTTGTTGAATGGGGCAATGGCTATATTTAAAAAATCCTATCTGTTAGAAATGCACAGTGAAGTACTTACAGGTGAGATGGTGCAGTGGCTGGAATGTGTTTTAAGCTCCAGAAGAAAGGGTGAGTGTTTGTGGAAGAGGGTAGATAAAACTCGTAAGGGAGACAGCTGATGGTTGAAACTGTGTACAAGGGAATCCTTCACACTAGTCTCTCCAGCTCTTATAAGCTTAAAATTTCCTCAACAAAATGGTTTTTAAAATCCATCATTATCCATGTGTTCAGTCAAGTTTATAAATACTTATTTTGCTTGTCCTGAAGAATGTGGGGCTGCAGTGGGTCACTCGGGGCTTATTCAGAGGACTTGTCAACCGAGAACCGAGGCCACAACCCACGCGCGCCGGCCTGGCTGAGGGAGAGGCCTCGTCACCTTGCTGGGTCATCTGTGACCAGGGGTCTGTCTCCTCGCCCTTCTGACCTTGTGAGGCTGTCGTGATGAGCACAGGGAAGCCCCTGGGAAGTGGACAGACACTAGAGGGACCTCCTTGGTGGTTCAATGGTTAAGACTTCGCCTTCCAATGCAGGGAGCGTAGGTTCCCTGGTCAGGGAGCAGAGATTCCACATGCCTCACCGCAGCAAACAAAACCTGAAACAGAAGCAATAATGTAACACGTTCAGTAAAGACTAAAAAAATGGTCTGCACCAAAAAAAAAAATCTTAAAGAACAGATACTGTAGAAAAGCAAAGCCCAGCTGAGTCGAGGTATGCTCCCTCCTCCCTCCTCCATCCCTTCCTCCTTCCTTCCGGAGTTTCGGGGAGTCTGGTCCTCAGCTCTGCTTTCCCACTCTTGCAAATTTTCCACTTTGCAAATCTCAAAGTAAGACAAGACAGAAAACGCGCCCTGTGTTCTCCCTTTGGAATCCCACGACAAGTCCTGGTGGTCGAGACTCGCTGACCCTGAGCGCCCCTCCCCGAGGTTTCTGCGGGATGTTCTGTGCTTTGGAAGTTACGAGGGGGCTGGCCTCCTTCCGGTCTTGGCAGATGTCCCGCATGAGGCGCACATTGTCCCAACACCTAGGTTACAGGGGTGGAGCAAGAAGATAAAGGAACGGCAACATTTGAGGGCCCTGATGGTTTTGTGTCACCTTGAATGCACACGAATGGTTTCCGCAGTTTTAAAAAAGTGCCTGGGAGAATTGGGTTAATTATTCACCACAGGGGGAAAAAGTCCTTTGTGCTAATCTGAGACCATTAAAATGCAATCTAGGCACTGAGCTTTGAATGTGCTGCCAAGGAAAGCGAGCTTGGAGACTCCGGGCGCTCCTCTCTCATCCCCTAGATTTGTGTCTTGCTGAGGGGCCGCACTCCCAGGACGTGCTCCCCACCGCGCCTGTGACCCCGCGGCTCGGCTGGACCCGGGAGCTAAGCGGGAGGCCTGGGCCGAGGGGGCGTCGTGTCCTCTGGCACAGGCTGAAGTTACAAAATCGCCTTGGCAGGAAGAGACTGAGGTGTGAGGAATGAGTCCGGAAAAGAGAAAACCACCTTTTGGAGGAAGGGAGGGTGAGAACAGGAAATTTCAGGTAGATCTCTCTGCACCCTGAATGCGCCTCAGTCACCTTGCTCCCTCCCTGGAGGGGGCTTCCTGCAGCCACGGAAGGATCTGGCTCCCTCTTGCATCCCCCTCGTTTCTCCACCCTCAGAAACTTCCTCCGCCCCCGTGCTGTTTTAGTAAATCTACTGCCCTTCGAACAGGTCCTCCTCCTCACGCTCTGCCATTCCTTGTGTGTGCTCAGTCGTGTCCAGCTCTTTGCAGCCCCGTTTACTGTGGCCCGCCAGGCTCCTCTGTCCATGGGGTTCTCCAGGCACGAACACTGGAGTGGGTTGCCATGCCCTCCTCCAGGGGATCTTCCCCACCCAGGAAATGAACCCGGGTCTCCTGCACTGCAGGCAGACGCTTTGCTGCTGAACCTCATAGGGAAGCTGACGTTAGTCATTCACCTAGAAATAAATTTTGGGAGAAGACGGCGGGGAAAGTCAGATCGCTCCGAGGCCGCTTGTCCTCCCTGAGCTGTGGTCAGCATCTCCAGGCGGTCGGCGGGCGGCCGCGTCATTCCAGAGTTAAGTTTTCATCACGAGACGAACAGCAGCAGCAGCAGAAGGCTGAACAAGCAGGGCTTACAGCGGGCGGGTGGGGTCATCTGCACGGGCCCTCAGGAGCGGGTGGTCTGGCTTCCACATCGAAGTGCTCCCGGTCCCCTTGTGAGCTGCGTCCTCTCATCGAGAGCCCGCCACACCTGCCTGGCTGCTTCGGGCCGCAAGCCTGGCGGCTCCTCGGCAAGGCCGTGTCACCCCTTTCCTGGAGCGTGGGTTCTCACGCAGGTTCACTACAGACTGGCCTGTGACATGGGCAAGTTCCTGTGTTTCCCCGGGCCTCAGTTTCCACATCTGTTAAATGGGAATGGTAATAGGTCCCAGACAATTGCGGCAGGACTTCGTGCATGGAGACATATAAAGCTGCCTCACCCCAAGTGTTGGGTATTATTGTTATTGTTACTGTTTCTAGAGGAAAGAGGGTGGCCTTCTAGGTCAGGGAAGAGAAGGGAGGTGGAGGTGGGCAGGGGAGGCAGTGTGACTTCCCCTGCAGCGGAGGGAAGTGAGACCTTCAGGGAGATGTTCAAGCTCTTCACGACTCGCTGGCCCCGACCCCCTGGTCTCAGCCGCAGCCGGAGGGGCAGCTGTGCCCGGCAGCGGCGAGCGCAGAGCCGCCGAGACGGGGACGGGATTCCGTCCTGGGCAGGCGGCCGCCCGGCTGGCGCGCTGGACCTCTGATCTGGAACTCAGGAGGGAGGCCGGGCCTGGTGAGGAAGCTCGGGGGTCGTGGGGCGGGAAGGGAGCGACCAGATGGGGGCGTGAGACCCCCAGGGGCTCCATGCGTCCAGATGAGAGAGCCGGCAGCGGCTGGCTGACTCGGGTGGAGGGCCTGGTGCAAAAAGAAGAGCGGGTGGAGGGAGAAAGAGGGTCCAGAGGTGGGAAGGGCGGAGGCAGAGGGAGCAGCGGCGGGAAGGGGGCGGGCACCGCGGTGAAGCGCCGAGGGTCGCGGTGTCCGATGCTAACGGAGAGAGAAGGCGGTGAGGCCCGTGCAAGGCCAGTCCCGTGGACGGGCGGCACAGAGAACGGGGCCTCTGCCAGTCACCCGCGCCAGCCTGCCGGCAGCTCCCGAGCCAGGCGTCCGCCGCGGTTTCCTTTCGGTCCGCACCTTCCTCAAGCCCGGCTCCCGGGCCGAGGGGAGCACGCGCCCCCAGGCCGGCCGCTCCGCTGGAGAGACGCTGGCTTCCAGCCCACGCAGCCGGACCCGGGGGCCGCGCCGCGTGCGGGGGCCTCTCACCNGAGCCAGGCGTCCGCCGCGGTTTCCTTTCGGTCCGCACCTTCCTCAAGCCCGGCTCCCGGGCCGAGGGGAGCACGCGCCCCCAGGCCGGCCGCTCCGCTGGAGAGACGCTGGCTTCCAGCCCACGCAGCCGGACCCGGGGGCCGCGCCGCGTGCGGGGGCCTCTCACCCAGCCCCGGGGACAGAGGCAGGGCGGGTGGGGAGTCATGGCCCCGTCGCGGGCAGGGGAGGTGGCGGGGCCCGGCCGGCTCCACGCGCGGCTCCACGCGCGGCTCCACGGTGCCGCGGACGCTGCCCTGCAAACAGGCCCGGATGGAGGCCCGGCCCAGCCTGAAGCGGCGGCACTCGGGCCGGGCCTGGACCGCACGTTACCTCGTTCTTCCAGGCGCCGTCGGCAGAACTGGGCCACGCGGCGGGACTTGGCTCTGAGGGCGGCTCTGGGGGGTGGTCTAGCGGGGTCACGGGGAAGGGAGACGCTTTCCAGCTCTGGAGGTCCCGGCATTGAAGACCTCGCACAGTGAAACCAGCCCCCTTTCGGGTCCGTCTTCCTGGTGGTTGACTCCGAGGCCCAGGGGAGCATCGCCTGGTCCCTAGGTGCGCCGGGCGCAGCCCACCCGCTCAAGCAGGAACGCTCCTCTCCCAGCCCCTACCTGCTTCCGGGAATCCCACTCACACCCTAAGCCACAGGGAAAGGGCGCCTCTTCCACGGAGCCCTCCTGAGCTGCAGTTATTCTTTCCCTCCTTCTGTTATTTGCCTCAGACCCCGTCACTCTTTATCTCTGCTTGTATGAAAGTCGTCACAGTTCCATAACCCCCTCTGTGGGCTGCGCACACATGCAGGGCAGGGTGAGCCCGCAGTTACCTTCGCTCACCCCACCCCTACAGAAAGGGTGGGTTCTACCATCCCAAATCAGGAGGTGTGTCCTGAGAAGTCTCAGGGCACCTGCCCGGATGGAGTGGCTGACCTGTGAGATGGCGCATCTCACCATCTCAGCATCTCCAGGACACGCTCTCGCGCATGTCCTGGAGAAGTGAGAGAGACTCAGTGAATCCTGCTGGCCTGGGAGGCAATTGAAGCATTGCAACCTCATCGTCACATACGAAGCAAGACAGGAACTTGGAGGGACTTTTCAGCAGCGCTGGCTGGTGACATATCTTGGGGCCCCTNTCTCCAGGACACGCTCTCGCGCATGTCCTGGAGAAGTGAGAGAGACTCAGTGAATCCTGCTGGCCTGGGAGGCAATTGAAGCATTGCAACCTCATCGTCACATACGAAGCAAGACAGGAACTTGGAGGGACTTTTCAGCAGCGCTGGCTGGTGACATATCTTGGGGCCCCTGTGGACCCACCTCACCAGCCTTTCCAGACTCTCAGCCACATGGCAGGGCCTAGACACCTTGCTGAAAGAGTATAAAAACTCAGTAAAGCAGAGACGTGGTGTTCTAGGATTGGCCTTTTGTGCTAGCGTGTGGCCATTTGAACTTGCTTTGAGTCACTCCCAGGTCCTGAGATGATTTTAAGATGAGTGGGTTTATCTGGTGTCTGCCATGGTTCATTCAGCAACTGGGAGCTTGTTCAGAGCTCCGTGACTGAGGCCTGAGGACAGCTTGTGAATTATTTTGTCAACAGGTCAACCAGGAATGGTGTTTCCAGTCAGCTGATTGCTGGTCTGTGACCCTCAATTTTGAATGTGAATGCAAGGAAGACATTATTTTAGCAGTAAAAATGTTCGCATGTATCTGTTCAATTCATGGCTAAGGTTTCATTGGCACTAATCTGAGTTGAGTCAAAAAGGAGGAAATGAAAAGTATGAGCTGGTGCCAGGGAGTCTGCTGGGCTGCTCCCAGCTTGCTGTCACGGGTGGCATGTCCTGGGTGGGCTGTCGGTCTGTGGGACAGGAGACTCCTGCCCAGGCAGCCAGACGAGTGGGCAGCAAGGATGGGTGAGGCAGTGTGGAGCCAGCCATCACCTGCTCGCTACCCCAGACTCCCCGAGAGCTCTAGAACCCATGACCTTGGCCTTGGCAGGGGGGAGCCCAGCCCAGCAAGACTTCTGTGGGGATTCGTCAAAGAACCCTCCGTCCAACCAGATCTCCCAGTTTATCCTTTTCCTGCATTTTTGTCCAAATGGCAGATGTTCCCAGGACACACGCCACGTGCCTTTGCTGGTTCTGTCTCTTCTTTCTGGAGCCTGCCTGATCCATTTGGAATCCAAAGCATCCTTGACTCCATCTCCAGGGCACTCCTTGCATGCCTCTCTTGATGACCTCCACTGGAGGTCAGTCGGAGTTCAGGGTTCACCTTCTGTCGCTGCTGATGCTGCTGCTTCTGGTTCTTTCGCGTCCTTGGGCTTTCTCAGCGCCGGGCACTGGCTCTGCAGTCACGCTGCCCGGTTCACTGTGGAGCTTCTGCCCACCTCGGCTGTCGGCTGTTGGGTGGAGAGACGGTTAGCCCGTCGCTGACGGAGCTGGTGGGAGCCCCGTGTGGGTACACGGGACAAGCAGGTGCTCAGGTTCTGGGCTGGGCAGATGCCCATGGCCGGGAGCTCGTGATGGAACAAATCGGAGGAGGAGCTCACTCGGTGCAGACAGGGAAGGAGACAGGAGAGAGCACCTGGTGCGAAGCTCCGAACCCAGCCTCCGGAGACGTGCTTGATGGAGCAGGGCACTCGCTGGTCCTCCTCTGAGATCCGGGGGCCGCCGTGGCAGGGCTGGGGAGCCTGAAGCTTGGCAGAAGCCCCCGAGGGGCCCAGATGAGGTCTGAGGATTCAGCTTCCTTGAAAGAACTTTCTGGTGGGGAGCGCTGTCTACAGATGAATTAGGTTGCTCAAAGCGGTGGTGGACTGCCCATCACAACAGCACTCAGTGGAGGCCTGGCCAGAGCTCGGGAGGAAGACCGACCTTCGAGGGCCCTGGTGAGCCCAGGTTGGTGCCTGGCTTGTCCCAGGGACTGCGGAGGCCCTGCGTGGGAGCTGGATAAATGTGAATATTGTAACGCAGGTGCTACCTTTTCTTGTGGAAATCGTGGCCCCTCCTCTTTCAGAAGCAGGCGTCAGATGTGGGGTGGGGAGATGGGATCCCCCTGCAGGGGGTGGATGTGCTTGGGGCGGGGAGGACTGATGGGGAGGGGCTGGGAGCTGCCCCCCACCATGCCCCCTACAAGGGGCCTCTTGGTCAGCATCCCGTGCCCACCCAGCAAGGCCACTGGACCAGCTCGTACAGGAGGAAAGATGGGACCGCCGGGGCGGTGGTGGGTGGAGGGCTGTGAGGCTACGCGCCCCACATGGGAGTTTTTCTAGGATGAGGTGGGGGTCAGTTCAGGGTGGCCGCTGTAGGTT
>SJYS01008160.1:357913-371098 GCA_006410695.1 Philantomba maxwellii | reverse complement strand
GAGATGGGATCCCCCTGCAGGGGGTGGATGTGCTTGGGGCGGGGAGGACTGATGGGGAGGGGCTGGGAGCTGCCCCCCACCATGCCCCCTACAAGGGGCCTCTTGGTCAGCATCCCGTGCCCACCCAGCAAGGCCACTGGACCAGCTCGTACAGGAGGAAAGATGGGACCGCCGGGGCGGTGGTGGGTGGAGGGCTGTGAGGCTACGCGCCCCACATGGGAGTTTTTCTAGGATGAGGTGGGGGTCAGTTCAGGGTGGCCGCTGTAGGTTAAAAAAATAAAATACAGCCACCAAGAGGAGGTTGGCAGGAGCTTAATCTGAGAGCCTGTTCCTAGGAAGGGCTATTTATAAAGTCAGCACAGTGTCCAGCTCAGCTCAGTGGGGGCTCCCTCCCTCCCAGGATTCTGCCCAGGGTTGGGGGTGGGGGGTGCCTACCTGTCCCACAGGGGCTGGGCTCCCCCAGAGACGGCCAGTTCCACAGGCTGACCCTCAAATACCCAGGTAGCCAGTGGCTGTGGCTTATTTTGTGTTAGGAGGGTTGGGTTGCTGAAGATGTTATTTTGAACAAATAAAGGCTCATGGGGTAAAGCTCTTTTGTTGTCAGTGGAAGCATAGCTATGGAGGTTAACTGAGGCTACTTGTAAAAGCAAACGAGACCAGGGGCTGGGAAAACCAACTGCAAAGAGGGGGGGAAAGTGCGGGAGAACGCTGATTCATAGGAAGAAGACGGGCACTATCTGAGGGTGCTTCCCGCAGACTCTGAGCTGGGGGGCACCGCAGACGGGGTGCAGTTCTGGACAGAAAACCTGGGCTCCGCCCCAGCTCTGCGCTCACCAGCTGTGTGACCCTGGGCCGGTCATGTCGCCTCTCTGAACCTCACTTTCTCCCATCTGTAAGTTAGCCTGGTCACCCCTGCCTGGCCAGCCTCACTGAGCAGCTTGCAAGTCCACCTCTGTGAACAGAATTAAACTAGGGATGCCGTCAGACTCGACTCCCTTGCTTTCCGGCCGTGTGGGCAGCCTCTGCTGACTTGCGGCCTCACGCCCACCTGAAGATGCTGCTCTGTCGCCTGGAACGGCCCCTCGGGGCCTCGTGAGTGACTCAGGGGCTGCTCTCCCGAGAGGGGTGTCCTGACCTTCTCTCTCTCTCCCCCAGCGCTCGGAGGCGAAGCCTGGGCTGGGCCCTCATCTTCCCCTGTCCTCCCCGCGGCCCCCCAGTCCTGGGGGTGTTTCTGCGTCCCGTTCACCCCGGACGCCGCCGCCAGGCTGGCAGCCCCGGGCCTCTGCGCGTCTGCTCCCTGACCGCCCCCGCCGCCCCGGGTCAGCCTTTTCTTCCCTCCTTCAGGCGTCTTCCCACGGGAGGCCTGCCTGCCTGCCCGCCCGATTTTAAAGCGTGGGAGCCTTTCCCGCTCCTCCCTGGTTTATTTCTCCCGTCAGCGGTCCTCCACCACGCTCCTTTACCAGGCGCCCCTCCCGCGCCCACCCCGGAGCGAGGCTGCCCCAGAGCGAGCTGCGCCCTCCCTTTCTGCTCCTCCCGCTTGCCGCCTCCGTCTCCCCTGGAGGACGAGCTGGGAGGACTCTTCCTCCCTTCTTTGTTGGCCGCGTTGCCCAGCTTATGACATCGCAGTCCCCGACCAGGGCTCAGACCCGTGGCCCCCTGCATGGGAGTGCAGAGTCTCAGGCCTGGACCTCCCAGGAAGGTCCCAGCTTCTGTTGTCGGGACGAGTCTTATCAACTTGAGATGAGCTGTTCCTTGAACGTTTGACCTCCTCTGTCAATCCGTCTGGGCCAGGTGCTTTCGGTCTAGGGGGAAATAATTCTAGCCAGAGTGCTAGTTTCTTTGATAATCACATAGCTACTTAAAACATTTTGCTTGAGTCAGTTTTTAGAAAGTTATATTTTTGTAGAAATTTCTCTAAGTTTTCAAAAGTGTTGGCGTATCATTTTTTACCATATTTGGGTTATTTATTATGCACACTTTATGTGTTCTTCCCTGTAATTCATGAGGCCTTCCCTGAGNCTTTGATAATCACATAGCTACTTAAAACATTTTGCTTGAGTCAGTTTTTAGAAAGTTATATTTTTGTAGAAATTTCTCTAAGTTTTCAAAAGTGTTGGCGTATCATTTTTTACCATATTTGGGTTATTTATTATGCACACTTTATGTGTTCTTCCCTGTAATTCATGAGGCCTTCCCTGAGAGCTGTTGGTAAAGAATCCGCCTGCAATGTGGGAGACCCCGGTTCAATTCCTGGGTCAGGAAGATCCACTGAAGACGGGAAAGCCTACCCACTCCAGTATTCTTGGGCTTCCCTTGTGGCTCAGATGGTAAAGAATCCGCTTGCAATATGAGAGACTGGGGCTGCCCACTCCAGTATTCTGGCCTGGAGAATTCCAGGGACTGTATTGTATAGTCCATGGGGTCACAAAGAGTCAGACACGATTGAGCGACTTTCACTTTCACTTTCTCTTTAATTCATAATATTGCTTGTTTTAACTTTTTTCTTATTTGATAAACTTTGAGACCATTTATATTGTTAGTTTTAGTAAGGAAGCAACTTTTACCTTTTTGTCTCCTCTCTATTGTCTTTTGTTTTCTATTTTGCTGATTATGTCTCTATTGTTACTTTCTAATTCCTTTTAATTCCCTTGTGTTTGTTTTGTTTTGTCCCCTGAAGCTCTTAAGAACACTTAACTTACCCATTTTGAGATTTTCTTCCATTCTAATGTAAATATTTAGCTATAAGTTTTCCTCAAAGTATATATTGGCTGCATCCCAGAAATTTTAATATAAGATTTTTTAATATGTAGTTTTAGATATTGAAAATTTTTATTTTGATATTCTCCCCTTTAATTCATGAGTTATTTAGCAATACTGCTAAATATGTGGACATTTTGAATTTATATTTTACACTTCTGATTTAATTTCACTGTGGTCAGAGTTGCTAGTCTGCTTATAATAGAGACTGAAATTTATTGAGACTTTCTAAATGGCCCATCCATGATCAGATTTTTGTATATATTCCAGATATGCTTGAGAAAAAAATGTATATTCTTTATGTTCAGAAGAACTCTACAGTTAGATGTGATTTAAGTGAGTCATAAAACTAACTGAATGGGGCCCACTTTCCATACTCTAGCTGATTTTTTTTTCTTTTTGACCCATCAATAACTGAAAAAGCCTTGCTAAATTAACCCTTGTTCTATACAATTATATCTAAATATATTATGTACATGTCTATGTAAAGTTGCTCTCTTCTTGATGGATTAAAACTGTTGTTATTTGATGGACCCACAGCTAAGGGTGACTACCCATTTGAGGACAGCCTGTTTATTAGAGACTGAAATTCGCATTGTCTCTAGAGGAGACACAATTGCAAAGATTGGAAGAAAAAATAGTTGGATTACAGTAATTTCCTTAGAAAAGAGAAACAACCTAAGAACAAGAAAGAGCTCTTTGAAATAAAAAACTTGAAAATGAAACAAAATTTCCAGTAAGACTTGCAAGATAAAGAGCCTTTTAGAAAGTAATGAACATACAGAAAGAACAACTGACAGAAAAGATGAGAAAATTGAAGTCTGTGTTTGGAAAGTTCAATATNTATTTCTCCCGTCAGCGGTCCTCCACCACGCTCCTTTACCAGGCGCCCCTCCCGCGCCCACCCCGGAGCGGCCCGCTCGCCGCCTCCGTCTCCCCTGGAGGGCGAGCTGGGAGGACTCTTCCTCCCTTCTTTGTTGGCCGCGTTGCCCAGCTTGTGACATCGCAGTCCCCGACCAGGGCTCAGACCCGTGGCCCCCTGCATGCGAGTGCAGAGTCTCAGGCACTGGACCCAGGAAGGTCCCAGCTTCTGTTGTCTGGAGGAGTCTGCATCAACTTGAGATGATCTGTTCCTTGAACGTTTGACCTCCTCTGTCAATCCTTCTGGGCCAGGTGCTTTCGGTCTAGGGGGAAATAATTCTAGCCAGAGTGCTAGTTTCATTGATAATCACATAACTACTTAAAACATTTTGCTTGAGTCAGTTTTAGAAAGTTATATTTTTGCAGAAATTTCTCTAAGTTTTCAAAAGTGTTGGCAGATCATTTTTGACCATATTTGGGTTATTTATTATGCACACTTCATGTATTCTTCCCTGTGATTCATGAGGGCTTCCCTGAGAGCTGTTGGTAAAGAATCCGCCTGCAATGCGGGAGACCCCGGTTCGATTCCTGGGTCAGGAAGATCCACTGAAGAAGGGAAAGGCTACCCACTCCAATATTCTTGGGCTTCCCTTGTGGCTCAGATGGTAAAGAATCCGCTTGCAATACAGGAGACTGGGGCTGCCCACTCCAGTATTCTGGCCTGGAGAATTCCAGGGACTGTATTGTATAGTCCATGGGGTCACAAAGAGTCAGACACGATTGAGCGACTTTCACTTTCACTTTCTCTTTAATTCATAATATTGCTTGTTTTAACTTTTTTCTTATTTGATAAACTTTGAGACCATTTATATTGTTAGTTTTAGTAAGGAAGCAACTTTTACCTTTTTGTCTCCTCTCTATTGTCTTTTGTTTTCTATTTTGCTGATTATGTCTCTATTGTTACTTTCTAATTCCTTTTAATTCCCTTGTGTTTGTTTTATTTTGTCCCCTGAAGCTCTTAAGAACACTTAACTTACCCATTTTGAGATTTTCTTCCATTCTAATGTAAATATTTAGCTATAAGTTTTCCTCAAAGTATATATTGGCTGCATCCCAGAAATTTTAATATAAGATTTTTTAATATGTAGTTTTAGATATTGAAAATTTTTATTTTGATATTCTCCCCTTTAATTCATGAGTTATTTAGCAATACTGCTAAATATGTGGACATTTTGAATTTATATTTTACACTTCTGATTTAATTTCACTGTGGTCAGAGTTGCTAGTCTGCTTATAATAGAGACTGAAATTTATTGAGACTTTCTAAATGGCCCATCCATGATCAGATTTTTGTATATATTCCAGATATGCTTGAGAAAAAAATGTATATTCTTTATGTTCAGAAGAACTCTACAGTTAGATGTGATTTAAGTGAGTCATAAAACTAACTGAATGGGGCCCACTTTCCATACTCTAGCTGATTTTTTTTTCTTTTTGACCCATCAATAACTGAAAAAGCCTTGCTAAATTAACCCTTGTTCTATACAATTATATCTAAATATATTATGTACATGTCTATGTAAAGTTGCTCTCTTCTTGATGGATTAAAACTGTTGTTATTTGATGGACCCACAGCTAAGGGTGACTACCCATTTGAGGACAGCCTGTTTATTAGAGACTGAAATTCGCATTGTCTCTAGAGGAGACACAATTGCAAAGATTGGAAGAAAAAATAGTTGGATTACAGTAATTTCCTTAGAAAAGAGAAACAACCTAAGAACAAGAAAGAGCTCTTTGAAATAAAAAACTTGAAAATGAAACAAAATTTCCAGTAAGACTTGCAAGATAAAGAGCCTTTTAGAAAGTAATGAACATACAGAAAGAACAACTGACAGAAAAGATGAGAAAATTGAAGTCTGTGTTTGGAAAGTTCAATATCTTCCTGGAGTTTTAGGAAAAGAAATAGAGAAAGCAGACTGCTGCTGCTGTCACTTCAGTCGTGTCTGACTCTGTGTGACCCCATAGACGGCAGCCCACCAGGCTCCCCCATCCCTCGGAGTCTCCAGGCAAGAACACTGGAGTGGGTTGCCATTTCCTTCTCCAATGCATGAAAGTGAAAAGTGAAAGGGAAGTTGCTCAGTCATGTCCGACTCTTCGCAACCCCATGGACCGCAGCCTACCAGGCTCCTCTGTCCATGGGATTTTCCAGGCAAGAGTACTGGAGTGGGGTGCCATCGCCTTCTCCGAGAGAAAGCAGACTGGAGGAATCTTAAAAATACATCTTGCTAGGAAACGTTCTAGAACTGAAGGACATAATTTTCCAGTTTGAATAACCCATTAGAATCTAGCATAATGATTGACGAAAAGTGGGTAAAAACTTTCTGAGATAGAAAAGGTCACAAAAGCTCAGGAATTAAGATTGCACCTGCAGAGTTCCTGATGGCCCAGCGGGTTAAGACTGCAGTGTCCACGCAGGGGGCCAGGTTCAATCCCACAGGCCATGTGGTGCGGCCAAAAGATGAAAAAAAATTAAGATTGTACCGGATTTTTCATTAGCAATGTTGAATATTAGATAACATTTCAAAAAATGTGGAGAAAAATTATTTTAATAAGAGATTCAAATGATTATATTGAAGGATATGTAAAATGCATAAAAATAAAATCACATCTCCTGGGTGTAAGGCATGTCGTCCCAAACTGCCATCTACCTTTTAAAAATCAGCTTTAAGGAGGTGCAATTTATGCACAAAAGCGTTAGCTAGTTGTAAGTCTGCTGTTTAATGAGTTTTGACCAGTGGTTCTCAACCAGAGGCAATTTTGCCTCCCAGTATAGGTGTCTGGCAATGTCTGAAGATGCTTTTGGTTGTCACAACTTGAGGGGTGGGGTAGCTACACACAGCTAGTGCGACAGAGGCCAGGGATGCTGTTGAACATCCAGGAGTGGACGGGCCATGCCTCCAGAACCAAACCACGCTGCCCAGAACGTTAGGAGAGCCAGGGCTGACAAAGCCCAGCTTTGAAACTAGACATGCAATGGACACCGTAATTGCGATACAGAGCAGTTCTCACCTGAGAAGGTTTCCGGTTCCCTTTTACAGTTAATTCTCTCTACGTCCTGCTGTGCTGAGTCACTCATCCCACTCTTTGTGACCCCATGGACTGTGGCCCGCCAGGCTCTTCTGTCCACGGGATTCTCCAGGCAAGAATACTGGAGTGGGTTGCCATTTCCCTCTCCAGGGGATCTTCCTGACCCCGGGATTGGACCCAGGTCTCCCGCGTTGCAGGCGGATTCTTTACTGTCTGAGCCTCCAGGGAAAATGCTGATCTGCTTCCTATCACTGTGGTTTTGCTTTTTCTAGAATTTCACCTAGCAGCCTCATCCTGTAGATGGCCTTTTGGATCTTGTCTCTTCTGTTTGGCATAATGTTCCTGTGATTCATCCACTAGCAATTCAGTCCTTTTGATTGCTTTGAGAGTTCTACTGTATGTATGTACCACAGTTTGTTTATCTAGTCACGCAGTGAAGGAAAAGTTGGGTTGTTTCCAGTTTGGGGCAATTATGAAGAGGTCTGCTATGGACATTGATGAATATGATTTTTATGTGGACGTATGTTTTCATTTCCTTTGGGTAAATATATAGGAGTAGAATTGGTGAGTCATCATAAGTATATGTTTAATTTTATAAGAAATTACCAAATTGTTTTCCACAATGAACACCATTTTACATGCCCATCAAAAATGCTTAAGTTCCACCTGCTCCATATGCTTCTCAACACTTGGTGTTGTCCATCTTTTCAGCGTATGCTTCTGTGATTAATGATTTGTTCAGCATCTTTTCATGTGCTTGTAAACATTTGTATAACATATTTTTCTAAAGTGTTTGTTCAACTCTTTCCCTTCATACAGAAAGTATACTGATTGATTATTAAATGTCGAACTCACTTTGAAGTCCTGAATATGTCCCACTTGAACATGATGTAGTATACTTAAAAAGTATTGTTTGGTTTGTCTCGCCGGTATTCTTTGAGGACTTTGAGCCTTTAAGTTCAGGAAGAATATTTGCCAGAGTTTTATTGCAGTTGACTTTGTTTGGTATTGGAGTGATGCTGAGTTCATAAAATGAAACGAGAATTTTCTTCCTCCTATATTTTCTGAAAGTATTTGTGTAGGATTTGTATTCTTTCTTTCTTAAATATTTGATGGAATTTGTCAGAGAAGCCATCTAGACCTGGCTATGTATTTTTATGAAGGTTTTGAATTACAATTCCATTTGTTTAATAAATATGGACTTACTCTTACATTTTATTTCTTCCCATGTTTGTTTTAAGAATCTGTATCTTTTAAGAAGGTGACTGTTTAATCTACCTTTTGGGAGACATATTCTTGTTCATACTCTTTCCTTACTAATTTTTTTTTTAAACTTTTATTTGCGTTTATTTTTTTGGCATTTACTCCCGGGCCGTAAGTTTTTGTTTCTTCAGTTTCTTCTGGGACATCTTTTTCTTCTGTGCAGCCTCCTCTTCTGGTTTAGGAACAATCTGGTCTTTTCCAGTAAGGATCGTCTCACTGTGGCAGGGGGGGCTCATGTGGCGCTGATCCGACCGAGAGCTCTGTAAGTCCTGCGCCGCATCCTGGGGGCTTTGTTCACCTGGATGTGCTCAATGACCAGAGAATCTACATCTGAGCCCTTAAGCTCAGCGTTACTCTGCATTTTTGAGCATGTGCAGGAAAAAGTCAGCACTCTTTTTGGGCCACCGACCCTGTGTCCAGCCCCACGGTTTGGCCTGTGCACACCCACCAACTCCACCGTTGTAACGACGGAATGGCACACACTGCTTCTTTAAAGTGACATCCTTCACATACTTGGTGGCTTTTCGGATATGCATACCCTTTACGGCCTGGGCAGTTTCACGAGTGTTCTTAAAGTGAACACGAAGATTTGAACCTCTTGATTTGCATGATTTTGTGGGGTTTTCTGGGTCAAGTGAATAGCGCACCATTTTTAGGAGTCACCTCAGGCTGCTTACCGGAAAAGGAAGCCCTTACTAATTTTTAAAAATATTTGTAGGATCTATAGCATTTTGCCTCTTCCATCCCTGAGAGCCTTGTGAGGCCGTTATTACTTTGGATAGGATCTTCAGCTTGTCGCTGAGTTTAGGTTAAAAGATTTGCTCAAGGTCACGCCGGTGCTAAGTGCCAGAGAACGGACTCCAGACTCACTGCCTCTACTAATTATTCCATAATACGCACAGTCACATCACAAAATAACTTTGAGCACGTTGATTTATTGACCCACATATATGCGTAACCAAGACCCGATTACCTGGACGGTAGGCAGTAGGATGGAACATACACTGACTTTGGTTTGAATAGGTTTGAACAAGTGATATCACAATTGCTTGCTGCCTCACCTTGGGAACATTAATTTATCTGAGCCTCCTTTTCTCCACCTGAAATAAGATATGATTACCTTCCTCATAGGGTTTTCTTAAGAGTTAACATACATAAAATGCTTTAACAGTAACTAGATGTTGCTTAATAGTATGATCATTTTCATAAACTATGCAAATAACTGAAACTATTTAATGATTCACACTTTGTATATGGGAACAGCAATATTGACCCACTATCAAAATGACGCTATTAAGTCTTCCTACTGGACTGCTCAGTTTCACAAATGAAGCACGGATAGGTGAATGTCAAAGTTAAACTGAAATTATTTTAAGCATTAGTTTGCTTTTGGAGATCACCTTTCCAGGAACAGGAATCTTGTGAGAATCGAGCTACATCTGTATAAGTCCTATTTTTTGTACAGTAGTATAAATGCAGAGAAAAATGTGGATAAATCAGTTAATGGTAGTCATCTCTGAGGGCTGGGATAATGGTGGGGCCAGTCACCTGTTTGTTTGGTTTTTTTAGTGCTTTTAAAAAAATAATGATGGTGACCTAGAGGAGTGGGATGGGAGGAGAGGGAGGGAGGCCCAGGAGACATGGGACACGTGGACACATACAGCTGATTCACGCTGTTGTGTAGCAGAAGCTAACACAGCATCGTAAAGCAATTAAACTCCAATTAAAAAATAAAACCAGTGAGACGATACTTTTATAATCTGAAAAAAAGGATATGATTGAAAGAAGTTTGAGGTGACTTGCTCCACGCGGGCTCCTCGGGATCATTTCTTCCCAGATGCTCCGCAGTCTTCCTGGCCCTGGCATCACTGGAGTGGTCTCTAGATCCGGAATTTCTGTACGCACCAGTCAGCCACCTGTGTCCTAGAATTTGCATCTGGTTTCCATAGCGCTGTGTCCCTTCATTCTCTCCAGGCCTGGGAGCCAACACGTTTTAGGATGAGAGCAAGTGTGCTCCTTTCAAAGGTGAGGTTTCGCTGCTAGTCTTTCCAGCCTTGAACACGACCTCCTGAGGACATTATTGCTGTCAAAACCGTTTTAATTAAACGTATTTGTAAACAGAGATTCAAAAGGGACTTGACTGTTATCTCACACCCCAAGATGGCATTCGAACTTTGCCTTTCATTATGCCTAAGAGTTATTTCCAAAGCCATCGCTGGACTCAATTGTACCCTTTCTGATCCTTGCTGGTCCATCCGGGTCCATCCGAGGCTCCCTTCTGGAGTTCCGTCTCGCCGTGTTTTCGCCCTTCCCGTTCTCTCGGGAGCCTGCTCTTCCCGGAGCCGGGAGGGGGTGGGGAAGGGCCGGCTTTGGCTCCGACCGCCGACCGCCGTGGGAGGAGCAGCGCGGCTTCCTGCGTCCCGGGCGGCTCGCTTCTTCCGAGGGCTCTCGAGTTCAGTGTCCGGCAGCTGCTCCGAGGGCCCTAGACTTTGAAATGCTTTCAGATCTCACCTTACTGCGGTCTTAAAATGTCATCCTTCTCCACGTCGACAAGCTCTCTCTCCGGGAGGATGTCCAGGGGGTGTCGGTTCTTCTAGACGCTCCCCGGTGACTGATGGGTCCCTGGGCACCCACTCTTAAGGTGATGCGCTAACCGACACCGCTGCCTGCTTCGCGAGCGTTTGGCTCTTGATGATGGTTCAGGAACCGAACAGGAAGCCGGCTGTGCTCTGGGGGCCAGGCTGGGGCACACCGCCCCCGCCCTCGACCCCCGGGAGCCTGGGTCACCCCCACTGGGCGTTTATGAGCTCTCACTATCTGGACTCAAGTTCACGAGATCCACACAGCATTTCATTCTCCACTTTTATGCTGGCTTGAATGTGAAACTTTAAAACAAATGACTTCAGGGGTGACTGCCCTCTAGAAAGAGTTGAGAACATTTCAAAAAAGGACGTCACTGGCCATGTTCTGAACGAAGGGGAAGGTTGACGAGGTTACCCAATGACTCAGATTCCGGGGAATCAGCTGAGGGTTTCTGCCGGTTTCTGCCTTGTGGATGCGGATGCGTGACAAATCCTGTCCCTAAAGTCTTCCAGGCAGATGTCAGGGTGGTTCCTGTGCGGGCGCTTGACACTTTGTTGTTCAGTCGCTCAGTCGTCCAACTCTGCGACCCCACAGACTGTAGCCCACCAGGCTCCTCTGTCCATGGGATTCTCCAGGCAAGAAGACTGGAGTGGGCTGCCGCTTCTTCTCCAGGGGATCTTCCCAACCCAGGGCTTGAACCTGCGTCTCCTGCATTGCTTTACCACTGAGCCACCTGGGAAGCCCTGAGTTGAGGTGTGGACACTGGCATTCCCCACCAGGAACCCTGGTCTGAGGCCCCCGCTGCAAGGCCTCTGCACGCGCCCCGCTGTGAGCCCGTGAAGCTGCACTCAGCACAGAGGGAGAGAAAAGAAGCTTTGCCTTTATTACCCAGGTTCTCTCTTCATTTCCCCAGGAATTAGTGACAGGTTTTGCAGGCGACAGTGCTACAAAGGAGGTGTAGTGAGAGCAGAGATGGTTTTTATTGCTGCTTCTTGCTGGTTATCTGACATTTTCAGCCCCTGCCAGAGTCCAGTAAGAACAGTGACCTTTGAGGATAACCATAAAAACTGCTAACGTTCATTATTGGGGAGCGGCTCTGTGCATGGCTTCCCAGGGATCACTAAGGGTAAAGAATCCCCTGCAATACAAGAGACCCAGGTTTGAGTCCTGTGTCAGGAAGATCCCCTGGAGAAGGAAATGGCAACCCACTCCAGTGTTCTTGCCTGGCAAGTCCCATGGACAGAGGAGCCTGGGGGCCTATATCCTGGAGTCCCAAAGAGTCAGGCATGACTGAGCCAGCCACGTGCATGGCCCTACTGGCTCCTCGCTTCCCCCTGAAAGAGAGGCCACGTACCCAAGTGCACCATTTCTCTGCACGTCCAGGGGCCTCGCTGGTGAGATGCACCCGGATCTTTCACCTGCTGTGATCAGGCTACGTCTCAACCTCTGCTGAAGGTCAGCGTGAGGAACGGCCATGCGATCCACGCTGTGCATTTCATTGTCCCGTGGCCTTCAGAGGAGCCATCTGGCATGGATAGTCTCAGAGCGAAGGAAAAGGCGGTCTTTCTTCCTGCTTCCTTCTGTTAGACGGACATCTGGGCTTCCTGCCTGGGGACTCTGATTCAGCAAGTGCGGGGAGGGTCACATAATTGTGTTGGAAATGCCCCCTCTCTCTGTGGATCTGCAGCACAGGGGGCTCAGGGCCTCTCCTGGGGCTCTTTACCTTCCCCGGGTGCCCAGATCCTTTGGCCTCACCAACCTGAGATTCATGGTCAGTTACAGCTCCCCGCTGTGGACTGAATGTTTGTGCCCGTGATTCAAATGTTGAAGCCTAATGCCTAATGTGATGGATTTAGGAGATGGGGTCTGCGGGAGGCGATAGGCCATGAGGGCGAAGACCCTGTGAATGGATTTTTATCTTTATAAGAGTCCCCGGGAGCTCTCTCCTTCCATCCACCAGGCGTGGACTCAGCGAGAGTAAAGTGGGTTCTCAATAGACACTGAGGCTTGAGGTAGGTGCCTTGAGCTTGGACTTCCAGCTCCAGAACTGTGAGAAATAAAATTCTGTTGTTTACAAGCCTTCCAGTCTATGGCGTTCTCTTTTAGCAACCGGAATGGGCTAAGATACTTCCTTTTGCTTAGGGTTTTGATGGAATTTTTGCTCCCTTTTCGTGCTTCATCTCTTGTTCTTTAATTTGTTGTCATTTAGTCAATAAGTCATGCCCGCCTTTTTGCAACCCATGGACTGCATCTGCCAGGCTCCTCTGCCCATGGGATTCTCCAGGCAGGAATACCGGAGTGGGCTGCCGATTCTTCCTCCAGGGGATCTTCCCTTGATCCAGGGGATCAAGCCTGCGTCTCCTGTGTGTGCAGCGCTGGCTGGTGGATTCTTTACCACTGAGGCACCAGGGAGGCCCATTTTAAAGTTTACTTTCTAGTAACATTTTTTACTGTAAAATGCCTCAAATCTGTGTTTGGCATAAAAACAAACTAAGGGAAGAATGAGTGTAATTGTCCACCTAAACTTTTCAGCCGATTTTCTTTAATCTTCCCTTTATTATTTCTTTCATTTGCCATTTTTGGTTAACTGTTTGACAAAGTAAACAGTTACATTCCTTTGTTTAAAAAAAAAAA
>SJYS01008160.1:330956-357775 GCA_006410695.1 Philantomba maxwellii | reverse complement strand
AAAAAAAAAAACAAAAAACATTTAAATGTCCTAAAGGGAGACTGACTCACTTTCAAGGGTCTTGAGGTGCCATAATTGTGAAGAGAAACTCTTGCAGGTGAAGGAGTCCAACCCAGAAGTAATGAGGTTGGAGACGCCGTGAGGAGTTCAGCGAGAGTGCTGGAATCGGTGCAGTCTCAGGGGCTGCCTCGCAGGGTGGGCCTCTAACCTCGCAGGCCTCGCCCCGCGGAAGTGGGTGCAGATGAGCGTCTGGTTTGCAGCAGCCAACATGCCGCGATCATTGCATGTTTGTCAACAATATGGTAGAACTTTTGTGAAGACGAACTTGACCTGGTTCCTAAACACAGCATTTACAATCGGCTTCCCTTGCTTCAAAGCAGCTTTCATCCAATAATAAGAGGCTATTTTAAAGGTCATTGCGAGACTGCAAAGTAAGGAGCTCGGACACGCGTTGTCCTATGTGGAGTGTGAGTGTCAGGCTCGGGTGAAACGACATTGGCTCGAATCCAGAGCTGGATCCGGCTTCAGACGGCCACGTGCGAATGGCCACTTGCAGGCATTTGTCTGGTCTTATCTTCTCCACCAAAAAAAGGAACTTTTTTTTCCCCCACTTAGTGTGAAAACTACTCCAATGCCACCAGACTGTTAAATTAATTGGATGATGGAATGGTTTTTAAATTAAATTTTTAGTAAGGCTGATAAACTTCTATATTATTTCCTTGGCTGCTAATCAGCATAAGTGATTTCCAACTAAGTTTAACAAAACTTTTTCATTCCAGAGGTGAGCATAACCCAACTATCTAATTTGGGCAACCCCTCCTTGTTTTCTAAGGAATCAGTTGTTTCAACTTAAACTTTCCAAGCCTCTGCTCTGTGTACGCTTTTGCCCTAGATACTGTTACTGTTGTTTAGGGAATCACCACTGAAGTGAAACAATACATTATAGATACTATAAAAGAATGATAGAGGCTAGCAGCAGGAAGCAGTATTAGTTAAGTGTGACGCTAGAGATGGGAACACAAGTTGGCAGAAAGCCAGAGGCAGGCACACCCATGCGGGTTGGTGAGATCGGGGAAGGGTCCCCAGAGTGGTGAGTGGGTCTTTGCTAAAGCGAATCTTTGGATGCTCCTGGGTAGAAACTCTCCCCTCCAGTCACCGTGGTCCATGCACCCATGGAAACCTCTCTCTCCTTTTCATCACCACCTTTGCCAATGCCATCTCTCCTAGAATGTCCAGCCTCTGTCTCCGCTTAGCGTAATTCTCCCAAAGTTTCCAAACCCAGGTTGTGGGGCTCCTGAAATAGATGGCCTAGGAATGTGACCTTTCTGTTGATGGGAATCACTCCCCACTTTTGAGCAAGGCTGTAAAATGATCCGTGTGCACAAAGGCCGAATTTAGAAGAGAATCATTTCTAAACATTCAGCTCAATGGGCTTATGCCTTCTGTTTATTGAGATAATCTATTGATTGAGCAGCCCTTATGTGAGAAGGGGGCAAAAGGCTGGGCGACGTTAGAATAGCAGGGAGAGATGTGAAAGCCCTCCTTAGTGATCACTGCAAAGAAACAGACGGAAACAATAGAACGGAAAAGACTAGAGATCTCGTCAAAAAAGTTAGCGGTGCCAAGGAAACATTTCATGCAAAGATGGGCACAATAAAGGACAGAAGTGGAATGGACCTAGCAGAAGCAGAAGAGATTAAGAAGAGGTGGCAAGGATACGCGGACGACCATGCAAGGTATCGGTGCCGCACAAATGACTTCAGGAAAGGCAGGCCGCTGGCTCCTCGCCAAGAAGCCCCGTCATCCGGGGAGCTTGTTTAATTCTCCCCTGGGTGTGTGGCGAGTTCCCACCTTCCCAGGTGTGACCAGGTTAGGCAATCCTTCTAGTTCCCATTTCTCTCTGGAGGAAATGCAGCTAGTTTGGCCAAGGTTGGGGAGGGACAGAGGGCCATGGTGAAATCCTGAGGGATCCTGAAAACATGGATTTTCTTGCCACGGCTGTGGTATTGGCTGAACAGAAGCTGTTGATGAACCTTAACTATTGCTGTACATGTTTATAATACTTTTATTTGGTGGGAGGGACCAAGGTTCAGAGGTTATTTTAGCTTTATTTTTATGATTAATGTGTAAAATTTCTGTTCATATTTTAATAATAAATGATTCTGCATACTTATGTCAGTTGTATTATTGAGCATGAAAATGAATGAAAAGTATTAATTAGTTTAACAGTATTGATTGCATGTCAATTATGAACAGAAACATAAGTACTAGTACAGTGTCATAAGGATTCATGGTCCGGTCCAGGAGGCAGTTAAGTAAAAAGATACACTGTAACACCGTGTGCTGAGTGCAATGGCAGGACGACCGTAGGGCACCTATGGGGGCGCAGTGAGAAGAACCCCAAGCTGAAACCCGAGACTTGGAGGTTAGTAAGAGTTAGTGAAAAAAGGGCACGGAGGAATGCGGGTGAAGGTGGCAGATGCTATTCCGAGTGCGCGCACGTGCGAGAGCTCACAAGTTAGAAAAAGCAGGCAGTGCTCAGTGAACTTTGAGACGTTCAGCAGAGCTATCTGAAGATGCAGTTTAGGATTCAGTGGCATTTGTAGCTGACGAGTTCATTCCTTGGATGATTAACTAAGGACAGTATGTATAACAAGGAGAGAATAGGACCTGAGAGAAAGACAAGCAAGAGACAAGTAAAAGAAGAAGATCCCAGACTTATACAACTTGGTAAGAGAAAACATTAGTAAAAAGACACGCCATAGCTGGCAGAAAATATGCACGTTACCAATATGTCCAACTCTGTGCATTCCTATGGACTGTACCCACCAGGCTCCTCTGTCCATGGGATTCTCTAGGCAAAAATACTGGGTAGCCATTCCCTTCTCCAAGGGACCTCCCCGACCCAGGGACCAAACCGTACTGCAGGCAAATTCTTTCCTGTCTGAGCCACTAGGTCTAGTGCTAATATGTAAAGAACTTGGAGAAATCAATACAGTAAAAGTGAATAGCCCTCCCCGCCCCTGGATACATGGGCAAAAGGAGGGAAAAAGCATTTCATAAACAAATGAAAAGGTCCTCAACCCCGTTGGCGATCTGAGAAATGCTAAATAGAGCCACAAAAGATATCATCTCTCATCCANCCCTCCCCGCCCCTGGATACATGGACAAAAGGAGGGAAAAAGCATTTCATAAACAAATGAAAAGGTCCTCAACCCCGTTGGCGATCTGAGAAATGCTAAATAGAGCCACAAAAGATATCATCTCTCATCCACGAAACTAGGAAATTTAGAGACAATATCAAATATTGGAAAGAATGGGGACAGTAAGAACTCTATATCCTAATATGGGAACATAAATTAGTGCAAGCTTTGGGAAAAAACATTGGCATTAGCTTAGTAAATGTGAAGATGTAATTGTCTTATATCTACAAGGGTGCCAGAAGGTGTGGGGCAGTATAGTTTATAATAACAAAAACTGGAATTAAAATATCTGTCAGTAGTAGAATAGAAAAAAATATTTCTGTCTATTTCACAATGGAATACTCTAGAGCAGTGAAAATGAGCAGACAGCAACTCTACGTATGCTATGGTTTGAATTGTGCTCCATAAAATTCATATGTTCAAGTTGTAACACCCTGTATCTCAGAGTGTGACAGTATTTGGATATAGAGTCTTTAAAGAGGAAATTAAGCTAAAATGAGATCATGAGGGTGGGTCNGGTCAGGAAAGACTGTGTGGCCTACTTCACGCACTTGCCCGCATCAGCAGCTCTGGGGAAGCCAGGTGTCACGACGCTCACGTGGCAAGGACCTCTTGCCAACAGCCATGCCAGTGTGCCATCTTGGTAGTGCATCTGCAGCCCCAGCCAGGCCTTCAGATGACAGTGGCCCTGGCGGACGTCTATTTCAGAGAGTTTTAAATTGTTGGCTGCACTGCCTGGCAGGTGGGATCTTAGTTCCCTGACCAGAGACTGAACCTGCACAGCTGCATTGTCGTGTGGCGTTTCACCCATTGGACCTCCAGGGAAGGCCCCTTCCCTGGCTGAAGTCTTGCTAGCAACCTCATGAGAGATCTGGATCCAGAACCACCAGTGAAGTTTCTCTCAAATTCCTGACCACAAAACCTGAGAAGTAATAAACGTGTGTTGTTTTCAGTTGCTAAGTTTAGGAATAATTCATTTCACAGCAGTAGATAACTAATACGATATACTATAGAGAAAAAGCGAGAGAATGATGGGTGTACATTTCAGGATGATGGTGACCTCTTGGGTGGAGACAAGAGGAAATTAGGCAGGGGGCAGGCGTAACTTAAAGATGCTGGTGGTGGTTTGCTTATTTATTTTTAATTCGGTATCAAGCACCTGTATGCTAATTTTATTATTTAAAAAACTATAAATCTGTGTTATGTACACACGTACACATTTTTGGTATTTAGGAACTATTTTATTAAAACAAACGAAAAACCAAAACAACTGTGACCAGATAAATAGAAAGAAATGCAAGTGTTACGTTTCTGGCAGCTGGGAAACGAATGGGACAGAGAGAGCTGCTGCTTATAAATATATATATATACACACACACACATACCTTACTTTTATATATCATGTTTATTAAATATTACATAATTATATATGCATAATTATGACTGATTTGTTGTATGGCAGAAACCAACACAAAATCGTAAAGCAATTTTCCACCAATTAAAAAATAGATAAAAAAAGAAGAAAAGGCAGGACTGACCGGAGAAACCCAGAGGGTGGCCGGTTGCGCTGAGCTGGGGGGGCGCGGATGTGGACGACCCGCCTCGCCGGCCGGGGGCTCCCTCGCGGGGGGCTCCCTCGCAGCCGGCTCCGCGCCCCGCGTTAGGAGCAGCGTCTCGTCGCCGTCACGCCCTAGCACTGTCAGATCTTCATGAAGGGACCACGGTCTGCCCCTGCGCCACTCCCCGCTGGGTGGATAGCTCCGGTTCTTGCGCCTTTACCGTAATAACAGGACCNAAGGCCCCAGCATCGCCTGCCCTGGGTGGCGGTGTGGAAGCCCCACCCTCCGCTGGGCTGGTGTTTGAAGCGGAAGCCCTTGGGAGCTGACTAGGATCTGATGGTTGCGAGGCAGAGCCCTCGGAAGGGGACTTGTGCTGGACGGGCATCACCAGAGAGGGTGTGTCCCCTCTGTGCTCTGGGCCGTGTGAGGGTCAACCAGAAGATGACTGTCTGCTCCTGGCAGAGGATTCTCACCGTGGCCTGATGGCGCTGGCACCCTGACCTCGGGCTCCCAGCCCCCAGGACTCCGAGACATCTCTGCTCCTATAAGCCCCCTCCTGCCTCCGCCGTGCAGGGTCCTTTGTTACAGCAGCTGAAAGGATGGAGCCTGCCCCCCGCCCCCCCCACTGGGGATCCCTTTCCAGTTTATGCTCATCTGTTCCTACACTGCTCTCAGTGCCAAGGCCAGTGCCTGTGTCTCTGTCACACACACGGCCACAGGGGCTGCCCGCAGCCTGCCAGAGTCTGCTCCATCTGCTCACAGAGAGACAGAAGTGTCTGAAAATCTGTGCTGTCCCGAGGGCGGCCTGTGGCGTGGGTATAGGCGGTCCAGGTCCCCAGCCCCAGACTGGGCGACCCCGGGGTGTGACCTGCAGTCTCTCCGGAGCTCCTCACGTGGGATCCAGCCGAGGCACCCGCGGAGGCGCGTGGGAGAGGGCCGTTTCCCAGATGAGCCCAGCAGCGCCTCCCATCCCGGGTTCTTCTGCAGTGGGATCGTGTCTAGCGCTCACTGACGCTTAGACACAAGTCCCTTCTCCGTGCATCTGGACTGGCCTGAGCGATAACCTTTGACCAACGGAATGCAGCTGAATCAGCAGAACTTTGCTGCTGACTTCAGAACCGGGTCAGAACAAGTCTTGCAGCGTTTGCCGTGATCTCTTGCAACGCTTCTTCTCCTAGACTTTGCCTCCTGGAGGGCTTGCTCCTGAAACCCAGCAGGTGTGCAGTGAGAAGCCCAAAGCCACGGGAAAGGCCACGTGTAGACCCCCTGGGCCGACACATCCCAGTTCAGCCATACTTGCAAGTCAGGCAGCTTCTAGATGGACCCAGTCCCTGTTCAGTGGGCCGTCCAGCCTTCAAGTGTTGCCACCTGAGGCCTGAGACACGTAGGACAGAAACCAGCTGCTGTCCCATTTGGCGTGTCCACATTCCTGACCCACGGAGTCTGTGGGCACGAGGGAGGAGCAGCTGATTTCCGCCACCGAGCTGGATGCCTGTCACTCAGCGATAGAAACCCGGAATGCAGAGCGTTGTGTCCTTGCTTGGCTTGGCCTCCTTCCGTTCTCGTTCTCCCACCAACGTCTTTGGGGAACACAGCCTAGTAAACCCCAGGCACACACCCAGCCTCGGGGGAGCCTAAGACACCCCCAGCTCGTCTAGCTTGGATGTTGGGTCTGGGAGGAGGGACCTCCAGGAGCTCGAAGGGAGAGTGTAGGCACACTCGACGCTGCCTGTCAGGTCATCCCCGAGCAATTCCTCCCCTGGAAACAAACCTGGGTGTGTCCTTGGCCCCGGATAGTAGGCTGGCGAGTGGGTGACTTGATTATGGAGTTAAGGGAGAGAGGGAGCCGGGACCGAGGGGCTGGAGGACGGGGCAGGGGCTGTGAGGAGCCGAGGTGGGCCCCTGGGAGGAGACAGTCCATCCACGTGGGATTCATGGGCGGAGTTCTGCCACGAGGCCGGTGTCCAGGTGAGGACCAAGTGAGGCCGAAAGCGGTTCATAAGCCAGAGAACGAAAAGGAACCGGCGACCAGCACGAGGGGCCAGCTCAAGGTGGAGTCCAGAGGCTGGCAAAGCCCGTGAGAGCCCCTCAGGGGCCCCGTGGGCCGAGGCACCTCTCCTCTCCTTGGCTGAGTCTTCTAGCTGGTTCCTGAGGACGCAGCTCTGGGCACCGCCAGGCTGGTCTTCCCAGCAGAGATGCCCGGGGGTCCCCAGCTGAGAGGGCAGACCTGGGCTGGCAGCTGCCCCCGCCCGCTCATCTGTGGGCGCAGACACAGCCCAGGGCACTGGAGCATGGGGTAAATACAGGCAGGAAGCCGTGCCATGTGGGGTGGAGCTGGCAGGCAGGGCGCCGTGGCCCGCCTTGCAACATGCCGGGGGAAATTGGTGATGGGGAAAAGCTTGCTTATTTTTTTCCAGGAAAGATGAACAAAGAGAGACAGAGAAGTCAGGGCCGCGCAGTGGGGCCAGCGCTCTTGAGATGGCTTTCCGGCAGGGTTTTCATCTGGGAAAGGCGCTGATTCACAGGCTGCCACACGGCCTCCAGGCCTACAGGGCTCCCCGCCCCGGCGCACTTGGACCTGGGGAGGCCACCCTCCGGTCCCAGCGCGGGTGTGGCTGAGCCTGAGGGCTCCACCAGCCGTGCCAACTCTCTAGGGTCGAAGGGAGATGCAGGAAATAGGGATTTAATAGCCTGCCGAAAAACAATAACAAATTGGGCTTTTAGGGGTCACATAGGCATAAAAATTCAAAAAGAAGCTACAGTAAAAAAATAAATCTCCATGTCACTCCATCTCCCGGACCCGTGGTCCACCTCAGCTTCTCATGCATCTTCAGGTACTCTGTGCACATAGAAGCATATGAGGACGGGAGGCCGCGCCCTTGCTCACACATTTTCACACAGTTGTGCACCACGTCCAGCGGTGTGCTGGAGCCAGCCCTGTCGGCTCACAGGAGACCACGGCTCCATTTTCAGGAATTTGGTGAGCTGGTTGTCAAACACAGCCATTATTGAAAAGTAAATTGTGTGACCTTATTATTAAGGAAATCATATTAAAACAAATACAACTCATGGCTTCCTAATTATTTTACTACGTGTTACTGTTACCTGCCTTCCTGAGGTCCTTGACACCTGTCGTTAACTGTAGAGTGGAAAAGCCACACATACTCTCCCAGCTCTGCCTTTTGTGAGGATGCATTGGTGCCTCGGAACTGGTCATGGGGGGAGTATTTACACCCTTGAAATGAGCAAACNGTCCTTGACACCTGTCGTTAACTGTAGAGTGGAAAAGCCACACATACTCTCCCAGCTCTGCCTTTTGTGAGGATGCATTGGTGCCTCGGAACTGGTCATGGGGGGAGTATTTACACCCTTGAAATGAGCAAACACGGCAAGTCAGAGTGTTATTTGTTGCTCTGCTGGAGATTTAGACCAGGGGGTCTGCACACGCTCTTCTGAAGGGCCGGATAGTAAATATCTGAGCGTTTGCAGCAATACGGCATCTGTTGCAATAGTCAACTCTGCCGTTGGAGCACACAAACAGCCTTGGAGGTACGTAGATGCGGAGGGGCTGTGCTCCAAACTGCGTTTACAGCCCAGACGGCTGCCGGATGTGGCTCAAGGATTTGGCTGACTCCTCTTCTAGACTTGTGACAGCCGTGGGGAAAATGGTAGAGAGACAGGTTCAGTGTAAGAGTGCTGGATCTGACTCTGCTATGTTGTGAAGAACAGAAAGGTGAGGAAATATTCTTTTTTAAAAAATGTTCATTTGTTTGTTTAATTTGTCTGCCCTGGGTCTTAGCTGTGGCATATGGGATCTAGTTCCTTGGCCAGGGATCGAACTCGGGCCCCCTGCGTTGGAGCGTGGAGCCTTAGCCACTGGACCACCAGGGAAGCCCCAGGAAATATTCTTTAGTTTTCAGAAACCATGACCTGTTTGGGCCACGCAGCCCATGTCGCTGATAAACGGTGAAGTTCCAACACATATACTTGTTTCCTGTCTGTTTTGCTCACGAATAAAACTGAGCAATCAATTGATCGTCATGTTTGAACACACTCATTATCAGTTTGAACGATTTCTTTGCTGACTGAATAGTTCTCAAGCTTTATGCATGGTTTGATTTTGTGACGTGATTGTTGGTGATAGATTTATAAAACTGACAATAGATTTTGTAAGAAATAGCACATCACATCGATATGAAAGGATGGAATTTACAATGGAGAGTATTGTTTATCCTATTATTTGTTATCTGTACATGAAAATCCTTTGTTTAGTATAATTTGTAATTATATAAGCATACAATTTGTTTACATTATTAAATATTTATCAGCTTAGCATTGCATATAATAAACTGTTTAGAACCTTACTTTTATTCACAATGTATTTTGAAGAATCTTTCATACATTATTTTCAGCAGCTATATTCTTCTTTTTTTGGACAAGTCTTGCAACCTGCAGGATCTTAGTTCCCCAACCAGGGATTGAACCCAGACCCCAGACAGTGAAAGCGGAGTCTTAACCACTGGAGTGCCAGGGAATTCCCAAGGCTATATTCTTTTTAACAATTTGTACCGTTTCAGATGTGTTCCATGTTTGTTTATCCTGGAGAAGGAAATGGCAGCCCACTCCAGTATCCGTGCCTGGAAAATTCCACGGACAGAGGAGCCTGGCGGGCTCTAGTCCGTGGGGTCGCAAGAGGTGGACAGGACTGAGCGACTCACTTTCACTTACTGTTTGTTTAACCACGGTCCTGTTGATGGGTATCTAGGCTGTGAGTTTCACTATTAGAAGCAACGCTATAGCGAACGTTCCCATATACATGCCGCGGCATGCACACACAAATATACCTGTGGCCTCAGCTTTTAGGAGCAGAATTGCTGGGCTAAAGAGTGGGTGCCCTTGTAATCGTGATCGATGATGACAAATCAGTCTTCCCAGATGGCACAATGGTAAAGAATCTGCCTGCCAGTGCAGGAGACGTGGGTTTGATCCCTGGGTTGCGAAGGTCCCCTGGAGAAGGAAATGGCAACCCACTCCAGTATTCTTGCCTGGGAAACCCCATGGACAGAGGAGCCTGGCGGGCTACAGTCCATGGGGGTAGCAATAAGTCAATGACTGAACATCCACACCCTTGGTCTAGATGATCACGTAGGATGACAAAGTGCTTTTCAAAGACCTTGCTCCAATCATACCGCCACCTAGAACAAGAAGATGCCTATTTCTCTGTACCTTTGTCAAAACGTAAATTATCACATTTTTTATTTTGGAAAATCTGGTGGATGAAATGGTACCCTACTGAAATTTAACTGGTATCTCACTTGTTATGAAAATGAGTAAACACTTCATATGTTTAAATACCATTTGTATAATCAACTGTGCAAACTCTTTATGATCTTTGCTCATTTTTTATTCCTTTTCTACTAATATCCAAGATCCCTTTGTGGACTTTCCCACAGAATGTGAGCTCCAAAGAGGCAGGAAGTTTTAATTGGTTTGAATCCCCCAAAGCTTATAATGTTGCCTGGCATGTAAGAGTTGCTCATTAAACATTTGTCACTTTATTAATTAATTACTAAGGGATTTAGTCCCTCGTCTGTCATATATGTTGCCATATTCTCTCCCAACTTCTTATCTGCTTTTTTAAATTGTTTGTGGTATTTATTTCCTTTGCAGGAGGTTTTAATTTTTATATAGTCAAATTTGGNGTTTTAATTGGTTTGAATCCCCCAAAGCTTATAATGTTGCCTGGCATGTAAGAGTTGCTCATTAAACATTTGTCACTTTATTAATTAATTACTAAGGGATTTAGTCCCTCGTCTGTCATATATGTTGCCATATTCTCTCCCAACTTCTTATCTGCTTTTTTAAATTGTTTGTGGTATTTATTTCCTTTGCAGGAGGTTTTAATTTTTATATAGTCAAATTTGGAAATCTTTTCTCTTTTATAGTTTTTGTACCTTTGTGTCTTACTTGGAAAGATAGCCATTTCTAAAAATAAGTAAACTCTCCTGTGTTTTCTCCTAGGAATTTGCAGTTTGATTATTTTCATGTTTAAATCTTTGGAACATCTGGAAGTTCTGCTAGAATAAGTGATAAAGTCAGCATCACACTCACGATTTTTCCATTTGGATACCCAGTTGTTCTGACATACTCACTGAAGTATCTCATTCCCCCAGCGGTTTGAATTCTGCTTTATCATCCACCAAATTCCCATATGTGGGTGGTCTGTTTCCAGCCTCTATCCCTCCATCTATGTATGTATTCTGTATTCTGATGCCAGCACCAAGCAGCTTTAATTAGCAATGCCCACTCTTTCACGTGGTGTTTATAGCATCTGAGTGGTCGAGCTCATGTACATATCACAGTATGGTGAATCAATTTGGGGCCTTGGGCTTAAACTTATAGCTGTTTATTTATTTACGGCTGTGCTGGGCTTTCGTTGCTCGCGTGGGCTGTCTATAGTTGCGGAGAGCGGGGCCTCCTCTGCCTGGCGGTGTGCGGGCTTCTCACTGCGGCGGCTTCTCCTGTTGTGGATCACGGGGTCTAGGCCCGTGGGCTTCACCAGCCGCCGCTCGTGGGCTCAGGAGCTGTGGCCCACAGACAGGTGGGATCTTCCCAGGCCAGGGATCGAACCCGTGTCCGCTGCACTGGCAGGCAGACCCCTACCCACTGTACCGCCAGGAAGTCCCTTAAATGGAGGGTACCGCCAGGAAGTCCCTTAAACGGAGGGTTTTAAAAGGGTAGAAAGTGCTTTTGCAGGCTTTGTCGAGCTTGATTTTTACAATACACCCGTGAGGGAAGTGGTGGGGGTGTTTTTGTCACAGCATTTTACAGATGAAGAAGCTGAGGCTCAGAGAGGTCCGGGACCCTCTGCTGAGTACTCATTTCGTGGTTTGTAGGATGAAACTCTTGCTCTTTTTTGTAACAGAATGCAGCTTAATGGAAAGATGTGCTGTTAAAGTATCAACTAAGACAAAATGCCCTCAAGTCCCATAACCAAATCAAATCAAGGGCTTCTGTCCACGGATTTCCTGTTCTCCTGGACTCACTCCTTTTGTCGTCCTCAGATTTAATGGAGAGACTCAAGTGAGTAAATGTCAGAGAACTTTGAAGAAGATAATGACTCATTTATTCTGAGATTCTTAACACAGCTCCTGGCAATACAGTAAGCACTCAGTAAGGGATAGCTGTATTTCTATTCTTATTCTTTTCCATTTGATTAAGAGCATGAGCTTTCAGACCTGAGTTTTATTTAACCTTTACTCTTTCGGTATTTAGCTGGGTAACCATGGACAAGTTTCTTACCCTCTCTGAGCTTTGGTGCCCACATATGTAAAGTGGGCCTTGTGATAAAGCCTTGTGTTTTGTGATGATTAAGCCTGCCTTAGCATAGCATCTGGCACATATTAAACCCTCAGTCAGTATTAAGTGATTTTCTAATTGATTATTTTCTTCTGAGGATCCTACACTTATTTCTCCACAAATGGGGATATTTCCATATTTCGTTCTCAGGAAAATCAGGGATGGTTAGTTCTTCGGTGGATTTTATTTATAGCCACACTCTTGCATATGACTCTCTGTTGCCTTATCTGAAAAAATGGAAATAAAAATTGATGGAAGAAACTTGCTTTAATTTAGACTTCACTTATTCTTGCTAAGTTCTCTGTTTGCATTATTTGCTAAGAAAGGGTTTGTGAAATAAATTAATAGAGTAGATAAGACTTGGGAAGAGTGCTTAAACATTTGAGGAGTACCCTTTAATGCAGACGATGTATCTGAGATTATCCATTTATTAGCTAGTGACCACAGCTGACTGAACACTTATGGGCTGAATGTTTCTGCCCTCTCAAATGCCTGTGTTCAACCCCTCACCCTCACTGTGATGGTGTTAAGAGGTGGGGCTTTTGGGAGGCAGAGTTAGAAAAAGTCATGAATGTGGAGCTCCCAGGGGGGCATTAGAGCCCTCGTAAGAGGAGGAGGAATCAACAGGCTTGCTCTCACCCCCTTCTGCCGCGAGAGGACTCAGTGGGCAGGGGGCCCCCTGCAAGTGAGGAAGTGGGCCCTCCCTAAGAACGAAATCTGGGGTACCTACGTACGGGCTTCCCAACCTCCAGAACTGTGAGCAAAGGGTCTGTCTTTTAAGCTGCGCGGCCTGCGGTATTTTGCTGCTGCAGCCTAGGCAGCCTTAGACAGGGCCCGGTCTCTCTCCCCGGCTTGGTGTGCTCTTTCTTTAACAGTTATTCTTATTTAATATTTATGTATCTCTCTGGCCGCCGCGTGGGGCTTAGTTGTGGCACGTGAGATCTTTTGTTGTGGCCTATGGAATCTAGTCCCCTGCTGCTGCTGCTGATAAGTCGCTTCAGTCGTGTCTGACTCTGTGAGACCCCATAGACAGCAGCCCACCAGGCTCCTCTGTCCCTGGGATTCTCCAGGCAAGAACACTGGAGTCCCCTGACCAGGGATCAAATCCGGGCCCCTGCACTGGGAGCTCGGAGCCCTAGCCACCGGACCACCGAGGAAGTCCCTCAGTGCGTCCTTAAGGACAGGTCACCGCGTGTCCATCCCCAGCCCGCTGTGCCCTGCATGGAGTGCCTGGCTCAGAAGCCTGGTGTCCGCCCATGATGGGTGCCCAGAGACTGTTGGCAGAAATAACATATGTGTCCCAAGGGCTTTTGCCTAGAGACATTTGGTTATTCTAAATTTGGTGATTAATTCATCTTTCATAAGCTAAAGATAGCTGATCTTATTGGACAGCCCTACTCAGATATCCTGTGGTCTTGCCAGCAATATACAAGAATACCTTTCTCCTGCATCATGATCAGCACTGAATATTATCACTCTTTTTGCCAGTAAAAAAATGATATCTCCTTTAAATTTGCATTTCTCTTGCTACTATAGGTGTTGAGCATCCTTTTTGGGGGGATACTTAAATTTTGTCTTCTATAAATCACTTGTTTATATCTTTTGCCAGATTTCCTATGGGGTTGTTTTTTTTTTTTTCTTTAAAAGACTTAATTTCCCTATCAATGCCTTAGCAGGGCTTTGTGTTCTGCCTGTTTTCCTATTAGAAAATTACTTTAGTTACCTTCTCACCTATCCGATGATTTAAGAAACATAGTGTAGTCATTGAATGAACTTCTCTGAAATAACCTCCAAGCTCTCGCTCCCTTTAAAAGTAAAGTCTCTTGGAAATTTATAAACTTCCAAGAGTTATCAGAAGAGAGGTTCTTGCTTTCTGACCGCACATAAATTTCTTATGATTCAGACATGCTTTCACCTAAAAATGAAAATATACTAATAAGGTTATAGAGATCAAGCACTGTGTTCAGTGGCTTAGTGTAGTAAGTGTAGTTTATCGGCTTCTTTGCTAAGAGCACCTTGCCACATGGCGCCTGTGCCAGACTGGAGAAGAAATGTGCCTAGGAAGAAATTCTATTCATTAAAGATAGAATCAAGTCTCAGTTTTTCACCCCGAGTATTTCCTGTGCTTCCGTAACTGTAAGCCCTGGCTAATCCTTTTTCGTGTTTGAATTGGAGGCTGGTGGGCTCCTGAAGGGGCTTTGCAGGTGGCATTAGTGGTAAAGAGCCCTCCTGCCAACGCAGGAGAGGTGGGAGACACGGGTTCCATCCCCGGGTCGGGCAGATCCCCTGGAGGAGGGGCAACCCTCTCCAGTATTCTTGCCTGGAGAATCCCACGGACAGAGGAGCCTGGTGGGCTATAGTCAATATTGGTCGCAAAGAGTTGGACCCAAGTGAAACAACTTAGCACACACACACACACACACGGACTCCCGAAAAACTTCATTAATAGGGCTGATTTCTTCATAAAGTGTCCTCATGCTCATTACAGAACTCTGACAGTTTCTTTCTCAAGAATCGTTCATCTAGAAAGAAAAGTTGTGTCTCTGTTTGCTTCGCTGTTGATTTAAAGAGAAGCTGCTGATGGAGTTCTTTGTGCCTCTCCGGAGTCAACGGGAGCTGTCCTCCCCCGGAACTGGCTCCGCCCGTGGCAGCTTCTGGTAGGAAGGCAGGAGGCCAGAGGCCAGAGCCCCCGGAGCGTCATGATCAGCCAGCGCGTGACTGATAATAAATGGTTGCACATTTGGTGGAAATACAAAAACAGAATTGTTCATCTACAGAAGTCCCCGTGGGACACAGCTGCATCCCAGGGCTGGAAGAAGTAAGGGCTTGCGTTTCAGATGTTCTGTGCGTCAAACTGGCCTGAGATTGTAAGCCAGGACCCTGCCTGGTGAGAAGGAGGGCAGGTCTCTCCCGTCCATTGATGAATCACCCGAAAACCCAGGTCTTAGCGCCCAGGCTCAGCTCTAGGGGTCAGCCCTTGGAAGGTGGACACCAGCAGCATAAATGACCCCTCCTGCCACCCCCAGGTCAGTTCAGTTCAGTCGCTCAGTCATGTCTGATTCGAGACCCCACGGACTGCAGCACGCCAGGCCTCCCTGTCCATCGCCAACTTCTGGAGTTTACTCAAACTCATGTCCACTGAGTCAGTGATGCCAGTGCCACCCCCAAGCTCTGGGGAAGACGCAGCCCTCCCTTCTCAGCCAGAGCACAGGTCCTGGCGGGGTTTCCCTGCCCTTGGATACACAACCCTGGAGGGCAGGCCGGCCTGGCACAATGCCTCCTCGCTGGGTGACAGTTCTCAGCTGAGAAACCCCAGGTGACAGCCTCCAGCTCGCGTTGCACGTTCCGGACCAGTCCTTCTCAAACTTTCTCTTCAGCCACTTTACTCCCAAATGTTAGCAGTGTCTCACCGTCCTCTGGATAAAGAACAAACGTGCTTCACGGGACTTTGCGCCTGGTCCCCAGCTCAGCTCCCACTGTGCCCTCCCTGAAAACGAGGCAGTCATCACGCCCGCCAAGGGCCGAGTTCCCCCCACACGGGTGCCCAGCCCGCTCCTGCCCAGTGCCTCGGATGCCACCACCCTAACCCCCTTCCTGCCCTTCACGGTCCACTGCGGGTCATGACCTTGTTCACAGACTTCCCGGATCTTCTGGGCTGTGCTGACCTTTCTTGCATCTGAACGCCACTAGACTCTGCGAGCGTTTCTCTGAGTCATGTGCTATCTTTTGGAAATTACCATTTTATGAGTTATGCTTTCTGCTGTAACTGCTCTGTGAATCGCACTGAGTCCTGGTGGGGAACAGAGACCAAGTCTTCCCCCCTTCCCATTCCCCTCCCGGACTTCAGTATTTCAGCAACTCTGAGCACACAAAGCAGTTCCTGTAGCCCCTTGTCGTCAACTCAGGAGCTTGTACTCATCAGCGTACCGCTGCTGAACTCCATGAAATGCTGAGAGGCAGATGAGGCAGTCGTGCTGAATTCTTGCTTTCATTCATCCAGTATTTTTGAGAATTTGCTCTTTGCCAGGTACTGGGCTCTGTTCGTGGGGATGGAATGGTAAGAAGAGAGGGGGAGGCCCAGCGCCCGGCCCCACGTGGCGGAAGGTCCTACAGGAACGGCCGGCTTCAGGGACCCAGGCCCCCAGCACAAGCAGCACAGGGGAGACGCCGCAGGGAGCGGCCTTGTGGCCTCGTGAGAGCGTCGCAGGGGCCACTGGTCCAGTGGGGAGGGGGACAGGGGCCTCCCTCCAGAGTGGCCAGGGCCCTGCGCCCCGAGGGAAGCTGGGCGTTGACCAGCAGAGGCGGGGTGGCTTCCAGGGACCGCGCTGGGAGCAGCCGGCCCTGGAGAGGGGCGAGCAGCTGGGTGTGACTCAGGGTGGGGTGGAGTGGGGATGGGGAGAGGCCCCCACAGGGTTTTGTAGGTTGTGTTACAAACACTGAGACCAATGAAAGGTTTTAACGCGGAGACTGGATTACCACCGGCGCCAGGGAAGGCCCCCACCCCAGCCGCAGCATCTGCAGAGGAGGGGAGGCCACTGGGGTGATGAAGAGGCGTCCGTCCAGGAGGCTGGGCCTCGGTCCAGGTGAGAGGCCACGGGCCCTCGTGGTAGGATGGCAGGAGAGAGGGGCTCAGGAGGCTTCCCTGTCCACAGTTGGCCGGGCTGCGTGCTGGGCTGGGTCTCGGGGTGAGGGCAGGAGGGGGCAGCCCCTGCGGGGGTTTCTGGAGCATCTGCTGGGGCCATTCACCCCGGGACGCGCCGACAGAGCCCAGGCCGCGCCGGCCGGCGATCGTGGCTCTGGTTTCGGGGACATCAGAGCGGAAGTCCTGAGGCGGTGGAGCAGGGACGGGTAACACACGGCCGCGGCCGCTTATTAGTCAGAAGCCCTCCCGAATGTCACCAGGCGCAGGGTGAAAGCAGTCCCCAGCGCTCCTTGCCCCGGGCGTGCCCGAAAGCCTAACTTCGGGCCAGTGGAGGCGCTGTGCCCAGCTCCTGAGGCCGCGCCCTTGAGGGATCCGCGCCCTGGGGCCCTTCCTGCTGGCTGGGTGATGGGGCCCAGAGCTGGGAGCCTCCCGAGGGGACGGCTGAGCCTCCGTCAGGCCTGCCTGTCATCTGTGATGTGAGGGGAGCTACGCCTGTAAAGAGTGGCCTCGTGGGGTCTCTCTGTGTCTTAGTTCACCTGATATCCGTGGGGAGATGTCACGTGAGCATTTGGACTCGTGACTCTGGGGCTCAGAGGGAAAGTCTGGAAAAGTGGCGGGAGTGTGAGAACTCTTATTTTTTCTAAATTTATTTGCTTATCTTTAGTTTGGCCATGTCGGGTCTCCGTGGCAGCACGTGGGTTTTGTCCACGCCCGCGAATCCTCTCGCTGGGACGCACGGCTCAGCAGTGCTGCACGGCCTTTGTCTCCCTGTGGCCCGTGAGATCGAGATCTCAGCTCCCCGACCAGGGATCGAACCTGCATCGTTCGCGTTGTAGCTTCTCACCCACTGCACCACCAGACAGGTCCCAAGATTGAGAATTCTTAACAGGTAGGAATAAGGAAAGAGCGTGGAGGAGACCGTCCAGAGGGAGAGAGGAGGGGTCAGGGCGGACCGTTGGGGGACCACACGCTTAATGTCTGGGTTTGAGAAGTATCAACAACTAAAGGAGGCTGAGAGGACTCAGCTGAAGCCGTCGGTGGAAACCTGGGAGGGCGTGGGTCACGGGGCCNCCGTCCAGAGGGAGAGAGGAGGGGTCAGGGCGGACCGTTGGGGGACCACACGCTTAATGTCTGGGTTTGAGAAGTATCAACAACTAAAGGAGGCTGAGAGGACTCAGCTGAAGCCGTCGGTGGAAACCTGGGAGGGCGTGGGTCACGGGGCCAGGAGCAGAAGGGAGCCCTTTGCGGGGAGGGGCAGTGGGCACTGCTGAACTTAGACGGTGCCCATGAGAGGCTTGGTGGTGCTCGGCCAGTCTCGTCCAGGACAGCTGGGCAAGTTGTCACACTGAGGCGTTGTTTGCTAATGAAGATTATGATTGCTAATGCAACTCTGTAATAACTGTGTGCATCTCTGGCAAGAGCATCGGGAGATCTAATTACTATTTCTCCATCCAATTTTCATGATAAATTATCCAGAANTGCACCACCAGACAGGTCCCAAGATTGAGAATTCTTAACAGGTAGGAATAAGGAAAGAGCGTGGAGGAGAACGTCCAGAGGGAGAGAGGAGGGGTCGGGGCGGACCATGGGGGGACCACACGCTTAATGTCTGGGTTTGAGAAGCACCAACAACTAAAGGAGGCTGAGAGGACTCAGCTGAAGCCGTAGGTGGAAACCTGGGAGGGCGTGGGTCACGCGGCCAGGAGCAGAAGGGAGCCCTTTGCAGGGAGGGGCAGTGGGCACTGCTGAACTTAGATGGTGCCCATGAGAGGCTTGGTGGTGCTCGGCCAGTCTCGTCCAGGACGGCTGGGCAAGTTGTCACACTGAGGCGTTGTTTGCTAATGAAGATTATGATTGCTAATGCAACTCTGAAATAACTGTGTGCAGCTCTGGCAAGAGCATCGGGAGATCTAATTACTATTTCTCCATCCAATTTTCATGATAAATTATCCAGAAAGAGAAGAAATCGTCAAACTCAGCTCGATGCTTCATCTGAAACACTAAACAAACATCTCCAGGTTCCAGAAATTCATTTAAACTAAAACCAATTTTTTTTAAAAATTGGTGGTTAAAAAAACACACCAAAACCCCCAAATATAACATTTACCTAGCAGGCAGCTGTCCACAAGCTTGCTATAACTGTTGTGGAGATGGCAACAGTGAAGAGTCTATTGTAAAACAAGTTCAGTAGTTGATTTAGGGAGGTTCTAACAGGGGCACCTCGATGCTCTTAATTGCAGAGTTGAACCTCTGTCCTTCCTGACTCTAGAAGACATAGACCAGGAGGAGGGAGAAGGGGAGGCCGCACAGGTGATCTGCTGTCAGTTGCCCTGGTCCCACCCCTGGTGTTTCCCAGACCTCAGCGGACCGCCCTCATTTCCAGTAAATAAGCGGCAAAGCCAAGACTGGAAAGGAAACCCCCGAATCCACAGTCCTGTGCCTTTTCAATACATCACCATACCTGATTTTGGTCTCACTAAAATAATCTTTTTAAAAATTACCTTCCTAACCATTTTAAAGTGCACAGCTCAGTAGTAAGTACTTTCACATTGCAGCGAGACAAATCTCCAGAGCCTTTTCATCTTGCAAAACTGAAACTATCCCCGTTAAACAACAATTCCCAAAGTTCCCCTCCCTGAGCTCCTGGAAACCACCATTTTGCTTTCTGTCTCTATGAATTGAACCACTCTGGGTTCGTCAAATTAGTGGAATCAGATATTTCTCATTCTGTGACTGACTGCACTCAGCTTAAAGTCCTCAAGGTTCATTTGTGCTATAGCACCTGCCCATGTTACTGAACAGTGTGGGTACTGGCTGCTCGCTGCTCAACAGCTGAAAAACAGGCCAGGCTCGTGGAAAGGGAAGTTTACTTTATTTCAGATTTGGGCAACTGGCGGGGGGTGGCGGGGTGGACATCTGTCCAAAGGCCAGCTCTCTCCACTGGCAACCAGCGGGCAAGCGCTCACAGCACAGTCGGCTCTGACAGTCACCTTCAGACTGATCCTCTTGCTTTAGGGACAGTTAGTCTTCAGTTCCAGGGTCCATTTGTCCCCTTTCTCTGAGGCTGGTTCTCGGGAACGGGGCAGCTCACATCTTGGGCATGGTCTGGCCATCTCTTCTTCCACCTGGTGTAGCACCTACACAACAGCTCACAGGTTTTGGCTCAGAATATTATCTGTGGTCCTGGCGGAGGAACTGGAGGTCCTTGACTATGCTCGATGACTACTGTATTATTTGGTCTCCTTTGAGTGTTTTCCTTTGTTTCTGCCCTTCTCGTTTCTCTGATTAAACTTACTCTTGAAAGTTTTCAACAGCAAAAGGCAAGCAGAGGACTCTGAGGGGGCAGGGACCACAGGGTCCTGCTCTGTTTCCCCAAGACTTCCTTCCTTTTTAAGGCTGAATAATTGCAGCCATGAAATTAAAAAACGCTTACTCCTTGGAAGGAAAGTTATGACCAACCTAGATAGCATATTCAAAAGCAGAGACATTACTTTGCCAACAAAAGTCCGTCTAGTCAAGGCTATGGTTTTTCCTGTGGTCATATATGGATGTGAGAGTTGGACTGTGAAGAAAGCTGAGTGCTGAAGAATTGATGCTTTTGAACCATGGTGTTGGAGAAGACTCCTAAGAGTCCCTTGGACTGCAAGGAGATCCAACCAGTCCATTCTAAAGGAGATCAGTCCTGGGTGTTCTTTGGAAGGACTGATGCTGAAGCTGAAACTCCAATCCTTTGGCCACCTCATGCGAAGAGCTGACTCNCACACACACACACACACACGGACTCCCGAAAAACTTCATTAATAGGGCTGATTTCTTCATAAAGTGTCCTCATGCTCATTACAGAACCCTGACAGTTTCTTTCTCAAGAATCGTTCATCTAGAAAGAAAAGTTGTGTCTCTGTTTGCTTCGCTGTTGATTTAAAGAGAAGCTGCTGATGGAGTTCTTTGTGCCTCTCCGGAGTCAACGGGAGCTGTCCTCCCCCGGAACTGGCTCCGCCCGTGGCAGCTTCTGGTAGGAAGGCAGGAGGCCAGAGGCCAGAGCCCCCGGAGCGTCATGATCAGCCAGCGCGTGACTGATAATAAATGGTTGCACATTTGGTGGAGATACAAAAACAGAATTGTTCATCTACAGAAGTCCCCATGGGACACAGCTGCATCCCAGGGCTGGAAGAAGTAAGGGCTTGCGTTTCAGATGTTCTGTGCATCAGACTGGCCTGAGATTGTAAGCCAGGACCCTGTCCGGTGAGAAGGAGGGCAGGTCTCTCCCGTCCATTGATGAATCACCCAGAAACCCAGGTCTTAGCGCCCAGGCTCAGCTCTAGGGGTCAGCCCTTGGAAGGTGGACACCAGCAGCATAAATGACCCCTCCTGCCAGGTCAGTTCAGTTCAGTTGCTCAGTCATATCTGACTCTTTGAGACCCCATGGACTGCAGCACGCCAGGCCTCCCTGTCCATCGCCAACTTCCGGAGTTTACTCAAACTCATGTCCACTGAGTCAGTGATGCCAGTGCCACCCCCAAGCTCTGGGGAAGACACAGCCCTCCCTTCTCAGCAGAGCACAGGTCCTGGCAGGGTTTCCCTGCCCTTGGATACACAACACTGCAGAGCAGGCTGGCCTGGCACAATGCCTCCTCGCTGGGTGACAGTTCTCAGCTGAGAAACCCCAGGTGACAGCCTCCAGCTCGCGTTGCACGTTCCGGACCAGTCCTTCTCAAACTTTCTCTTCAGCCACTTTACTCCCAAATGTTAGCAGTTTCTCACCGTCCTCTGGATAAAGAACAAACGTGCTTCACGGGACTTTGCGCCTGGTCTTCAGCTCAGCTCTCACTGTGCCCTCCCTGAAAACAAGGCAGTCATCATGCCCGCCAAGGGCTGAGATCCCCCCACACGGGTGCCCGGCCCGCTCCTGCCCAGTGCCTCGGATGCCATCACCCTCACCCCCTCCCTGCCCTTCACGGTCCACCGCGGGTCATGACCTTGTTCACAGACTTGCTGGATCTTCTGGGCTGTGCTGACCTTTCTTGCATCTGAACTCCACTAGACTCTGTGAGCGTTTCTCAGAGTCATGCACTATCTTTTAGAAATTACCATTTTATGAGTTTTGTTTTCGCTTTCTGCTGTAACTGCTCTGTGAATCGCATTGAGTCCTGGTGGGGAACAGAGACCAAGTCTTCCCCCCTTCCCATTCCTCTCCTGGACTTCAATATTTCAGCAACTCTGAGCACACAGAAGCAGTTCCTGTAGCCCCGTGTTGTCAACTCAGGAGCTTGTACTCATCAGCATACCGCTGCTGAAGTCCATGAAATCCTGAGAGGCAGATGAGGCGGTCATGCTGAATTCTTGCTTTCATTCATCCAGTATTTTTGAGAATTTGCTCTCTGCCAGGTACTGGGCACTGTGTGTGGGAATGGAATGGTAAGAAGAAGAGAGGGAGAGGCCCCTCGCCTGGCCCCACGTGGCGGAAGGTCCTATAGGAACGGCAGGCTTCGGGGACCCAGGCCCCCAGCACAAGCGGCACAGGGGAGACGCCGCAGGGAGCGGCCTCGTGGCCTCGTGAGAGCGTCGCAGGGGCCACTGGTCCAGTGGGGAGGGGGACAGGGGCCTCCCTCCAGAGTGGCCAGGGCCCTGCGCCCCGAGGGAAGCTGGGCGTTGACGAGCAGAGGCGGGGTGGCTTCCAGGGACCGCGCTGGGAGCAGCCGGCCCTGGAGAGGGGCGAGCAGCTGGGTGTGACTCAGGGTGGGGTGGAGTGGGGACGGGGAGAGGCCCCCGCAGGGTTTTGTAGGTTGTGTTACAAACACTGAGACCAATGGAAGGTTTTAACGGGGAGACTGGATTACCACCGGTGCCGGGGAAGGCCCCCACCCCAGCCGCAGCATCCGCAGAGGAGGGGAGGCCGCCCGGGTGATGGAGAGGCACCTGTCCAGGAGGCTGGGCCTCGGTCCAGGTGAGAGGCCGCGGCCCCTCGCGGTAGGATGGCAGGAGAGAGGGGCTCAGGAGGCTTCCTGGTCCACAGCTGGCCGGGCTGCGTGCTGGGCTGGGTCTCGGGGTGAGGGCAGGAGGGGGCAGCCCCTGCAGGGGTTTCTGGAGCATCTGCTGGGGCCATTCACCCCGGGATGCGCCGACAGAGCCCAGGCCGCGCCGGCCGGCGATCGTGGCTCTGGTTTCGGGGACGTCAGAGCGGAAGTCCTTGAGGTGGTGGAGCAGGGACGGGTAACACACGGCCGCAGCCGCTTATTAGTCAGAAGCCCTCCCGAATGTCACCAGGCGCAGGGTGAAAGCACCCCCCAGCGCTCCTTGCCCCGGGTGTGCCCGTAAGCCTAACTTCGGGCCAGTGGAGGCGCTGTGCCCAGCTCCTGAGGCCGCGCCCTTGAGGGATCCGCGCNAGTCGGACACAACTGAGTGACTGAACTGAACTGAACTGAATGTTCCATTGCATGCGTATACTACACTTTGCTTTCACATATTCATTTTTAAAAAAGTCAATTTCTCTACCCACCTTGATCAGTGAAGGCTTCTCTAAGGAGATGACCCTTGAGCTGAATTTTGCATGATAAAAGGGAGTCGATCATTGAAGGACTTGATGAGGAAGCCATCCAGGGAAAGGGACTAGCAGATTCAGAAGTCAGAAAGCACGCAGGAGTCTGAGAGTCAAAAAAGCAGAAAGGCTGAATCCTGTAATCAATGGATAAGCTAATAAGAGAAGAATGAGTCTTGCTGAGACGTGGAAGCCATGATTGGAAGTCTTAAATGTATTCCGAGTGGAATCATTTATGTATTTGCATGTGAATATTTGCAAATAATTTTCTTAGAAATGGGAAAGCTTGTATTAAGTAGTATCCGATGGATCCGTTGTATATCTGCATGTAACAATGACCTTGTTACAGCGAGGGAAAAAAGTCAACTTTCCAAACTGCGTCCTTCTGGTAAAGTCTCCTGTCTACCTAAAGCACATGGAAGACAGATGGCTGATTAATTACCAACTTTCTCCAAGAAAAGGTACCCTCTAAATCAGGGGTGGGCACACTTTTCCCGTGGGGGCAGGGAGTAAAGACCTTTGGCTTTGGCGGCCACACAGCGCACGGCACAGCGACTCTCCCACCAGGTGTCTGCCACGCTCCTGCACTTTCGTGGTTACTGATGAGGGATCGGGGGCAGGAGGAGAAGGGGACGACCGAGGATGAGACGGCTGGATGGCGTCACTGATGGACGTGAGTCTGAGTGAACTCCGGGAGTCGGGGATGGACAGGGAGGCCTGGCGTGCTGCGATTCATGGGGCCGCAGAGACTGATGGTTTTGCTCGCTGTCTTCCCTGCAAGCCTGAAGGCAGGGGCTCTCGCCTCCCACCCACAATGAATTTGTAGCATCTGGCACATTAGACCCACGGCAGGAGCTTCACGTGTATTTTATGTCCTTGTGCGGGATGTAAAAGGCGGTTACTTATAACTGGGGAAATACAGTGCTTGTTGATTGGCTAACTTCATCTTATGCCAAGGGAGTGCCCTTACAGTGTGTCAAGCTCCTTAGGAAGGAGCTAGTTCATGCATATTCCTCTGGAGGACAGCATCCAGTCATTTAAAATGTCAGTGTTTGTATGGCAGCATGCCAGAGCTAAAGATGAGAATTTAAGACACGTTTTAAAATATTTATTTATTTGGCTGCTCGGATCTTCATTGCAGGAGCAGGATCTTCAGTTGTGGCATTTGAACGCTTAGTTGTGGCATGTGGTTCCCCGATCAGGGATTGAACCAGGGCCGCCTGCCTTGGGAGCATAGAGTTTTTAGCCACTGGGCCCCCAGGGAAGTCCCGGAGGCAGTTCTGCTAGCTCCAGGAGTGTAAGAGTGAGGGGCTTATGGATCAGCGTGGTAATAAACGTTTGCTCTTCTCTCTGGTCTTTCCAGCACTGAGGCCGCGGCGTGCGGTCGTGTTTGTTCACCGCCGCAGCAGGGCTCTGGCCAGCAGGGCGGTTGGGCAGAGGCTCAGCTTTGCTGTCTTTCCAGGCCCTGTGCTTGGCATGGCCTGCACACCTCCGGGGGACGTCACCTGGAGGGGGCAATCTTGTTCTGAGTTCATACAGGGTGTCCAGCTGTGCCTGGACTGACTTCTCTGGCTTATACACTGGTCTCCTAGCCTAGCTTTTCTACCTCGAGTTTTTCCTCGTATCTCCTTCTGCCAGATTAATCTCATCATTCCTATGCTCAAAAACGCCAGTGGATTCCGAACACTCTCACGATGATCTCCCAGCCCGCTCTGGGTCGGGCCTGTCGCACTCGCCACGCCGGGCCTGCAGCCGCCTGGTCTGGCCCGCCCCACGCGTGGCCAAGCTGCCTCCGCCTCCGCGGGGCCCTCGCTGGTGTTCTGGCCTCACAGCGCTGGCGGCTGGAGCACCAACGGCTAACGTTTACTCTCCCTGGAGAAGGAAATGGCAAACCGCGCCAGTATTCTTGCCGGAGAATCCCGTGGAGAGAGGAGCCTGGCGGGCTGCAATCCAGCCTGGCGGGGTCGCAGAGTTGGACACGACTGAGCCAGTGTCACCCGATGTGCCAGGTGCTGTGTGAGAGCTCTGCCGGCCGCGCCTCACTTACTTCTGAAACAGTCCCCTGGGACAGGTTCCGCAGAACTCCATCCCTGCAGCCCGGAAATGCTGCGCGCGCCTCATCCCCCTTTCTGAAAACAGCCCTATGAAACATCTATAAAGCCATGGTCTGATGACTCTCAGATGCTCTTGACAACGTATTTCTTTATCATTCACATGCATTATCTCATTTAACTGTCTTGAGAATTCTGGGCCACATATTATTCCTGTTTTTCAGCTGAAAAAAACTTGAAGCTCGCAGATGTTACATAATTTTCTCAAGGGTATATAGTTACTTACCGGCAGAGCTGGTTCAGAAGTCTCAGCTGGTTTGATACTAAAGGCTGGACTGTTACAAGGTCCGTGGTTCTCAAGCTGGTTTACCCATAAGGCTCACCAGTCAATGGAGCTAGTTTATTTTCACTGAGGTATTTAGGGCATCCCAGGTGGCAACAGTGGTAAAGAACCCACCTGCCAGTGTAGGAGACATGAGAGACGGGGGTTTGATCGCTGGGTCGGGAAGATCCCCTGGAGATGGAAATGGCAGCCCACTCCAGTGTTTTTGCCTGGAGGATCCCAAGGACAGAGGAGCCTGGAGGGCTACAGCCTGTGGAGTCGCAAAGGGTCAGACACGACCGAGTGACGAACACTTTTCACTAGTTCGTGTGTGGCTCGGGAGCTTCTGCTGCAGCTGTTTCGTGGAACACGCTTTGGGAACTCCAGGCTGGACCAGCAGGGGACGAACGGTTTCCTCTTCCACCTGGCAGCTTACGGTCAGGACATTCAGCTGCTTCTGAACCACAGTTATCGGGCTCGGTGATCAGTGTAGACCGGGATGTTATGTCCGTGGAAATGTATCCATTTCATCTCAGAGAGGGCCTGGCATCTTTGAATGTGAATTTAAGAGAAGCCGAGCACAGATCTACTTCACACCATTTAAAATAGTAAACGGGGCTTCCCCGGCGATCCAGTGGCTTCAAAGAATAAAGTTAATTAAAAAAAAAATAGTAACCTGCTTCTTCAGAAGGCCAGTGTTTCCCACTCGGATTCTGGAGGTGAAAGAAAGAATTCTCTGGAAGTGTCAAAACCAATGGTTATATGTTGAGATTCCTCAGCTTGCCCAACAAAAGATCTGTGAATGCTTGGAAAACCTGAGATTTTCCTGATAGGTTTAACAAAGTGTGTTGTTAAGGGAAACGGCCTTGCTCAATATTGGGATCAACCACAGAGCGTTAGGCCGAAGGGGATTATTCTCAAGCTGTAAAATTTAATGGAATTTACTCTGCTAGGTTTCCGACTTTCTTGGGACCCATGATTATTTTTTCTGTCCGTTTTTCCTTTTCAGAATGGGAATGTCTATCCTAGGCCCACCTCACAGTTGTATTCAGCAAGTAGATGCCTTGTCTGTTTCGTGGGTTCACAGATAAAGAGAGTTTTGATCAGATATGAGTTTCACCCATATCTGATTTAGATGGTATTTAGAT
>SJYS01008160.1:306913-320888 GCA_006410695.1 Philantomba maxwellii | reverse complement strand
CTGATGCTGGGAGGGATTGGGGGCAGGAGGAGAAGGGGATGACCGAGGATGACATGGCTGGATGGCATCACTGACTCGATGGACATGAGTTTGGGTGAACTCCGGGAGTTGGTGATGGACAGGGAGGCCTGGCGTGCTGCAATTCATGGGGTCGCAAAGAGTCGGACACAACTGAGTGACTGAACTGAACTGAACTGAATGTTCCATTGCATGCGTATACTACACTTTGCTTTCACATATTCATTTTTAAAAAAGTCAATTTCTCTACCCACCTTGATCAGTGAAGGCTTCTCTAAGGAGATGACCCTTGAGCTGAATTTTGCATGATAAAAGGGAGTCGATCATTGAAGGACTTGATGAGGAAGCCATCCAGGGAAAGGGACTAGCAGATTCAGAAGTCAGAAAGCACGCAGGAGTCTGAGAGTCAAAAAAGCAGAAAGGCTGAATCCTGTAATCAATGGATAAGCTAATAAGAGAAGAATGAGTCTTGCTGAGACGTGGAAGCCATGATTGGAAGTCTTAAATGTATTCCGAGTGGAATCATTTATGTATTTGCATGTGAATATTTGCAAATAATTTTCTTAGAAATGGGAAAGCTTGTATTAAGTAGTATCCGATGGATCCGTTGTATATCTGCATGTAACAATGACCTTGTTACAGCGAGGGAAAAAAGTCAACTTTCCAAACTGCGTCCTTCTGGTAAAGTCTCCTGTCTACCTAAAGCACATGGAAGACAGATGGCTGATTAATTACCAACTTTCTCCAAGAAAAGGTACCCTCTAAATCAGGGGTGGGCACACTTTTCCCGTGGGGGCAGGGAGTAAAGACCTTTGGCTTTGGCGGCCACACAGCGCACGGCACAGCGACTCTCCCACCAGGTGTCTGCCACGCTCCTGCACTTTCGTGGTTACTGATGAGGGATCGGGGGCAGGAGGAGAAGGGGACGACCGAGGATGAGACGGCTGGATGGCGTCACTGATGGACGTGAGTCTGAGTGAACTCCGGGAGTCGGGGATGGACAGGGAGGCCTGGCGTGCTGCGATTCATGGGGCCGCAGAGACTGATGGTTTTGCTCGCTGTCTTCCCTGCAAGCCTGAAGGCAGGGGCTCTCGCCTCCCACCCACAATGAATTTGTAGCATCTGGCACATTAGACCCACGGCAGGAGCTTCACGTGTATTTTATGTCCTTGTGCGGGATGTAAAAGGCGGTTACTTATAACTGGGGAAATACAGTGCTTGTTGATTGGCTAACTTCATCTTATGCCAAGGGAATGCCCTTACAGTGTGTCAAGCTCCTTAGGAAGGAGCTAGTTCATGCATATTCCTCTGGAGGACAGCATCCAGTCATTTAAAATGTCAGTGTTTGTATGGCAGCATGCCAGAGCTAAAGATGAGAATTTAAGACACGTTTTAAAATATTTATTTATTTGGCTGCTCGGATCTTCATTGCAGGAGCAGGATCTTCAGTTGTGGCATTTGAACGCTTAGTTGTGGCATGTGGTTCCCCGATCAGGGATTGAACCAGGGCCGCCTGCCTTGGGAGCATAGAGTTTTTAGCCACTGGGCCCCCAGGGAAGTCCCGGAGGCAGTTCTGCTAGCTCCAGGAGTGTAAGAGTGAGGGGCTTCTGTATCAGCGTGGTAATAAACGTTTGCTCTTCTCTCTGGTCTTTCCAGCACTGAGGCCGCGGCGTGCGGTCGTGTTTGTTCACCGCTGCAGCAGGGCTCTGGCCAGCAGGGCGGTTGGGCAGAGGCTCAGCTTTGCTGTCTTTCCAGGCCCTGTGCTTGGCATGGCCTGCACACCTCCGGGGGACGTCACCTGGAGGGGGCAATCTTGTTCTGAGTTCATACAGAGTGTCCAGCTGTGCCTGGACTGACTTCTCTGGCTTATACACTGGTCTCCTAGCTTAGCTTTTCTACCTCGAGTTTTTCCTCGTATCTCCTTCTGCCAGATTAATCTCATCATTCCTATGCTCAAAAACGCCAGTGGATTCCGAACACTCTCACGATGATCTCCCAGCCTCATCTGGGTCGGGCCTGTCGCGCTCGCCACGCCGGGCCTGCAGCCGCCTGGTCTGGCCCGCCCCACGCGTGCCCAAGCTGCCTCCGCCTCCACGGGGCCCTCACTGGTGTCCTGGTCTCACAGCGCTGGTGGCTGGAGCACCAACGGCTAACGTTTACTTTCCCTGGAGAAGGAAATGGCAACCCACTCCAGTATTCTTGCCGGGGAATCCCGTGGAGAGAGGAGCCTGGCGGGCTGCAGTCCCCGGGGTCGCAGAGTTGGACACGACTGAGCCAGTGTCACCCGATGTGCCAGGTGCTGTGCGAGAGCTCCGCCGGCCACGCCTCACTCACTTCTCGGACAGTCCCCTGGGATAGGTTCCGCAGAACTCCGTCCCTGCAGCCCGGAAATGCTGCGCGCGCCTCATCTCCCTTCTGAAAACAGCCCTATGAAACATCTATAAAGCCATGGTCTGATGACTCTCAGATGCTCTTGACAACGTATTTCTTTATCATTCACATGCATTATCTCATTTAACTGTCTTGAGAATTCTGGGCCACATATTATTCCTGTTTTTCAGCTGAAAAAAACTTGAAGCTCACAGATGTTACATAATTTTCTCAAGGGTATATAGTTACTTACCGGCAGAGCTGGTTCAGAGGCCTCAGCTGGTTTGATACTAAAGGCTGGACTGTTACAAGGTCCGTGGTTCTCAAGCTGGTTTACCCATAAGGCTCACCAGTCAATGGAGCGAGTTTATTTTCACTGAGGTATTTAGGGCATCCCAGGTGGCAACAGTGGTAAAGAACCCACCTGCCAATGTAGGAGACATGAGAGACGGGGGTTTGATCGCTGGGTCGGGAAGCTCCCCTGGAGATGGAAATGGCAGCCCACTCCAGCGTTTTTGCCTGGAGGATCCCAAGGACAGAGGAGCCTGGTGGGCTACNCGAGTTTATTTTCACTGAGGTATTTAGGGCATCCCAGGTGGCAACAGTGGTAAAGAACCCACCTGCCAATGTAGGAGACATGAGAGACGGGGGTTTGATCGCTGGGTCGGGAAGCTCCCCTGGAGATGGAAATGGCAGCCCACTCCAGCGTTTTTGCCTGGAGGATCCCAAGGACAGAGGAGCCTGGTGGGCTACAGTCCATGGGGTTGCAAAGAGTCAGACATGACTGAAAGCGACTTAGCCTGAGCTCTCTAGGTGTTTGGGAGCTGGTTTGAAATGGGCACTGACTCTAGAGATTCTGCTCCAGTTGACCTGGGGAGGGCCTGGGAATATGCATTTTCCATATGCAGCTGAGCTTCCCTGGCAGCTCAGGCGGTGAAGAATCTGCCTGGCAACACAGAAGACCTGTACTTGATCCCTGGGTTGGGACCGTCCCTGGAGAAGGAAATGGCAGCCAGTTTCAGTGTTCTTGCCTGGGAAATTCTGTGGACAGAGGAGCCTGGAGGGCTACAGCCTGTGGAGTCGCAAAGGGTCAGACACGACCGAGTGACGAACACTTTTCACTAGTTCGTGTGTGGCTCGGGAGCTTCTGCTGCAGCTGTTTCGTGGAACACGCTTTGGGAACTCCAGGCTGGACCAGCAGGGGACGAACGGTTTCCCCTTCCACTTGGCAGCTTACGGTCAGTACATTCAGCTGCTTCTGAACCACAGTTATCGGGCTCGGTGATCAGTGTAGACTGGGATGTTATGTCCGTGGAAATGTATCCATTTCATCTCAGAGAGGGCCTGGCATCTTTGAATGTGAATTTAAGAGAAGCCGAGCACAGATCTACTTCACACCATTTAAAATAGTAAACGGGGCTTCCCCGGCGATCCAGTGGCTTCAAAGAATAAAGTTAATTAAAAAAAAAATAGTAACCTGCTTCTTCAGAAGGCCAGTGTTTCCCACTCGGATTCTGGAGGTGAAAGAAAGAATTCTCTGGAAGTGTCAAAAGCAATGGTTATATGTTGAGATTCCTCAGCTTGCCCAACAAAAGATCTGTGAATGCTTGGAAAACCTGAGATTTTCCTGATAGGTTTAACAAAGTGTGTTGTTAAGGGAAACGGCCTTGCTCAATATTGGGATCAACCACAGAGCGTTAGGCCGAAGGGGATTATTCTCAAGCTGTAAAATTTAATGGAATTTACTCTGCTAGGTTTCCGACTTTCTTGGGACCCATGATTATTTTTTCTGTCCGTTTTTCCTTTTCAGAATGGGAATGTCTATCCTAGGCCCACCTCACAGTTGTATTCAGCAAGTAGATGCCTTGTCTGTTTCGTGGGTTCACAGATAAAGGGAGTTTTGATCAGATATGAGTTTCACCCATATCTGATTTAGATGGTATTTAGANTTTCCTTTTCAGAATGGGAATGTCTATCCTAGGCCCACCTCACAGTTGTATTCAGCAAGTAGATGCCTTGTCTGTTTCGTGGGTTCACAGATAAAGGGAGTTTTGATCAGATATGAGTTTCACCCATATCTGATTTAGATGGTATTTAGATGAGATTTTGGACTTCAAGTTGATGCTGTAATGATTTAAGACTTCTGAAAATGTGGGGATGAAGTGAATATATTTTGCATGTGAGAAGGATGTGCATTAATTATGCAGAGGGTGGGCTGTTAATTGTGTCTCCTCCAAACTCATGTGTTGAAGACCTAACTCGCAGGACTTCAGAATGCTACCTTATTCAGAAACAGAGTCATTGCAGAAATAATTAGTTGAGATGAGTTCATATTGGAGTGGGGTGGGCGCTAGTCCAATATGACTGGTGTTCTTATAAAAGGGAAAGATCTGGACACGGACATGCACAGAGAACGCCATGTGAAGAAGAAGAGAGATCACAGTGGTGCGTCTGCAAACCGAGGAATGCCAGACGCCAGCAAAGCGTCAGCGCCCAGGAGGGAGCAGGGAACAGACTTTCCCTTGTAGCCCTTGGGAGAGACCGACCGTTCCAACACCTTGATCTTGGACTTCTAGCCTCCCAAACTGTGAGACAGTGAAGTTCCTCATGTTTAATCCATTTGGTCTGTGGTGCTTTGTTATGGCAGAATTCAATTCAGCTCAGTTCAGTTCAGTCGCTCAGTCATGTCTGACACTTTGCAACCCCATGGACTGCAGCATGCAAGGTTACCTGTCCTTCACTATCGCTCGGAGTTTACTCAAACTCATGTCTGTAGAGTCTGTGATGCCATTCAACCACCTCATCCTCTGTCATGCCCTTCTCCTCCCGCCCTCAATCTTTCCAAGCATCAAGGTCTTTTCAAGTGAGTCAGCCCTTTGCATCAGGTGGCCAAAGTATTAGAGTTTCAGCTTCAGCATCAGTCCTTCCAATGAATATTCATGACTGATTTCCTTTAGGATGGACTGGTTGGACCTCCTTGCAGTCCAAGNCTCCAATACTTTGGCCACCTGATGCAAAGAACTGACTCATTAAAAAAAAGACCCTGATGCTGGGAAAGACTGAGGGCAGGGGGAGAAGGGGACGACAGAGGATGAGATGGTTGGATGGCATCATCGACTCGATGGACGTGAGTTTGAGCAAACTGTGGGAGACAGAGCCGGATTGGGAAGCCTGGTGTGCTGTAGTCCATGGGGTCGCAAAGAGTCGGACATGACTGAGTGAGTAAACAGCAACCATGGGGGAAACACCATGGAACTGGAATTTTAACAAAATGTCCACGAGGCTTGGTGTCCCCACAGTGCCACTCCCTGAAGCCAGGGGATGAGTGACCACAACCCAGAGCCCGCCCTCGAGACTGGGCCCGGGAATGAGCGTTGCTGGGCATCCATCCCATGCCCCCTGAAGCTGATTCTCGGCAGGTACCTTGCTCTGCTTGGAGTCAAACATCAGCATTCTAGGGCAGCCACAGGAAAAATGAAAGAGACGTTGGGCCACGGTCTGGGTGACGGGGGAGGAGAGGGAGATAAACTTCAGGTCAGGCCGGGATTTCCGGCAGGGGCCAGCTCGCGGCTGCGGGTGGAGCACTGGCCGCCCTGTTGTCTGCCGGCAGGGGCTCCGTTCTGGGAAAACAGGGCTCCTGACCCCGAGCCTTCCCGCGTCTTTCTGACTCAGCTGGATGCCCTGCGCTGAGCCGCAGAGGGCGGAGCTTCGGAATGCACGTTTGTGGTGCCGCAGTGTTTTCCAGCTGGTTGCCTGGCTTGAGTGGTGAGTCTGCAGAATGTACCTGGAGGACTTGAACTCAGGTGGTGAGTCCGGTTCACCGCAATGCTGACCCACTCCTGCGCTCCCACGTGAGAGGTCTCAGGGTCACTGAACAGGTGATCCGAGTACTCATTTTCATGGAGTGCAATCTGTGAGAAGTTACGTGCTCCCTCTGTGTTCTCGAGAGCGATGATTCTAAGATGCCGTCTCCTCGAGGTCACAGTTCCTTTTCTGAGGCCTCCTTCCTCGGGCAGCTCCTTCTGGAAGGAAGGAGACGCACTTCAGCCCTGGCAGCATCTAAGCCACAACCCCCACCCCCGCCTTCCACTGCACCCCCAGCGCGGGGCTTTGAAAATGCCCCGGCCTGTGTAAGAGATCGCTAAAGCGGATGAACAGCACACTGCCTCCAAAACCCCAACCTGGATGAACAGAAAACTTCTGAAAGTGAGTGTTCACAATGGAAAGAACGGGGGAAAGGACCTCAGCCCCTGCCTCTCACCACCCCTGACTACGCTGGTGGCTTCCGCCTGCAGAGGGACTGATTACGTTGCGAGCCTCCCCTGTGAGTCTGAACAGCCCCGTCTAGCAGCTAATGGTCTCCTCTCATCAGACAGTGTGGCCCAAGGAGTGTTTCATGAATGACACTCATCGAAGCAACAGGCCCAGAGTCTGCTCTGTGCTTGGAGAAGAATCCCGCTTTATAAACCATCCTCTTGAGTTAGCACAGTGAACGCCAGCAGGACGGAGCAAGTGTGGGGTGAGATCAGAGAGGAAGTGGACGGCAGGCAGGCACTCGGTCTCTTCACTAGAAAACGGTGGCTGCGAAATCTGCCAGTGGCCTGGACTCACAGTCTAGGATGCCGGGACCCCAAGGCCCTGCTCTGATGGAAGTGGCTCAGCACTGACATGTCCTGGGCCCGCGGTCTGCCCGCGGCAGCTGTTCTGACAAATGTTGGATGAACGGCTCCTCTGTGTCACCTTCTGCGGACATGCTGGGCTCACCAGGAGGTGGTTGATCAGGACTCCAGAGCCCGACGGTTAACCGGTGATCACGGGACAAGAGCGCAGTGTGGGTGGGAGCTCTGGGTGATGCTCACTGCAGGGTTGGGATGAGGGGGTTGGCTCGTTGCTGGTGCTCATTCTTGGAACTAAGTCTTGATTGCTCCTTCTCTGTTTGCACGTAGTAGCTTCCAACAGGAGCTATGAATTTGGGGAAAAACTTGATCGTGGGGCCTCTTTCTCGCATCTCTTTTCTCTCTCTTCATTTGTGTTGTCTCTGTGTGACATGAAGCCATGAGCCATATTTTCAGAGTTAGTCCATAGAATCGGGACCAAGTCCATCATAGCAAGGCAGGGGCTTCAGAAAAGGCAGGGGGAGGATTGATCTGGAAACATGGAAGCCTGATTGCCGGGTTCCAGAGATGGGGTGTGGTCGGGCACAGAGCTGGTTGCGGGCCAGAGCGAGGGCCGCGGAGGTCCCGGAGGACTGCGGGGGTGGAGAGGAGCAGAAGCGGGCGGAGAAGTGTCCGCTCCTCCGGGAAGACTCGTGGACACAGAGCGGCCTCCTGGCCCGTTTGGGCGGCCCCACGTGCTCTCACTGCCGGGCGGAGGCGTCTGTGGACGCAGGTCTCCGGGGGCGGCAGCTGGGCCCCGCACAGGGCTGAGCTCGGTGAGGAGTTTACAGCAAAGGCCTGGCGCTTGTCTGGGTGGAGTCTGAGCCTTTTCCGGGGTTTCGTTTAGTCTGTTTCCTGGAGCGTGGATTCAGAGAAATCCTCCTAACTTCCGAGGGGCCTCGCGGCGTCGGAGTCACTTCTGAGAGAGCTCTGCATGTCGAGAGGCAACGTCTCAGCCGGACGCTGCGTCCAGACGGGCTTTCATCTCCACTTCCTCCGGCTGATTTCCTCGCACGTCCTTCCCTTTTGAAAAGGAGATGCTGTTTGTTCCATCACGTGGAATTGCGATTACTCACCCGGGGAAGGGTGCCCCCCTCGAGACTCTGGCAAGAAGAGCAGGGGAAATTCCTTTCAACACTGGCCCCGAGGAATTCTCGTGATCCTGGTTTCCATTTTGGTCAAGACCGAGATGAAAGGACTCGACCCAGCATTGAGAAGAGCTGTCATGTTGATCCCGCGGGAGGCAGCGCTAAACGAGGAGCGAGCCCCCCTTCAATCTGGCCCGTGGCTGAGGAGCTGCTTCCCGGAAAAGCTGAACAATGGTCAGGAGTCAGACTTCTGGAGCCCGTCTCTCAATCTGTGCCCCGGAGGGGAGGAGGAGCAGCTGTGGAGAAGGGTCTGGTGCTTCCCCCCTCCAGGTGTCCGCTGATGGAAGGAGATGCCTTCTTAGGCTGTCTGGGCTGCTGCTGAGGGCTTGTGAGCGACAGACACTTCCCACAGCTCTGCAGGTGGGAGTTCCGAGCCTGGGGGGCCTCTGCGGAGTCAGCGTCCTCACCTGGAGGAGCGGCTGTGGGCCCTGGGGAGGTCTCTTTAATAAGGACGCTAATCCCACCACCAGGCCTTCACTCCCAGGACCCCATCACTTCCAGAGTCTCTGCCTGCCAACGCCATCACCTCTGAGGGTTAGGATTTCCACACGCAACGAGCATTCAGACCACAGCACCTACCAACTGTTTTGTTTTTTTTTTTAAATATTTGTTTGGCTGTGTTGGGTCTTACTTGTGGCGTGCAGGACCTTCAGTGCATTGTGACGGATCTTTTGTTGTGGCGTGGGCTCGGTACAGCACGTGAAATCTTAGTTCCCCAGCCGGGGATCGAACCCACATCCTTGCACTGCAAGGTGAATTCTTAATTCCACTGGACTGCCAGGGAAGTCCCACATCCACCTACTTTTTGACTTTGTGTATTTATAACAGTTTTTATTAATGCAATTAGAAATAGCAGATTTCCTAGAGAAAATTTCCAGTGGGTAACAATGGAACTTCTTATTGTGGATGATAATGGACATTTCTATTTGAAGGTTTTGTTTTTATTTATTTTTTACATCTCGTGGATTCTAGCCATTCTGGGATATGTAACTCTGAGAACTTCATTGCTTCACATTTCAGTTCAGTTCAGTTCAGTCACTCAGTCGTGTCCGACTCTTTGCGACCCCATAAATCGCAGCACGCCAGGCCTCCCTGTCCATCACCATCTCCCGGAGTTCACTCAGACTCACGTCCATCGAGTCCGTGACTCCATCCAGCCATCTCATCCTCGGTCGTCCCCTTCTCCTCCTGCCCCCAATCCCTCCCAGCATCAGAGTCTTTTCCAGTGAGTCAACTCTTCGAGTGAGGTGGCCAAAGTACTGGAGTTTCAGCTTTAGCGTTATGATTCTGTAAAAAGTTTTTTTAGAAATTAAATCATGTGCATGAAATTGGCCACATTAACTGTTTCTAAGTGTGCAGTGCAGGCGTGTCAGGCGTGTTTACACTGTTGTGTAACCAGTTTCCAGAACTCTTACCTCTTGTAAGACGGAAGCCCCCACCCGCCTTCCCCAAGCCCCGGGCAGACACCGTCTACCTCCATCAGCTTGACTCTGACTGACTGTAGGGGCCTCACGGAGGCGGAGTCACCCCTTGCTTGTCTCCTAGTGACTGGTTTATTCCACTGAGCGCGATGTCCTCAAAAATTTGGTATCCTTTTATTCCATCTTTAAAATAACATTTCCTCTTAACATCTGAGGGTTAACCTGCTTAAACTTTGGAAATGTCCTCAAGAGAATTTTAAAACATGTTCTCTAATACGGATGTTTTAAAGACATGTATGTATCTGCAAAACACTGCATTGCTCACCGCAGAGACGGACATCTGAGAGGTGGGCGCTGGCAGGCCCGCGTCTCCCTGGTGAAGGGAGGGGGCCGTGTTACGCTGAGCCAGCTGGAGGCCTCTGGATGGCAGGCCTGGTGCCAGGGGCAGGACCTGCCGCACATGTGTCTGCTCACGGGTGGGTGCCCGTGGTCACGCCGCTCCCCCGGGGCTGTGCAGCAGCTGCCAGTGGAGTAGGGCTGGCAGCCGCTCCGAGGGGCCATCTGCCCGGGCTGGCTCCGCAGCGGGAGGCCCGGAGGCAGCTGCAGAGACGAAGAGACGGGGGCAGGAGCGGAGGATGCGGAGCCAACACCCTGAACCTCCTCTCCTGCCCCCACACCCCAACACGGGCCCCAGGCCGTCCCAAGGAGCTGCCCAGCTGTGTCATGCAAGCGCTGGAACCAGGGGCAGGAGGGGACGCCAGGCTGCTCATCTTGCAGGCGGGCCCTCCAGAAGGTGCTTGGGGTCTCCTCATGTCAAGCAAACAATCCCTNCTCTCCTGCCCCCACACCCCAACACGGGCCCCAGGCCGTCCCAAGGAGCTGCCCAGCTGTGTCATGCAAGCGCTGGAACCAGGGGCAGGAGGGGACGCCAGGCTGCTCATCTTGCAGGCGGGCCCTCCAGAAGGTGCTTGGGGTCTCCTCATGTCAAGCAAACAATCCCTAAGAACTGTGACACCATCCTTTTCAAAGAAACGTAATTTGCTGCTGTCAATAACTCAGATTTCCCCCCTCCCCGAGAGTCTGTGGGTTTTCTCACTATTTATCAAATCCTTACACTCTGATGACTAATGGAAAATGCAATGGCAAGTTGTTACCCTCTTGGCATTGTTTGCGATCAGAAATGACACTGGAACAACAGGGTGATCAGCTACGATTGCCTTCGGAATTTATTCTCTCTGGAGGGAGTACACACACACACATCAATAGGGTTAGTGTGTGCAGCCTTTATAAATGATCTATGGTGTAATTTTCACGTAAAAAAACCCATGTCCCCGTCCATCAGCTCATTTGGGTGTCATGAGAATGTTTATGGGATAGCTTCAGTTGGCAAGAACGAGGCTTAGAGGAGAAAGGCTTGTTCATGGCCATATCTGAAGTCAACTGGGGCTGAAATATAGGTCTCCCGACTCCTAGTCCAAAGTTTTTTTCCTCTAAACTGTACTTGAGAAGGAGAACATGTCAGGACCACGGCGAGAGACAGACTAGTTTCTTCTCCTGGCTCCCAGCCGAGCAATCCTGAGAAGTCCAGGGAGTGAGGACACGACGATCAAGGGGACAGAGCCATGAGGTTGAACGAGGCAAACCCCCCATTTCTAAAGAGTCAAGCAGGCAAATGTGAACAATTTCATGTTTCAAACGAATCGATCTGCCGGATTTTCTACAGGTTGCGTTTCCCGCACAGCCTCAAGCTGGCCGTTTTGGCAGCTAACGTGGCCGCTTGCTTTCCTCTTCATGCTGCTGCCCCTGGGTCTGACCTGCAGTGGCTCCTGATCATTATTTTCGTGGCCTCCATCATCAAACGGAGCCAACCCAACTGTAGAGGCAGCAGGCCACGCTGTGCAATTAAACCCCAACCAGGCGGCAATTCAGCATCAGGTATGTATGACTCAGAAATGACCAGCCTGCAAGGGTTTTCAGCAGGTCTAACTGGCTCCTTATTCCTGCACATTTTCCCTGAAAAGGGAATGAAATCAGCACTCATTTCCACTCATCAGGCATAAACTTGCATGCGCTCTGGTGAGTGGGAGACAGCTGATTTCCTAGGCTGTTACAGAAGGATGGTTGGAGAGTCAGGAGGGTGTCTTGGCCGGACGTCAAGAATGAAGGAAGGGGCAGAGAGTCAAGTGGCTAAAGAGACTCACATTAGAGTCATTCATTTTCCCAGCTCAGCGGAAGCCGGAGTCTCGCACCCCTCGCCAGGCTTCCTACCATCTGGAGTGAAGTCGGGCCCTGCCTCCCCCTGGGGTGGAAGGGCTCCAATTGGGGCTGCGGGCAGGAGGGCCCGCCACCCTGCAGGGACACAGGACCACATGCTTCTGCAGCAGCAGACAGAACGGGGCAGTGCCATCTGCACTCTCCCTTCTGAATGTGAGGTGCTCTTATGAACTGCTGGAGACGGGTCCCCAAATGGAGCAGAGAAGCTTCTGGTGCGGCTGCTTTGGAGGAGCAGTGTTTTGAAGGCACTGCACCCCAGATTTCTCAGCATCCCTTTTCTGGCCGTGAACTTTAAACTTTGCATAAGACCCCTTGCAGAGCCCCCAGGTAAAGCGAGAATGTGCTCTGAGGTCTGGACTTGCACTTGTGGGCCCTTGGGAAGGTCACTCGCCTTCCTGAGGATCAGTCTTCTCATCAAAAAAGCGAAGACTTCCGTCTTTTCCCCACGTAATTCTACAGGACTGCGGTTGGGATCATTGGCGATGACAGGTGAGAAGTTGATTTTTGTAGAGAAGCCCATTTGACACTGTGTGAGCAGTTTCATTCCTGTTCCTGGAGGGAAACGTGTGGGCCTGCTTTCCTCTCCTGCAGAGAGCGGGTGGTGAGGGGCGGAGTTTGGAGGAGAAAAGTGCTGCAGTGAAGCTGCTCGGGTCGTGAGGGCACCCGGGGTGTGGGAATCTGGAGAGGGCAGGTGAGTGCGGAGGAGAGACCACCAGTGGGAAAGGCAGGCTTCACTTCTCCTAAGTTTTGCCAGAAGCCAGCTCAGCCGGCCCCGAGACGGGTGAAGAACAGTAAGCCGTCCGCCAGCCCCCGTGTGCCTGTTCCCGACTCGGCAGGAGGATGGGCCACCGACAAGGATAACAGAGACCCGCCGGCAGCGCAGGAGACGCCCGGAAGGAAAGCAAGGAAACAGGTTCGAGCTGGGCTGGCTCCTCGGTGGACGGGCTGGCTGGTACCAGGCGTCCCGGGTGGCCCTGGGTGTGTGCCTGACGGGGCAGGGCACCCAGGCCTTGGGGAAGCTGACTTGTGCAAGCGGCGAGCCTTAGCCTTGCAGCCGGGCTGGGTGAGGCAGGCTCGATGCAAAGCGTGGCCCTCCGCGGGGCCCCTGGTGGTGACGGAGGCTTCGGAACCCTTCCTCAGCTGTACCGTCTGGGTTCCTGAGAGGCCGTGCCTGTAGGCAAGTCACATGTCCCCTCCGGGCCGCGCGGTGAGGCGAGGGGCCTGGTACCCTCCAGGGCCTCTCCCCGCTTGGCATCAGGTCCCTCTAGGATCTAAGACCAGTTTCTAAGGAACCCAAGGAACACACGGCTGGAGCCCATGGGCTGGGGGCTTATAGATTTTCTGAAATTATACAATCTTCACATGAAAACCAAATACTGAAGTATGGCATGCTTGAAAAAATGAAACATAGAAGTATCACAGGATCCAGAAATTTCACTTCTGGCTGTACACCCAAAAGATTTGTAAGCAGAATTTTAGACAATTGCATAGCAAAGTCCACAGCAGCAGTATTCACAACAGCCCAAAGGTGGCAACAACCCCAATGCCCATCAGGGGATGAATGGAAACAGTGGTCTGTGCGCACAATGCGATGCTATTCAGCATGAAAAAAGAAGAGGTTCTGACACATTCTACAGCCTGGAGGTCGATGTGCTCAGTGAAGCAAGCCAGGCAAACACTGTAGCATCTCTTATATGCGGAATCTTTAAAAAAGCTGAAGTTTAAGGACTTCCCTAGGGGTCCAGTGGCTAAGAATCTGCCTTAAAATGCAGGGAACACCAGGTCAATCCCTGCTTGGGGAACTAGGATCCCACTTGCCTCCGAGAAACTAAAAGCCCCCGAGCTGCGACTTCTGAGCCCGCGAGCTCTGGAGCCCAGTCGCCACACCTGGAGAATCGGTGCACCGCCTCGGAGACCCCACCTGCAGCCGAAAAATAAATAAATAGGCTTTCTAAAAAAGTTGTCATCACCAGCTCCATGGACATAAGTTTGAGCAGGCTCTGGGAGTTGGTAATGGACAGGGAAGCCTGACGTGCTGTAGTCCACCGGGTTGCAAAGAGTCAGACACGACTGAGTGACTGAACTGAAC
>SJYS01008160.1:256147-267074 GCA_006410695.1 Philantomba maxwellii | reverse complement strand
CGAGCAGGCTCCATGGAGGAAGGGGAGAAGGGGCAGTCTTGGAGGGGCGAGGGGAAGGGAGCGGGCACTGGAAGATGGCAATAGGAGCAGAAGCTTTTGCAAAGTGGTCTGGAAAGAGCAGCGTAGCTGGAGGGTGGCTTCGACTCGGGAGAGACCGCAGCCTCGCGGAGGCGGCTGCGGGGAAGCAGGTGTGGGAGCAGACAGGGGCCTCCTTAAGGTCGGGCGGCGCTGGAACCATTTGGAAAACATCTGCCAGTTTTGTCAGAGCGATTGCCACGCACCTAAAGTTGGACAGTGATGGTGTTTCCTGGACACTGGCCGCCGGACAGTTATGGCTTAACCAGGGAGCCTGCCCCAAGGAGGCCAAAGACCTCCGTGGATTCTGTGCACTCTCTTTACCCCTGGCTGTCATTATGTTCCATTTGCCGTAAATCCATTACTGTTTTCAAATTTTATTTTATCTGGGATTATGTGTACTTTTCTAAGCTGCCTGAACATGGGTTTGGTATGGGGTGCGTGACGAATAAATCATACAAAGGATTTCTTGCAGTGCAGAATGAATCGTTACCAACTTCCGTCCAATAGCCAATTCTCCCTTGTGTATTTAACACACAATTCTGTTTATACGTTACTTTGTGAAAACACATTCATTATAGGAGATGAGCATATTTTGATTTGATCTAATTTTTCTTGTATAAGTAAGAGAACATTTTGAATCAAGGAAGAAGTTAAATTTATATGGCCTCGATGTTAAAAGAATAACCTCTAAGATGTTGGTAACACAGAGCGGCTGTGGTTCCGATTCACTTCTGCCCTGTGGGTCGAGTCGTTTATTTACTTTGTCAAAACGTGCAAAGAAGGACTGTTTCTAAAGTGACTGAAAAGGACTGACAGCTCCAGCGCCCAGCCTTGGCGCAGCTGCACGCAGAGCCAGCAGATTATAGAAGAACGGAGTGAGTTTAGGAAGCTGGCCTTGGATGCCGCCTGAGAACTGAAGACGGACCCAGTGCCTGGACGTGTGTGGCTTGGGCATTCTGCCGCGCTGATTGTTAACTGTTTCTGATGGCATGAGCAGAAGGAATAGAACAGGTTGGTGAAGGGCCTGGGCTCTGGGACTGTCACTTACCGACCTTTCTAAGTAAGCCTCTGTTTTATCCTCTGTGACGTGGAGACAGCAGTTGCATCTGCCTCATGCAGGTGGGTGAGAATTAAACAAGATAATGCTTTCAAGGCAGTAAGCATACAGCCTGGCACACACTGTAAACTGTTTATCGATGTTAATTTGAAAAAATCGGCTTTCACTTTGATCTTACTTACACTATGGTGCTATTCTAATCATTCCTATGCATTTATATATCTCTTTCTAAATGAAGTAATTCCTTGAGGATGGAGACTCTCCCTGTTACATCCAACTGTGCCAAATACAGGAGACGACTCTGGCAGATTACTTTGGTTCTGGATCTTTCTCTCTTAACAAATGTCAGGGGCTTGTCTGAGCCAACATGCCTAAAGAAACGCCCCAGGAAACTGCCTGTAACGTGGAACCCAGCGTGTGTTTTCACAGACCCGTCTGCCTTTCACTGTTCGTCAGTTGCCTTTTTAGTTCACAGATTTATACACTGCTTCCGTGATTACTAGAGCATATGAGCGTTTGGATGTTCGTAGCGTGTTTTCAAAGCCAACTTAAAAAAAAATGTTTTACTTTATTTCCGGGTGTGTGGTTCCTGGTGAAGCAGAACACGCCTCTGTAATTCCTGCAAGAGCACTTTCTCTTGCTGTTTTCAGCGCCTTTGGGGATTGATGGTGGTGCCTGGCTGGTGAACACGTGAATATTTTTCTCCTCCTTCTTAATAGAATGTTCCACTGGGAAATCTTCTAATTTTCAGGACTTGTGGGGCTTTAGTTTTGTTTTTCTCTGTCAGAAAAACGTAATCATCAAATCCCCAAAGCAGAAGCATGAGAAACTGAGCAAAGATCCTCAGAGTAGCCCCGAAGCCTGCGTGTGACGCCCAGGCCTGATTCCCACTCCATACCTAAACGTCCCATGGCTTCTGGCCTCCCACCTTAACACTGACCACTCCAAGCTTCCTGGGAAAATGCTGTGTGTAAGGACTGAGTCAGCTGGTGTGTGCAGTGTGGTTCTCAGGCTCAGAACCAAAGCAGGCTTGTAGGGAGGGGGCTGATTTAACTAGTGAAGAACACAACTTCCTGAAACCCTTTCTCTTCATTCAAAAATAGGTGTGGAGGTGTATTGGATGTTCTTTCGAAAGTAAAAACCCACGTTGTTAAGAAAGCCTGCTCCAGTATCGGGCCTATTTCCTCTCAATTGTCCTAGTACATCCTCAGTCACCTGTAAGGACACTCTGCGTCACAGAATTTACTTGAGTTCTGAATCCTAGCAAATATTTTGACTGTGGGCTTGATTTACGGCGTCTGTTTTGTTAACTGTGGTCTCTTGTGAATTTTTAAAAGTAATATTTCATGCTGTCGGTTTTATCCAAAGATTTCATAGCTCACCGAATTTACTCAGACTGTCTTTTCATATTTATTTCTTAAATTGAAAGAGTCATACATACATATGCTTAAAAAAATCAGTGATATAAAAGAATATAAGTGGTAAAAAGTATCAGTAGAAACAAACCTTTCTTCCACTCCAGGTTTCCAGTCCTCCAAGGCGTCCTCCCCAGAGAGTCATCGTTACCAATTATCTCTGTATCTTTCTGGAATTTTCCATTTATGCACAAATATGCATGTATGTATGGGGCTTCCCTGGTGGCTCAGCGGTAAAGAATCTGCCTAACAATGCAGGAGACTTGGGTTCAATCTCTGGGTTGGGAAGATCCCCTAGAGAAGAAGCAATCCCGCCCCCCACTGCCGCCCTGCCCCAGTACTGCCTAGAGAATCCCACGGACAGGGCAGCCTGCCGGGCGATAGTCCATAGGGTCGCCAAGAGTCAGATGGCTGAAAGCGACTCAGCACACACACAGGATGTCTGGAGCAGGCATTCGTGTGTGTTTTTGCTTCCTGCGCTCCTGTTCAGGCCAGCCACAGCTGCCACACCCGGGACAGGGCTCGTGTCCTGGGAACACCTCCCAGCAACAGCGTTTTCCTCCCCGGCGTTCCCGAGCCCTGTGATCCCCTAAGCAGACCTCCTTCCCTTTGACTCTGGCTTCGCCCAGTGGATCAAAGGCAGGCATTCCTGGACTCCTGTGTTCTTGTTCATCGTGGCCTCAGTGCCAGCGAATTTCTCAGATCCTCGTCTGGGACAAGTGCAGCTGGGGTAGGAAGCTGGCCACACTGGGGGCCCTGGGAATGGGGGTGAGGGGGTGAAGAAGAAAGAAGGGGGAGCCCCGTTCAGCTCACTGATCAGTTATTTTCCGTAGAAACGTCTGTCTTCCCCGAATCCCTCCGGGAAGATAACTCCACAGAGGAAGACAGGGCCAGGGAAGCTTTCTTTCTGTGTTTCACACACTCAGGGGAGCCCTGGCCAATGGCGACAGCCTACACCTTCCAGCCTGAGCCAGATCCCTCCCCCCACGCTGGGAGGACACCAGACAGCAGGAAGGACCTCTTTGATAATCTGAGAAAAGTGATGACTCTTTCTGAAAAGAACGAGCGAGCACTAACCCCCATGCCCCACAGCAAGGCTGTCGCTTGTGCAGTAACGCGTGTCTGTTGCTTCTCAGGTGCTAAGTCATGTCCGACTCTGCGGCCCCACGGATTGCAGCACGCCAGGCTTCCCGGTCCTTCACCGTCTCCCGGAGCTTGCTGAAACTCATGTCCATTCAGTTGCTGATACCATCCAAGCATCTCATCTTCTGTCGTCCCCTTCTCCTCCTGCCTTCAATCTTTCCCAGCATCAGGATCTATTCCAATGAGTCGGCCACCATCAGGTGACCAAACTCCTGGAGTTTCAGCTTCAGCAACAGTCCTTCCAATGAATATTGAGGGTTGATTTCCTTTAGGATTGACTGGGTTTCCTTGCAGTCCAAAGGACTCCCAAGAGTCTTCTTCTTTACCACAGTTTGAAAGACTCAGTTCTTCTGCTTATTGGGGGTTATTCTGTGTTGGGCACTGGGTCAAGCAGCTCTGCATACTTACCTCATTTTATTTAAACCTTACAGTAGCATCTGTGAGTAGGTGTTGCTACCCTCCATTTACAGACAAAAGACCAAAGGTTCAGAGAGTTTAATATGCACAAGGGAGNGGGTCATGGTGGAGAGGTCTGACAGAATGTGGTCCACTGGAGAAGGGAATGGCAAACCACTTCAGTATTCTTGCCTTGGGAACCCCATGAACAGTGTGAAAAGGCAAAATGATAGGACACTGAAAGATGACTTCCCCAGGTCGGTAGGTGCGAAATATGCTACTGGAAATCAACAGAGAAATAACTCCAGAAAGAATGAAGAGACGGAGCCAAAGCAAAAACAACACCCAGTTGTGGATGTGACTGGTGATGGAAGCAAGGTCCGATGCTATAAAGAGCGATATTGCATAAGAACATGGAATGTCAGGTCCATGAATCAAGGCAAATTGGAAGTGGCCAAACAGGAGATGGTAAGAGTGAACATCAACATTTGAGGAATCAGCAAACTAAGATGGGCTGGAATGGGTGAATTTAACTCAGATGACCATTATATCTACTACTGTGGGCAAGAATCCCTTAGAAGAAGTGGAGTAGCTATCATAGTCAACAAGAGTCTGAAATGCAGTACTTGGATGCAGTCTCAAAAACAGCAGAATGACTTCTGTTCATTTCCAAGGCACACCGTTCAAAGGACTGATGTTAAAGCTGAAGCTCCAATACTTTGGCCACCTGATGCGAAGAGCTGACTCGTTTGAAAAGACCCTGATGTTGGGAAAGATTGAGGGAAGGAGGAGAAGGGGACGACAGAGGATGAGATGGTTGGATGGCATCACCGACTCAATGGACATGAGCTTGAGCAAACTCCAGGAGCTGGTGATGAACAGGGAGGCCTGGTGTGCTGCAGTCCCTGGGATCGTGAAAAGCTGGACATGACTGAGTAACTGAACTGAACTGAACGAGTGATGGAGAGGTGATGTAGCTTACTTCCAGTCACACGGTAGTAAATTGTGAGGTTAGGTTTTAAAAATGGGCAACTGGACACAGACTGTCCCCTGATGCCCAGACTACGCTGCCCCTGTGCTGTTGGTTTGCATCACTTCTCCCAGTTTTTGCATCTTGGTAAAATACCTTACTGTTCTTTTCAAGGCCAGCCCAAATGTCCCATTCCTCTTGGAGACTTTTCTAACCCTTAATTCCTCCTCCGGCTTCCGAGGCATTCATCATTCGCTTCTAGGTGGCGTCTTTGCACTCAGTCCATAGACGCTGTTGGTGCCTTTTGGATGTTATACATATATTTTAAATGTTTATTTATTTATTTATTATTTATTTGTCTGCATTGGGTCTTATGCAGTACATGAGATCTTCATTGCGTGATGAAGGATCTTTCATTGTGGCCCAAGGTCTCTCTAGTTGTGGGGCTGGGATCGACTTGACTCCCCCCGGCTGTCACGAACCCCCTCGGCACTGCGGGGGTACCGGAGGAGTGGAGCCCGTAGGAACTCCCCAGGGAGGTGGTGGAGCCCTGGACCCGGCAGAGCTGGGAACCTACCAGCAGCAGGGTGACCAGCCTCCTTGCTGCTCCCCGGCAGGCAGGTGGGGTGCTCACTGCAGGGGCTTCCCTGGTCTTGCAAAGCCTCTCTCTGCTCTGCTGTTTCTGTCTGCTTTTCCGCAATCGACTCTGTGTGTCGTAGACTCCAGGGGAGAGGACTGAGTGCCAGTCCCTGTTCAGTGTCGAGTGTGCCTCCTGGGCAGGGTTCCCGTGCCAGGTGCCCTCCTAGACCTAGACCAGCCTCTTACATGCAGTCCAGGCATCACATCCTGGAACGTGGTGAATCTTGGTGGAACTTGAAATTTCCTTGGGTGTTTTGTGCACAGAGAGACATACTCAATGCTGTTTCTATTTTGTTGAATGTCCAATTTATTAATCTTCAAACAATCAACCTCCATTTTAATATTCAGACACCAGTCACACAATGATTAAATGAAAAAGAACTTATGAATTTAATAAATTTGATTTCCCCCAAAGTTAAATGTTGATTGCAAATTTAATTTAGGTGCTCACAAGCCTAATATTATCAAGTACTCTTGGTTGTTTCAATTGAGGTGAGGAGGCAAAACATACAGAATTTCAAAGAGGATAAAGCTAATTGGTACTTGATTTTTAAATGTATATCAATGTGCTTATAACATCGGTTTGAGTTTGTTACTCCTTTGTCTGTATTTTTCTTCCTCTATTTACTCTTGCCACTCTCTTTGCAGTTATTACTTCTTTACTCACCTAATCTAGCCAGGGCTGATAACAATAGAGTGATATTGTGTGAAGAATAAAACCGAGGTCCTTCTTCCATTTTTAAGTAAGAAAAAAGGAGCGTATTATTTCTTCTTAGTAATAATTAGAGCAAAGTTATCCTAGATGAATTATACAAATAAAAGTATTACATATGAAATGGTGGTTCATATTTTAAATCACAATAAACAGAGAGTGTTGAGTTTAAATATTTTGTTATAAAATCACTGCAAGTCTTGCTGTCATGGAAACCATTTTTTGAAGGATGGTTTTCAGTGTTTACTCGTTCCAGTACTTTTGAAATGTAGAAATGGTTGCCCAATTCTACAGTTTTTCTTATGACATTGTAGACCTTAAGTAGTTTTAAAATAAATTTTAATGTGGAGTCATTTTGTTCTCTACTGGTAGCATATATTGGCAAAATCAAATAGATCCTGATAGCTGCAAAGCGTTATAAACGTATTCGTTCAGCTGACTCTTGCTGGAAATAAACTGTAGTGCTTGAACGGGAGTCAGATTAGACTTTAGGTAAAAGCCTGGGATTCCAGCTCCGACATCAGGCATCAAAGTCCTATCGGGGTCTTCCTCCTCACTCTCCTCGTCTGTCAGCTTCCGTGGGAACATGTGTGTGTCTGTGGCATTCACTTTCCTTGTTATTCTTCAAATTATGTGAGCTCTTTAAGAATACTAAAAACCCTGTAATATTTCTTGGGTTTATAAACCTTTCTCTTAGGCATATATTTTGCTCTGATATAGAAGAAACTGATTTTCAAAAACTTTTTATTTAGAAATTTCAAACATAAAAATTTGGAAGATAATACAGCAACATCTTTTTACCCAGACTCCTTAGCTGTCAACAGCTGGTCACGTTCGCTTCCCCCTCCTCCCCCTCCCCCCTGCCTTTTTAATTTTGCTGAGATATTTGAAAAGTGCAGCCATCACGATGTTCCCGCCACTTCCACATATATATGCTAAGCACTGACAGCTTCCTGTATGCCTTTAACGTCTGGATCACACCTCAGAAATCCATTAATTCAATGTAATCCCATTACAGTCCTATTCAAACGTTCCTGATGGATCATCTCCCAGTGGTCCTTTATGGATTTCTCCCCCAGAGCTGAACCAAGCATCCTTCCTATTCAAACGTTCCTGATGGATCATCTCCCAGTGGTCCTTTGTGGATTCCTCCCTCAGAACTGAACCAAGCTTCCTTCGCTGGGTTTGTTATTAAGCCGCTTCACTGCCCTTTGGTTTAGAACAGTCTCCTGTCCTTGCTGATGACGATCCTGACATTTTTGAGGCGCTCAGGCCAGTTGCTTCATAAAATGCATCACTATCTGGATTTATCCGGTGGTGTCCTCATGATGAGTCAGGCAAAACGGTTCTGGCATGAACACCAGGGGGGTGGGGTATGATCACCCACCGAGGCGTCTGCAGTCAGCTTCTCTCTAGTCGGCGATGCTAAGTGTGATCAAGAAATCAATTCTGAAAATCAGGTTGGACTGCCATTAGGCAGATCACGAGATTTTCACTGAAATGAGTCTTCTCCTTTCCAGAATGTTCTACCTTGGAGAAGCTGGCATCAATGTCAAGAGACTCTGAGGTCTTTCTCAGGCGAGGCAAGCGCATCCGCCTCGCTGCCAGGAGTTTGAAGGCTGTCCTGACTTCGGGGATGGTAACGCGTGAAGAACGCCGGCCTGCCGAGCGGCCCTCTGATTCCGCGGCGTCCAGGCTGGGTGGGCGCCTCCCGATCCTCCCTCCCCCTGCCCGACCCGCGTCCGCGCTCCTGGCGGGTCTCAGGCCTGCCTGCTTCCCTGCTCTTGCTGCAAGCACGTGCCCTCACCACGCGTCTTCGGGCTCGTCTTTGAACTGCTCTGCGTGTTTTCCTCTGCCCCCCACTGCCCTCTGCTCCCCTGGTTGGGGGTGTTTGGGGTTCCCTGTGTTTGCTGCTAGAAACCACTTTCCTACCAGCCTTCCCTGCTTGTCTCACAGAACACTTGGGGGCCTCTCCCCAGAGCTCAGACCTCTGAAATTGCTGGCTCTACATGGCACACTTTCTGGTCTGTCCAATGGTAAGATGGAAGCACCCCGCCTCCCCACGGGCCCCCCCGAGGGGACGGGAATCCCGCCCTTGCTCGGTCTGTGGCCTGGCTTGGGGTCTGCGTCCAGCAGAGACGAGGAAGGGGGGGCGCTTCCCGGTTGGCAGCCTGGGGGCCAGAGTCAGGCCCGGGAGGCGAGGCTGCGTCTGCGCTTTGTCGCCCGGAGGGAGCGGCCGGCGCGGCCCCTGGGGGCGGGGGCGTGGTGGGCTGCGCTGTGCAGCTGCTGGGCTGTGGGCTGTGGGCTTCCAGGGCGGAGGCCTCCCCCTTTGAGCCCCTGTCACCCGGGCTCCCTCTGGCCACAGGAAGGGACGCAGCGGTGGCTGTGGGAGCGCGGAGGCTCCAGGCTGTCTGTCGCCCATCGTGCTTGGCTGGGTGGCCTGGGTACCGCCACTCCTCCACCGGGGGTCTTGGGGCTGAGTGAGGCTCCCGGGTGGGCAGCAGGGCCCCCGAGGTGCCTGAGGAGAAAGGCAGAGCTGGTGGCGAGTGTCGGGCGTGGCTCCTGTTTACCCCAAACTCAGAGATCTGGACGGACTTCAGGGAAGGCGGGAACCCTGCCCTTCTCGGGGCCTCGCCCAGCGTGCGGGCGGCCTCCCAGGGCTGGCGGGCCAGCAGCAGGGGGTCAGGAAGTGGGCGGGGGTCAGGCGGGGCCACATCCCCGCTCAGTCGGCGTGCCTGCCCGTCCCTCCTCCTCCCCCACCGACCGGGGCCAGGTCAGCAGCGCTGTGCCGACGACGAAGGCATCAGCCTCCCCTGCCCAGCCGTCTCTGTGGGTCCCGGGGGGGATGCCCCATCACGGTGCTGCGTGATCTTTTAATAAAGATGGCTCAGCCTCTGATACCTGATCCACTCACGGGGTAGGGGTCCCCAGATCGCAGGCCCAGTGAGAGGAGAGACCGCAGCCTCCCGTCCACCCTGAGGGCCCCGCCTGGGCTCAGCACCCCCTTCCGCTGGCCCTGGGCAATCGCCTTCATCCCAGGCCCCTTTGTTATCATGTCCTCGTCCCCTACAGCTAGCCAGGCCCTCGGATAACATCACTGCCTCTCCTCCCCAAAAGGCACCATCACCTCCATGGGGGCAGGCCCACCATACAGGCGGCCGACGGGCCCCACTAACACGTGAAGAAGGCTGCTGGGGTCTCTGTGTGGGCGCTGGCCTTGGGCGATGAGGAAGAGAGACGGCTGGGGAGGCTACCGCAGCAGTCCAGTCTGGGGGCACTGGCACCTGGAGCAGAGAGAGGGCGGAGGGGGGCGGGGCGTGATGGGGTTATGTTGAACGTTCGTTTTGAACAGAGATCCAACCGGTTCAGAATTCTAAATGGCTTTGGTGGCTTAGGGACCCGGAGAGAAACTAACACAAGTGAAGTTCATAAGAGACAAAGGTGCTGTGTTTGGCAGAGGAGAAACTCAACCTTTCAGACCGAGGATGAGTGATCATAAGGGGGAGCCACATAGAGCTGCCCCTTTCCCACACCCAAGATACACAGCCGCGCCCAACTGTCGGAGAAAGCCTGCTTCCCTCCCTGCAAAAGCATCTACATTCCAGGCTGTTTCTGAAGGCCCGGGGACGCATGCAGGATGAAAATGGTCCATCTTATTAAGAGCAGGCCCTCTGAACGAAGGAGGAGGAGCCGGGAACCCCCAGTCTCTACAGACTGAGATCTTACGGGGAATTGCTGCCAAGGTTTCCTTGTAGGACAAACCTAGGCGGTTGCTGGCTGCCCTACTCTGGGCTGAGAGTGCTTTGGGGAGGAGGGGAGGGCAGGAGCAAGCTAGCCCTGGCTTCCCGGGGCTTTTGCACATAAAACTGATACACTGCTCGTTAAAGCGCGGCCATTAATAACAAGGTTCTAGCCCAGGTCACGTGCTGAGGCTCCCCCCGGGCAGGTACTGTGCTGGGTGCTGGGAACGCAGAGTCCTGGGAGCTGTGTGGTTTCTGCTTCTCAATGGCTTTCCCCAGAAGAGCTGGACGAGGAGGCACCAGGTTCTGTTCCACTCCAGGCTTTCACACAGCTGGAGTTCACTGCAGCCGAACGTTTGAAGTGTTCTGTTTTGTTTATTTTCTTTTCTGTGTATGTGATGAGATCAAAACAAGACAAAAAGAAAGCTGGTAGAATGTCTCTGAGTGTTCTTCCTGCTACCAGGAAAGAATTTTGTTTCATTTTTGCTTTCACTGGAAATAATTGCCAATTCTGAGCGTCACAGAATGCTCTCATACACACACGCGCGCGCAATGCCCTCACACACACGCGCGCGCGCACACACACACGCAAAACAGGTTCAGGAATAATCCTATCGTAGTTACAAGGTTTTCTTTGGCTTGAAAAAAAATCTGGTTAGTTGAATGCTAGGCTGTTGCTAAAATGGATTCACCAAAAGAATGTAACTTTGGGGGAGAAAGTGTTCTCCGTTGCACAATAATGTCTTTATTCTTAGACATGTGAGTGTCCGGCATTGA
>SJYS01008160.1:240386-255928 GCA_006410695.1 Philantomba maxwellii | reverse complement strand
AATTTTTAGTAATAATAATAGCTGCTGCTTTGTTGAGGATTCGTCCTGTGCCAGGTCTGGCACACAAAATTGTGCTGAATCCTCCCAACAATGCTTTTGAAATAATCAGTGTTACTTCCATTTTATGAATGAAAGCTGAGGCTGCAGGAATGTGGCCAAAGTTCCATAACCGACCAGAGGCTGGACGGGGATATTTTGCCATCAGAGCTTGTCACGTAAGCGCTGCTGTATCCTGACTCCTTTCAGTTTAGTGTGAGCGGTGGTATTGGTAACCCTAGTATTAATAAAAACAGGCATCGCCGACGGCTCTAATAGGAAGCAACCTCTTGTTCTCAGAGCTGTATTTGTCGACTGTCCTTGAGGTCGGGAGATGTTTATCTTCTGCTAGTGAACCTGAGTTCTAAAGACAGCATAAATCCTGGCACCGAGCTTGGTGAATGTGGTGGTTAATCCCACTTTCAATCTGAATTAATGTTTTGAGATCCAAGTACTGGCTTGGAATTGTTTACAAACGAGGCCTTTGGAAATGCTTTATCCAACAGTAGGAGGGCGTGTTGACGCTCTGGAGACACCTGCCGTGCAGGGACCNTAGTGAACCTGAGTTCTAAAGACAGCATAAATCCTGGCACCGAGCTTGGTGAATGTGGTGGTTAATCCCACTTTCAATCTGAATTAATGTTTTGAGATCCAAGTACTGGCTTGGAATTGTTTACAAACGAGGCCTTTGGAAATGCTTTATCCAACAGTAGGAGGGCGTGTTGACGCTCTGGAGACACCTGCCGTGCAGGGACCGCGCAGGTGTGGGCAGGGTCCTGGGGAGCGATGATTTCCTCATGTCCCCGCAGCGTCTTTGCACCCCTGGCCCTGGAGGAGGGGCCGGTCTCCCCTGTGGTGGGCAGAGCCTGGAGGTTCGCTGAGCGGGGCCCTGACGGGCGGATCGCACCTCCTGCAGGTCCGAGGACCCCTGCCCGGCTCTCTTCTTTCTATCCTTTGAAACGGGGCACTGAGCTCCTGCCTGAGCTCCGGCACGTCCAGGATGGCTGTGGTTCTCACAGGGCACCCGCTCCGGCTCCCTCTGGCTCGCTCTGGCTGGAGGTGGGGGCTCCCTGACGTCGCAGGCTGCTCTAGGATCACAGGGACAGGATAGGGCCCCTGCAGCCTTCTTTCCCTCTGCATCCCAGCGGGGAGGGACATCCGCTCCGGAGGCGGCCAGATGTGATGCTGTGTGCTTCAAGAGCTTCCCTGCAAGCGCGCCCCACTTGGGATTTCAGAGCATCGACCTTCGGTTCTGCTTCTTTGTCAAGAGCTCTGAATCCGCAGCCCACGTGGCCTGGGACGGGGGAGCTACCCTGCCGAGACCTGTTTTGTCTTCTGTAAAACAGTGGTGGTCGTGGAGGTGGGTGATGGTTAGTATCTGCTCAGCCAGTTGTTGTTTGAAAGAGCACAGATTTGGCGCTTCCCTTGGGTCGGCCTTCTAATTTGGGTAACTTCTCTGAGCCTCAGTTTTTTCATGTATACTGTTGAAACAAAGCTTTGTGTGTCTTATTTTTGTTGCAGGATTGAAGGAAAGCATGTAGGCACAGCATGAATTCAGATCCTAACATACAAAAAGTGCTCAGCATTCATCGGCATTATCCGGTGCTGTCTGGAGGCCAATGGACGGCGCTGGAAGCGTGAGTCGGAATCTTCTGGAATCACGTGCACATATTTGTGCGTCTAGCGTGTGTGCTTTCCTGGGGTAGTGCTCCATAACACTCATCTGATTCTCAGAGTCCAGCCTTCTCCCCTTCCCACTCCAAGAACCACTGCTCTAGATGCTTCGATATAGAAAATTTGTGAATGTCCCAGACGTGACCCCCAGAGTGGAGCTGGAAACTGTCCCTTGTGGTCTGTGCTCTGTGTCCTGTGTCTGAACCTAAAGCCCCGAGGCTGAGTCTCTCGCTAGCCCACGTCTAGCTCCTCCCCTTCGTGGCCACGTGTTTCGTGTGCGTGATATATTGCGGCCATCTGCTTTCTTGACTGGACTGTAAGGCCCCTGAAGGCAGGGGCTTCACCATTCCTGTGTCCTGACAGTGGAGGCTGAGCTCAGATCTCTGAACCAGGCAGGTGTTCTGGAAACACTCAAGTAACCGAGGTTCGAATTCGTCAGAGCAGCGCGCTGAGAAGGTCACTCTGTGGGCTGACTGGGAAGTGGAATCGAGGGGCGACTCGGAACACTGAGGCCCCCACGCCTGCAGGCTGAGCTGACTTCCATCCACGGGTGGGACAGCGTTTCCTCCCTCCTGTGCGTGATCGCCGGGGCAGGCTGGGGCAGGCTGGGGAGCTGTGGAAGTAACACGGCTTGCAGACTCCTTGGCTAGCTTTGCTGAGGCACTTTTGGTGAAAAGAGAAAGGGTAAAACGGGTAAAACCTGTTCTCCGTTGAAAAATAAAATTGCAGCTGGCTTAAAAGGGAATATTTTGCTTTGCTTGTTCGAATGAATTGGGGGAAGTCAGCGGTGGCCTGCAGATCCAGGCTGTTGCTGTAATACTCTGCTCTGTGCAGAAAAATAGGCTTTGGAATTTAGGGGTTTAAGTAGAGGGAAAGAGCTTTCTTAAATTCTAAACTACTCAGACTTGGTTAAGGAAAAAAAAGAAAGTGAGTCCTCTCAGGTTTGGTAAAATTCAGGAAAAGCATTACCTTTCTGCTTCTATCTCTTCCTACCATCTTCCTCCTAAGCCGCACCAGTGAAAAGACTTGCTTCCTGGATTGTTACGTTTTCTCAGAACTTATCTCTCACACTAGAGAAGGCAAAGTGGGTCACAAAGCCTTTAATTTCCCTGCACTTTTCCAAATTATGAATTTATTTTTTCCATTAAAAAGTCCTAGAAACATCCACAAAAATCTGAAGACTAATGAGAAACAAGTCTTTTAAAATCTGACCACCGTATTCGTATAGCCCTTTATTCACGATGACCATTTTTAAAGTGCTTCTTCCTTGTGTGTACACTGAGGGTTGTAGTGATAAGTTAGCTCTAAGTTTGCATCTTGTAGTTTTCACTTGCACGTTCACGGAAGCGTCTCTCCTGGTGAGCGCTGGTGCTTGTGACGGCCACAGTTAGCGCTGTGTTTCATGAAGGGCACANAGCTGAACTTTCACTTCACTGGGGGCTGTAGAGTATCAAGGAAAGACGCCTCTCCCCAGGCCCCTGGCACGTTGGGAAAGTGAGGCTGGGGTGTGGGACACAGAGCAAGTGCAGACGTGATCTTCCAGCCCTGGGGAGGCCGGGTTGCCTCTTTCCTGCTCCCCGCCATGTTACCATCGAAAGATGACAAATGAGGGACTTTGCTGGTGGTCCAGGGGTTAAGACTTCACCTTCCACTGCAGGGGCTATGGGTTTGGTCCCTGGTTGGGGAGTTAAGATCCCACACGCCTCATGGCCAAAAAAAAAAAACATGAACAACAGAAACAATATTGTTAACAAATTAAAGACTTAAAATAATGGTCCACTTCAAAAGGAAAAAAGTTTTAAAAAAGCACATTGAAATTAAATACATTTTCAAGATTTTTGGAAGTGATTTAATAAATCACTCATNAGATGACAAATGAGGGACTTTGTTGGTGGTCCAGGGGTTAAGACTTCAACTTCCACTGCAGGGGCTATGGGTTTGGTCCCTGGTTGGGGAGTTAAGATCCCACAAGCCTCATGGCCAAAAAAAAGAAACATGAACAACAGAAACAATATTGTTAACAAATTAAAGACTTAAAATAATGGTCCATTTCAAAAGGAAAAAAGTCTTTTAAAAAAGCACATTGAAATTAAATACATTTTCAAGATTTTTGGAAGTGATTTAATAAATCACTCATNACATGAACAACAGAAACAATATTGTTAACAAATTAAAGACTTAAAATAATGGTCCACTTCAAAAGGAAAAAAGTTTTAAAAAAGCACATTGAAATTAAATACATTTTCAAGATTTTTGGAAGTGATTTAATAAATCACTCATGTAATGCAAAGATCTAGATAAATACTGGTTTCTGACTGATTTGGTGGAGAAAAGGTACCTAAAGACACTTACAACATAATGGTTTTACTTTTATCGTGCATGTCCTACTGTAAATGTGAGCTTCTTAGAAGGATATTTATGTTAGAGAAGAACATGTATTTATGTTCATTATGTTATTATGAAGAGATAATAAAATACCAGGGTTTTTGTTTAGAATTTACTTTCTAAATTAGCTCGGCCCTCTTATTTCATAGACAATTGGAAATCAAATCTGATAAGTTTGACTTCAGATTTGCTATTTCAAAATTTGACATGATCTTCCATATATTCATTATTATTATTTTTATTATTAGAGAAGTCAAGAAAAAGTTGGGGGGTAAAACATCTTTTGGGCTTCCCTGATGGCTCAGATGGTAAAGAGCATCTGCCCAAAATGCAGGAGACTCAGTTTCCATGCCTGGGTCGCAGGATCCCCTGGAGAAGGGAATCGCTACCCACTCTAGTGTTCTTGCCTGGACAGAATTCCATGGACAGAGGAGCCTGGTGGGCCGCAGTCCCTGGGGTCGTAAAGACTCAGACACCACTGAGCAACAGCCAGTGTGTATTTTCTCTCCCTGTGTTAAAATGTGGAGGCTTCAGGAATATTTTTCAAATAACTGCTTTCAGTTGACATTTGAACAGCATCTACACTGTTCGCGTAGTTTTGTGCTTGGACAAATAGTCTTCTGCTTTCTGAAGGGACTTAAAGAAGAGACCAGATAACAGAGTGAGTGAGGGCCAAGTTCACGTGGTGTCTGGTTTGCTGAGATGACCCAGCAGGAAAGCGTTTCCATAAATCACCTGCACTCCTTTCCTTTGTAAGCGGAAACTACTTCTGAGTTTGGCACGTGGTGCGTTTGCCAGCAACATCCCCAGAGTGGGATGCCGCAGACTGAACGTTTCAATCCGCTCTTTGGGAGTCATGTGACGTTTTAGAAACCAAGGTAAGGATGCTGTTCACACCACCCAGTTAGCATCCTGCTTCTTACGCTCTTCTCCAGTCAATGCCGATCTTTAAATGTGGTTGCTGCTCCCACTTCTATTGTCTTTTTAAAAATGTCTGTTCCCTCTGGCTGCATCGGGTCTCCGTTGCAGCACAAAGGCTGTCTCGCTGAGGTGCCTGGGTTCAGCGCTTGCGGCCCTCGGGCTTAGATGCTCTTAGCTCCCCTTCCAGGGTTCAAACCCACGACTCCCCCTGCATTGGAAGGCGGATTCTTAACCACTGGATCGCCAGGGAGTCCCTCCCACTTTTATTGTAATTCTTCATAGCTCGGCACATATGTCAGATAGCTCCCCCCAGCTGACACGTGGACCCCGACTCAATTCTGGCCTTACATATATCAGATAACTCCCCGCAGCTGACACGTGGACCACTGTCCTGCTCTTCGCTGGCCTCGGGGCTCAGGGGCGTCGTGGGGTCCTGGGGAGCCCTTTACCTTCGCCCTGTTCCCCCGCTGCAGCTGAGAAGTCGTGATGAGGACGGGGCCTTGTCATGTCTGGGGCCGATACTGGGGTTGCTGCCCCTGCCTCGCTCCGAACCCACGGGGTAGGGTCAGCACAGAGGATGGCAGAGCGGCCAAGCGGATGGTCCTTGCTGTCACACACCACTGATCCCCTGCACCTGGATTCCCAGTTACAAGGCAGAGTGAAAGCCCTTCTGTCTAAACCGGTTGACTCAGACGTCCTTCTATAAACGGCAGCCAAGAGAATCGCTACATTTAGGAAGGGCTGAGCGAGCCTGGATCAGCCCTGCCAACCATCTGTGATGTCACATTGTCTGGCCGCCTGCAGCAACAGCCTGTCCAGCCCACAGCCGACTCTTCCAGCTTAAAAATGATGACGGCTGGTGACCCTGTAGGCCAGGGCTACCATATTTAGCAAGTAAACACAGAAGATGCACAGCTGAATTGAATTTCAGACGCATAAATGAGTGTTTTTATAGCGTACGTACGTCCCCAGTATTGCATGATAGCCATTCCCTTCTCCAGGGAGGTCTTCTCGACCCAGGGATTGAACCTGGGTCTCCCACGTTGCAGGCAGATTCTTTACCGTCTGAGCCACCACAGAAGCCCAAATGTTGTACGGGACATCTGACACTGAACAACGACTCCATCTGAAATCCAGCTTTGCCTGGGCATCCTGCGTTTTATCCAGCAAGCCAACTGTGGGCTCCTAGGAAGGTGGCCTGGGCACCTGCGGGGCTCTGGGTCCTGGCCATCCTGGGGTCTTGAAACCAGATTTGTCTGGGGCTCAGTTGCTAATTAAAGGCCGTCCTCTGGGTGGCCCACTTCCTGAGTTAATGGAGGAGAAAACCAGGGTTTCCCGCTGGACACTGGCCTTTCGCCAGCGGGGCAAGGTGGGCCTGTGCTCACCACCCCCACCTCCCGGGGCCCAGGGCCCTGGTGGTCCTGCCGCTCGGGGCCTGTGCTCCAAGGAGGCTCCAGGGTCCTTCTTTCACCTCCCTTCCTACACACCCACTCTCGCCTCGGGCGAGCCCCAGGGACACTGGGCTGTGAGTGGCTGCAGACGGACCAGGTCCTCTGGGAGCATCTGCCCTTTGGCAGAGCTTCTCCGACTGGTTCCCCTGGAAGCGGCAGGTGGGCACTGGTTGCCCCGGAAGCGCCCAGGCTCTGACACCTGCCCCTGGATCCTGCCGCCTCACCCCAGGGCTCAGCGGGGCCCCGTCTCGTGGGGCCACCAAAACAGGATTGATCCCTTCCCCACAGCAACCCCAGCCAGCCCAAAACAGAGATGAAGCAGGTTTCTATCTCTCTTCCATTGAAATAAAACTGGACCCTTAACAAGGAACTAAGAAGACAGTGCAAGGCGTGTGCATGGCTGTGTGTGCAGAGGTCTCTTCCAGTCCCGACCCCACTGTCCCGAGCAGCCACAAGGGGTTCAGGCCCAAACCCGGCCCACCCTCCCCTCCTCCAGACCAGATGAGCCCGAGAAACCAGGGTGAGGAGCCTGGGGCGTGACCCTCTCTGTGTCCAACCGCTGTGCCCCCCTCCTACATCACGTCTACCCAACCCCCTGGCCCTCTGCTCCTGAGTGGATGACTTGCCTCTCCGGCCTTGGAGGACCCCTCTCCATGGTCACCCCGCTCTCCTAGGCCCTCTGGCCCAGCCCTGCCGTGTCCATGTCCTCTGTACAACTTGGTCCTTGCAGTGAAGGCCCGCGTCCTCTCCAGAGGCTCTTGGAGGCTGCCTCCGTCTTTCCCTGTGATCTGTGGGCCCCTCACCAGCTTCCTTCGATGGCCGGAAAGAGACCCCTCCTCCCTCTCGGGTTCCCCATCAGCCCCGCTCCCCTCTCTGTGGGCCCACCCACAGTCCTGCCTTCGGGTGGTGAGAAGACTCNCTCTCCAGAGGCTCTTGGAGGCGGCCTCCGTCTTTCCCTGTGATCTGTGGGCCCCTCACCAGCTTCCTTCGATGGCCGGAAAGAGACCCCTCCTCCCTCTCGGGTTCCCCATCAGCCCCGCTCCCCTCTCTGTGGGCCTACCCACAGTCCTGCCTTCGGGTGGTGAGAAGACTCTGGCCCTTGGTTCATTTGCTGCAGAGATAAAGATCTCGGTTGGAGATGCGATCACCTTCAAGGAGCAGCGGTGGAGTGCGTGCCCTATAATTTGGTGACTAAGCAGGTCTGGCTCCTGCTCACGGGGTCATAATGATATGGGAAGCGGGCAGCAAGGAAAACCGGCTCGTCAACAGGAGAAGCTGCGAGACTGCAGAGCTCTCATTCCTGTTCAGAGACCGTATACCAAACATGTGTGACCTGATTTACTCCTTCTAACAGCTTCTGTAAGGATGAGGACAGTCTGTCCCTTACCTCCCACCCCTACCCTGCCTCTCTGATGAGACTACCACCTCTCTGGACGTCTGTTACAGGCTTAACTGTGTGTGTGTGTATGTGTGTGTGTGTGTGTGTGTGTGTGTGTGTGTGTGTGTTAGTTGGTCAGTTGTGTCTGACTCTTTGCGACTCCATGGACTATAGCCCTCCAGGCTCTTCAGTCCGTGGAATTCTCCAGGCAAGAATACTGGAGTGGGTTGCCATTCCTTCTCCGGGGGGTCTCCCTGACTCAGGGATTGAACCCTGGTCTCCTGCATTGCAGGCAGATTCTTTTCCGTCTGAGCCACCTGGAAAGCCCAGGCTCAGCTGTGCGAACCTTCACATTCGTGTGTTGAAGCCTGAACCCTTGGGGCCTCAGAATTTGGGGTCTTCAAAGAGGTGGTTGCTTTTAAATGAGGTCATGTGGGTGGGCCCTAACTCGGTATGACAGCGGACCTCATAAAAGGATGGGGTTTGGGAGGCACAGGGAGAAAGCCTGGGGAAGACAGAGAGGAGGCCGCGTGCACCAGCCCAGGGGAGAGGCCTGGGGGGAAGCAGGCCGACTCCTTGACCCTGGATGCCCAGCCTCCAGGGCTGTGAGGGGACACGGTTCTGTGGTTAAACCCCCAGGCTATGGTGCTTGTTACAGCAGCCTGCGCTGACTGATGCAGCCTGTAACCGCACATCAACACTATCCTTTCTCCTGCTGGCTGAGAGGCTCCAGGTGGGAGGTCGGGGCAAGGGAAATGGACAGGGCTGGGGACCATTCCAGGCAGCATTCCAGGTGGGGCTACTCTCCTCTGACCCCTTGGCCTCCTTCCAAAGCCCCCTGTCCCCATAATTGCCGCCAAGTCCTAAGCATCGTAAGGATGTGTGGGCAGGAGCGGGGGTGGGGTAGGATCAAGCAGGCACCCAGGGGGTGCTCTCTGAGCAGCATTCCAGTGACACGCGGTCCTGCTTCCTCAATTTTATAAACATTACAGTTATGACTTTGAATTTCCATACAGAGGATGGAGGAAACGTGGTAAAATGAGGGGTAAGAGGGGAAATTTTCAGCTTCATGGTAGCACCTGCTATTTGCAAGGTACATTCCAGGGGACCAAGCCCTCGACACTCAGGGTCACTGTCAGTCCTGTGTGGCACCCAGAGCAGGTGTTATTATTAGTCTTCCCTTTTCACAGGTGAGGCAGGCGAAGGCGAGCGTCTTGCCCGACGCGTGGAGGCAGGATCCAGGTCCCACCTCCGGAGCTGCACAACGTCCCGGGCGTGTGTCCTGACACCCACTTATTCCGTGGCCCTTCCTGTGGTGAGGACTCTGAGATATTTCCACCACGACCCGCAGGCTGGGGAGGGCTGAGGGCCAAGATCTCAACATCTGGGCGCCTTTGGGAGCACCCCCTGTTCCCTGAGCCTCGAGCTCTCCCCACTTCCCCAGGGACAGAAGGTGGATGGAAGGACCCCTGTTCGCCAGGCCGTCGGCAATCATACCCACTTTGCCAGCCCTGGAGGCCACGGGCAGAAGCCAAATAGACAGTCAGAGCCGCTCTGTCTCCTCCAGCCTCAGAGCAGCCTCACTTAAGATGAAAGCCCAGGCAGGCTTTTTGTTTAATTCAAAATTTATTGTGATNGGCAATCATACCCACTTTGCCAGCCCTGGAGGCCACGGGCAGAAGCCAAATAGACAGTCAGAGCCGCTCTGTCTCCTCCAGCCTCAGAGCAGCCTCACTTAAGATGAAAGCCCAGGCAGGCTTTTTGTTTAATTCAAAATTTATTGTGATGGAAGTCCTGCCTGGAGATAAAGTGTTCAGAAGGCTGGCCTTTGAGCAGGGCTGGAAAATGCTGCTGCCAAGGGGCAGGTGGGTCTCAAGAGCGTGAGTGGGGCCCTTTCTGCCCTGGGCACTGTGCTCAGCCGTCTCTCATGAGACGGGCACTTCTCAGCCGTCTGGTCAAGTGGATAACGTGGGAGCCGCTGTCCCACTGGTTGTTGCTTAGTTGCTCAGTCGCATCCACGGACTGCAGCCCGCCAGGCTCCTCTATGGGATCTCCCAGCAAGAATCCTGGCGTGGTTTGCCACTTCCTCCTCCAGGGGAATCTTCCCGACCCAGGGATGCAACCCGCCTCTCCTGCGCTGCCGCCTCCCCATGCTTATCGCTCGGCGCTCTGCTCTTCGGCTGCACAGACAACCGCCCAGCTGAGGTTTGGGGGCTGCTCCTGGGAGCTGGTTGGGTGTTACTTGATGCAAAAGCGATTCTTGGTTTAGTGCTGGGAAAGACCGAGGCTCCCCGAGAAGGTAGGCATTCTTCTCCCAGACCCCCCGTGACTCAAGCCTGAGCTCTCAGCTCTCACCGGGTTTTCCAGGCTGCCAGCTGCCCCCGGAGATTTAGGACTCACCAGCCCCCACAATCAAGTGAGCCAGTTCCTTAAAATAAATCTCCCTCTGTCCTTTTCATATATAGACCCTACAGATATAAGTATAGATGTTCACATCCTATTCATTCTATTTTTTTCTGAAGAATCCTGAATGAAACCCCAAATGCCCAGGGACTAGATGTCTGTCCACCCCTCCCTCCCTCCCTGAACCCCAAATGCCCAGGGACTAGACGTCTGTCCGCCCCTCCCTCCCTCCCTGAACCCCAAATGCCCAGGGACTAGACGTCTGTCCGCCCCTCCCTCTCTCCCTGAAGCTGGGTCCGGGTCTCACTTTTGAGCTGGACTGAAGCGTGGGTGCGTCACCTACCTGAGGAGGCAAGGTCTGAACGGGGGTAGGTGAGATGTACCCCACAAACAAGTCCTGGCAATGTCAGCCCAGCTTCTCGCAGTAACTACGCAGGCACGCTAGACCTGAAGGCAAGCTGCCCACCTGCCCTCTCCCGGGTCCCGGGGGTCCAGACCTGCGTTAGAGGAGGGCCCTGCCCTTTCTAGGTGGGAACCTCCCCCAGGACCCTCCTCTCCGCTCCCCGCCCCTCACTAACGGGTCTCGTTCGGGGCCTTCTGATCAGAGCCAAGGGCACGAGGTGTGAACACCTTGCAGCCTCAGCCTGTGTCCCGGGGGTGAGGTGTCTCCAATGAGTGGGTTTCCAGGAGGGCGTCTGCTGAGCGTGTTGGCGCCCGGGTCCCCCTACGCCCAGGGTCCGCATGCGGTCACCCCTCCCAGCCCCATCCCTAGCTCTGGCCTCCGTGGGCGAGGCGCGTGGTGGACACGGGGGTGCCGTGATGCTGGGCCTCTCCCCTGAGAACAGGGCTGATTGCCAGCGGGGCCTCGGGGCTCTGTGCCTAGGAAAGGATGCCCACAAGGACACTGAGCCCAGGGGCTTCCTCCGCCCTGGGGAGGCGGCCCCACCCCAGCAGGGATCCCCTCCCCAAGGCCCTGTTGGCCCCTCTGCCTCGTGACCGTCTCTCGTTGAGTCGCGGGGACGGCAAGAATGGGGCGAGCCCGCCGAGAGACCTGCTCTCTGCTCCTTTTAGAAAATGCCTCCCAAATGAGGAGGCGCGGTGGCGCCTTCCAGGAGGGGCCCTGGAGCTGGCTGCCGGGTGCTCGCCCAGCAGGTCCTCCTCTGCGTCGGGAGGTGGCCGTCGGTCTGCCGCTGCCGGTAGATCCCCGCCAGGCTGGGTCAGCCCTGCCGCGGTCACTGCCATGTTCCCCAGGAGAGGGACGGGTGCGGGTGCAGAGGAGGGGGCCGGGCAGTGGGGCTGGGCAGTGGGGCCGGGTGGCTGGGCCGGGCGGCGGGGCCGAGGCTGGTTGTTCCAGGAGCTGCCTCCCCGGGAAGTCCTCTGTGCCTCGCGTGCGGGTGTCTGAAAGCCCCCTGCAGAGGAACGGGCTTCCTCCCGCCCTCCAATCGGAGCCCTTTCAAGTGAGCTTCCCAGGGTGGGTTCCCGGGCCCCACAGCAGCAGCCTCTGTGTGTGGAGAGCCAGCCCGCATCCGCCTTCCGCAGCGGGGGCCGCGTGTGCTCGCCGCCACCTCAGCTGCTGCAGGAGGGCCAGGCGGCAGGAGTCCCGCCCGTGTTCCCGGCCCCGAGTCCTGGGGGCTTGACTGGCCTTGCCCTGCATCCAGCATCACATGCAATGTGTCCTCCTGGCAGGAGGGACCCGCAGCTCCCCGCTGACCCCTCCGACCCCCGGGAACCCGCACGGGTGCCCAGCCCGGCCCTGCCCTCCGCTGCCGCGGGTGCCCGCAGAGCCTCTGGCCGCCCCAGGAGACGTCTCCAGCCGTCTGCTTCTCCTGCCTGCCTTTTCTTTCTCTCCCCTCCTCCCCATCTTCTTCCTCCTCCTTCTCCACCCTCAGGAGCGCATGTTCCCTTCTGAGGGTAGGGACTGCAGAGCCGTCTTTAGTTTGGAAACCGTGGTTGGTCTCCACCAAGAATCCTGCAAGCGCGGTTTGCGGGGATGTCAGGTGAGGCTCCCCCAGTCGTGCGTCAGGAATAAAGGTGCTGTGTCACTTTCTCCAACTCACACTTGATAAGCGGAGGTGCTTCGGACACAAAGAGACTGGAGTCACCCCTGAGGGGCTACGGAGGACACGGAGGGGCAGGAGCAGGAAGCGGCCTCCTCCACGCTGCTCGCACGGATCAGACGGGGTCCCTCCCAAGGGTTAGCCTCGTGGGGGACGCGGGCCCCCAGGGGAAGGGCTTCCTGCTGGTGCCGCCCCTGCCCAGACTCACATGCCAAAGCCCTGCCCACAGTGGGACGCACTGGGAGGTGGAGTCAATTAAGGCTGAATGAGGTCGTGAGGGTGGGGCCCTGAGCTGAGCGGTCAGTGCCCTTTTAAGAAGAGGAAGGGAGGGAGCCCACCTCTCCCTGGGCCATAGGAGTACCCAGGGAGAAGATGGCCATCTGAAGCCCAGGAAGGGAACCCCACCAGGAACAGAATCAGCCCCCACTCTTTGACGTTGCTGTCGTGTTTGGCCTTGTCCCGCGGCATGGAGGGGCTACCTGACCAGGGACCGAACCTGCACCCCTCGCCTTGGGAGTGCGAACGCTTCATCACCGGGCCGCCACCTTGCGCTGGGACTTTGCAGCCTCCAGGACTGCAGGGAAGTGCTTCTCTGTTGTTTCGAAGGCCCCCAGTCAGTGGTATTTATTTTGCAGAAGATGAGGCCTGAAGCCACGGAGTCTGAGCTTCTCCAGCAGGCCCCAGGTGATTCCACACGCTTTGCATGGTCATTCTCCCCATCTTCACCAACCAGCGAGGTCAGGACTGCCCTCACCCCTCTACAGAGAATGAAAACCCCAGGCGTGAAGAGTCCGCAGACAGGAGCCACGAGCCGGTCTCTGTAGCCCTGGCCCGCCCCCTGCCACCCAGACTGTAACCGCGGGCCTCAGGCCTCGTGGGGCCTGACACAGGAGCGCTGATCAGGGAGGACGCTCTCAGGTTTCCCTAGGGCAGCTGCCACCTCGCCCCTTTGAGGGCAGGTCGCGGAGCGGGGAACATGTCTGCGGACCAGCTGGTCTGGGTATAGGGGTGAAAGGTGGGTCTCCCTCTGAATCATTCTTTCCCCTCTGCGCCCCTTCCTGGCCTTTGTTCCCTCACCCCCAGGCCAGGGCTGGACTAGGGTGAAACTGTGACCCAACAGGGACCCGTGCTCACAGCCCGTGGCCATCCCAAAGGCCCAGGACGGAGGGTGGAGGGCAGTTCCCACCCTCCCCACCCGTGTCCTAGGACGGTGATGTTTCAGTGGGGACCGCGGGGGACTCCGACCTCTACTACAGGCGTGAAACCCACGGCATCTGTCCCAGGGACCAAGGGGCTGTCAGTCTCTCTAATAATCTTAAAGTGAAAATCTCGAGTCCAGAAGGAGCGCAGAGCAGTTTGAGGACACCGTCTGTGCCACCCGGACTCCTGGGAGGCGTAACACGGGGCGTGCTGGACGGCACGAGGCAGCACCCCTCCTCCCGGACGAGGCGGGGCTGGAGAGGGACGGAGGAGAGTGATCCACCGTCTCGGCTCTAATGGGGGAAGGTGCACCAAGGGCAGGTCCCGGGGAAAGAAGCAGCTTTCAGTATCCGTTTTCTTCTTTGTGCTTTTCCTAATATTTGACTTATTGTGGATTAAAAAAAAATTTTTTTTTTTCAACCAGAACTTCAGGGTGTTCTAAATCACTGCTAGGTAAGGAAAGTTCTATTTTATCAAGCACTGAAAATGCCGTTTCAAAACCCCAGCTGGATGATAAGTTAGAGTTTGTGTACGAATTTACTTTGTTAGCTTCGTAAGCGGCAAAGTAATTGTGGAACAAGAGGCCAGTATCCATGATGCATTACGTGAATGATGAGGAGCCAGGCACTTTGTCAAGCATTTTACATGCATTATCTCAGATAAGTGAGCCTCCAAACAGCCGTATGAGTTTGATACTTGGCTCTGGCATTGGGATTTACAATAAGAAATACACATTCAGCCTTGGTGCCATTCCTGGCACAGAACTCCTGAGATCCTTGGAATTTCCTGAGTGATAAGAGGGATCTGGGGCTTCCCAGGTGGCGCTAGTGGTAGAGAACCTGCCTGCCAGTGCAGGAGACATAAGCACACGGGTTCCATCCCTGGATCAGAAAGATCCCCTGGAGGAGGAAATGACCATCCCTCCACTATGCTTGCCTGGAGAATCCCATGGACAGAGGAGCCTGGCGGGCTATGGCTCATAGGATCACGAAGCTGGAGACGAGTGAAGCAACTTAGCATGCATGCAAGAGGGATGTCGGTGTCTTTCATTTTGTTAATGAGTGATTTTTTAAGCTTTGAGGATGCGGGCTTGTTGCCAGAGGAACCAAACACATGATTGGAGGGTTGGAACTTTCAGTCCCATCTGCCCTTGGGAGTGGAGAAGGGCTAGAGATCGAGTTTGATCTTTGCCGGACAATGGTTTAACCAATCATGCCTCTATCGTGGGCTTCCCTGGTGGATCAGTGGTGAAGAACTGCCCTGCCGACCCAGGTTCGATCCTTGGGTCAGGAAGATCCCCTGGAGGAGGAGACGGCAACCCACTCCAGTATTCTTGCCTGGAGAATCCCACGGACAGAGGAGCCTGGCAGGCTACAGTCCATTGGGCTGAAAAAGAATCAGACAGATGAAGCCCCCAGAAAGCCCCCAGAAGACAGGGTTCGGAGAGTTTCTGGGTTGGTGAGCTAGATCATCAGCGTGCCATCGTGGGGGCCCCAACTCCACGGGGCAGGTCTCGTTGCGTGCGTCTCTGCATCTGCTGTTGACTTGTAGCCTTTCATATCTGTTGTAATAAACCGGTGGTCAACGGATNAAGCCCCCAGAAGACAGGGTTCGGAGAGTTTCTGGGTTGGTGAGCTAGATCATCAGCGTGCCATCGTGGGGGCCCCAACTCCACGGGGCAGGTCTCGTTGCGTGCGTCTCTGCATCTGCTGTTGACTTGTAGCCTTTCATATCTGTTGTAATAAACCGGTGGTCAACGGATTAATGGGACCCAAGCAAGGGGCTGTGGGAAGCTCTGATTCACAGCCCGTCGGCCAGAGGCTCTGCCAGCCGCGTGCTAGGAGTGCACTGCTGACAAATCCCACGTGGTCTCCACCCTCCTGGGGAGGAATAAACAAGGAAGCTGACAGCTATGGTTCTGAGTAGATGCTACTGAGGATAAGGGCCCAAGGCTGCAGGAGGGGGTGCCTGGGGAGGGGACTGATGGGAGGGGCCTCAAGGGGCTCCTTGAAAAGAGGAGGAGGTGGATGAGCAAGC
>SJYS01008160.1:218278-229353 GCA_006410695.1 Philantomba maxwellii | reverse complement strand
GTCGGAGGGTGGGGGGTGGGCCCGAGGGAGGAACTTCAGCCTGGCGCCAACGGTCGGCGAGAGCGGCCTGGGCGGGAGCCGGCCCAGGGGCAACGACTGCGTCAGAGGCCGACGTCCGCGCGCTGCGTGCGTAAGGGAAGGAGGGGTGTGAGCGAAATACGACTCGGGTTCCGGGAGGGGGCCATGAGGGGGCGTGGTCCGAGGAAGAACGTTTGTGATTGGTGGGTTCTGCCCTGGCCGGGAAGTTTGAACGGAAGTCTGGGGAAAGGCCTGAGAAGAGCAAAGGAGAGGAAATGAGCCCAGAAACCCCTACAAAAATGGTAACAGTTGTGATACCAGCGCTGCAGCAGGTGGTCGCTTCCAGTAATGGTGTAGAGAGATTGGAGTAAACCATGTTCCCCTTTCGCTAGGCTCAGCTTTCAGGTGAGGTTTTTCCAGCCCTTAAAGCCTTACAAGAGACACAACCCCAAAGATATTAGAGTAATTCTGTCCTCTTAGAGAAATCTGTGGGAAGTCTTGTTGTTGTTCAGTCGCTCAGTCTTGTCTACTCTTTGTGACCCCATGGATTGCAGCACTCCAGGTTTTCCCATCCTTCATCATCGGCTGGGGTTTGCTCAAACTCTTGTTGATTGAGTTGGTGATGCCATACAATCAGCTCATCTTCTGTCATCCCCTTCTACATGCCTTTTTCTCACACCCTCGAGTTTCTCTGTAGCTACACAAAGATTTCTAGGTTCTTGGGAATTTAAATATGAAGTCTAATGCATCTCTGATTGACATCAAGGAGCAGGACACAGAAAAGGTGTTAGTTGTTACATATTTCCTGTCATTGGTGTTTGTGCCAACAAGATTTGCTATTTAGGATTTTCAAAAACCAGCTTGAACAATAGGAATGTGGCAGATGTCCAACAACAATCTGTGGCCAGTTGTGTATAAATACATGGCTATTGTTTAGTCACTAAGTTGTGTCCAACTCTTTGGGAAACCATGGACTGTAACCCACCATCCTCCTCTACCCATGGGATTTTCCAGACAAGAATCCTGGGGTGGTTTGCCATTTTCTTTTCCAGGTGATCTTCCTGACTTAGGGATCGAACCACTGAATCTTGCATTGGCAGGTGGATTCTTTACTACTGAGCCACCAGGAAAACTCTGTGTATGAATAAGATTTGGCCAAATGTATGCTAAAGACAGAGTAGGGAAGGGAGAGTCCAGTATTCTAAAATCAACTGCTTATGAGGCAAGGAACTCTAAAAAATCTTCTGGGAGAGAATATTAGTGAGAATTTAAAATATTACGGCCAACACTTACTGAGGCATACTATAGGCCAGGGATTGAACTAGTCACTTCATATATTAACTGTTCTGAGTCTATATATGTGTGTGCTTGAGCACACGTACTGTTTTCTTTGCTCCATATATCAAGTATTAATAGCCTTGAAATAGCACAAATGAGCGAATGATAAAATGTAATTTCCTTATATATCCTTCCATATGTAAGTGACTTCATAGCAGTGTAATATGTTAGCCTACTCTCAATTATTCAATTCCACAAGACATCATAATAGTGTGACCAATCAAAATTATTTATTATTACTAAATAAATCTATCTACTGCTTGTTAAACAGAAGCAGAGGCTAATTATATAATAATGAATATATAACCATATTTCAGGCTGGTTTTAAAAAAGGCAGAGGAACCAGAGATCAAATTGCCAACATCCTCTGGATCATGGAAAAAGCANATGCTCAACGTTACCATATGTTGTTTGAATTACAGCTTCTGTACATGCTGAATGGTTGTAATTTCCTGTTTATTTTTTGGATGTATCTTTATACTTAGAGTCTAAACCTCAATTCAATTAAGACTTTTTTAAGGGAAAAAGCAAGACCTAGAATTCTTTGGAATATTTTATTCTCTCCATTTCCAGTGACAAAGTGAGAATCAAATAACATTGAGTTGGATATATTAACAGAAACATAGTTTATAGTTTTAAAAATGTTCTTCTGATGCAGTAAATATTAACACTGGCTAGGTCATTTTGGGCAAACACTCGTANTTAGAGTCTAAACCTCAATTCAATTAAGACTTTTTTAAGGGAAAAAGCAAGACCTAGAATTCTTTGGAATATTTTATTCTCTCCATTTCCAGTGACAAAGTGAGAATCAAATAACATTGAGTTGGATATATTAACAGAAACATAGTTTATAGTTTTAAAAATGTTCTTCTGATGCAGTAAATATTAACACTGGCTAGGTCATTTTGGGCAAACACTCGTACATGTTCATATATATGTACACATGTATACACATATTCATATAGGAATATAGCAGGAGCATATCTCTGGACGTGAAGATCTCTGATCTTTCCCACTCTGCATTTCTCTTTTTCCTTTTTGCCACTCAATCAGATAACGTGACCCATTGACACTTGATTAACCAACCGTCTGAGGGGAGGGTTGTGTCAGGATCGACAGCACAAATAATTTTACAAGCCATTTTTACTTTGGTTTCTAAAAGTCCAAGCCTAGAGCAGGTGAAGGGATTTAAGGCACAGACAAAACTCCTGCCAGAAAGCGTGGAGAACACAGAATTTCCCATCCCCAGTCAAGAAAAAGATCTACCATGGCTCAGGAGGNTTGTGTCAGGATTGACAGCACAAATAATTCTACAAGCCATTTTTACTTTGGTTTCTAAAAGTCCAAGCCTAGAGCAGGTGAAGGGATTTAAGGCATAGACAAAACTCCTGCCAGAAAGCGTGGAGAACACAGAATTTCCCATCCCCAGTCAAGAAAACGATCTACCATGGCTCAGGAGAGAAGTTAGCAGAAAAGCTTCCAGCGAGGTGGCAAGAGCCTGGAGGCGGAGGCCGGGAGGGGCATCCAGGGAGCCGGGCCACTTTGGGAAGATTCCAGTGTCCCCACTATGACTCAGCAAGGAAGAGCGCATCTGGACCCGAGGACGGTGGATGGTCTCCATGGCAACTGGTGGGCAGATGGCAAAGGAGGGGATTTTCCCATAATTCCCCAAGTCTTGCTGCTGCAGAGGGTCCTGCGATGATGCTCCACCCGTTGTAGTGGAGGCAGAAGTTCATGAAGGCGAGACTAACATGCCTTCATCGCTTATGAGTCAAATAGAAAGTAAGCTGGTCAAGCAGGTAAAGAAAGTTACATTACGTGGACATCNCAGAATTTCCCATCCCCAGTCAAGAAAACGATCTACCATGGCTCAGGAGAGAAGTTAGCAGAAAAGCTTCCAGCGAGGTGGCAAGAGCCTGGAGGCGGAGGCCGGGAGGGGCATCCAGGGAGCCGGGCCACTTTGGGAAGATTCCAGTGTCCCCACTATGACTCAGCAAGGAAGAGCGCATCTGGACCCGAGGACGGTGGATGGTCTCCATGGCAACTGGTGGGCAGATGGCAAAGGAGGGGATTTTCCCATAATTCCCCAAGTCCTGTTGCTGCAGAGGGTCCTGCGATGATGCTCCACCCGTTGTAGTGGAGGCAGAAGGTCATGAAGGCGAGACTAACATGCCTTCATCGCTTATGAGGCAAATAGAAAGTAAGCTGGTCAAGCAGGCAAAGAAAGCTATATTACGTGGACATTTGGAAATGCGGGCTGTCATTCAAAACACTACCACTTATACGCTATGCATATGTGCTTAAGCTATTTATAGCTACACACACGCGTAACACAATTCAGGGTGTTCTGCCGGAAATGACGTTTGCATTTTCCTTTCTTCTCTAGAGGGGAAAATGCCCAGGAATCCCCTGGGAACCCTGGTTGTAGGTCCAGCACTGGGAAGATGCTTTAGCCTTACTGTGGAGTCCTGGTGCCAGGGACCACCTTGAGATGCTTCCGCAAGGTGACAGCCCTCTAGGGAAGCGAGCATGTAGCACTTCTTAGAGAAATGCAGAGTAAACCACATATAATGTTTCTAAGGAACACTGTTACACTAATGTCAGTATTTTGCCGTTGCGGACGTGTTTTGCTAAGAGGGGAGCTGACATACAGTTTTATGGTAAATTAAGAATGATAAATGGAAAATTAAGAATGATAAAATGAAGGCTATCTCGTTAACAGTGCCAGACTGACATAATGCCAGCCAATGGCTTAGGCTTCCAGTAGCAGGGAATGGCCGGGTTGTGTAAAATGACTCTTAAAATGAAGGCAGTCGGGCGTTCCTCCTGTGTACCCTGGAGCATACACCCTCAGAGACTGTTCTTCTCTTTGCCCTTCCTCCCGCCTGCGATGCAGCTGAGACATCTCTCAGTAGAGACGGCTCTCTGTGATGCAGCTGCGGTTTTCAGTCTTGAAGACAAAAGCCACTTGGTGAGGAAGGCAGAGGTGGAAGACAGAAGGCACCAGGCTTCTTGATCATTCCCTCAAGCGGCTGGCAGTTCCCCTGCCTGCCCGCCTCGAGATTCTTGCTACAAGAGGAAAACAACCCCCTTCAGTCTGAAGTCACTGCAGTCGGTTTTCTGTCTCTTGCAGCCGAATGTCTTCCTCCCTCAAAGCTCCGTGCACCGCGATGATGGCTAATATCCTGAGGAACCAGATACTAGTGATCCTCTGGGCAGAATCAAAATCAACACACAAAAACTAGGTGCATTTCTACACACACGAGTGTCGAACGATCTGAAGAGGAAATTAAGGAAACAATTCTGTTTACAGTAGTATGAAAAGAATAAAATAATTTAGGAATAAGCTTCACCAAGGAGACAAAGTTTTGTACACTGAAAACTACAAAACGTTGCTGAAATAAATTAGCAAGGACATGTATAAATGGAAAGACAGCCCACATTATCAGTTAGAAGACTCAGTATTGTTAAGATGTCCATTCTACCCAGAATGATCTGCAGAGTCAAAGCAATCTCTATCAAAATCCCCCAAATGTTGTCGTTGTTTTTTACATAAATAGAAAAATATTTTACAATTCATATGAGATTTTGAGGGACATCAAATAACCAAAACAATTTTTTAAAAGAAGAATAAATATGAAGGCTTCACCCTTCTTAATTTCAAAGCTTACTACAAATCTATAGTAATCAAAACAGTGTGACAGACATACAGACCAATGGAATAGAATAGACAGCCCAGAAAGAAACCTTCAGATATAGAGTCAAATGGTTTTTGACCAGGGTGCCAAGACCATTCAGTAGGGGAAGAACAGACTTTTCAACAAATTATGCTGGAAAAACTGGAAATCCACAGGCCAAAGAGTGAAATTGGACCCTTATCTACATCATATGCAAAAGTTTAACTCAAAGTGGACCAAAGAGCATGACATAAAGCCAGGAAACTCTTACAGAGGGAAACATATAGAGAAACTTCTATGACATTGGACTTGGCAATGTTTTCTTGGATATGGTATCAAAAGCATAAGTAGCAAAGAGAAAATAAGATAAATTGGAATGCGTCAAAATTTAAAATTTCAGGCATCAGAAGAAACTATCTACAGAATGAAAAGATAACCCACAGGACAGGAAGGTATAGTTACTAAACATTTGTCTGAAAAGAGTTATTATCCAGCATACACACAGAACCCCTATGTCCCAATAACAACGAAAATCTTATTTGAAAATGAGCCAAGAACTTGAACAGACATTTCTGTCAAGAAGATACACAGACGGCCAGTAAGCGCATGAAAGGAGGCTTGACATCACTCAATCACTAGGGAAACGCAGANTACTAAACATTTGTCTGAAAAGAGTTATTATCCAGCATACACACAGAACCCCTATGTCCCAATAACAACGAAAATCTTATTTGAAAATGAGCCAAGAACTTGAACAGACATTTCTGTCAAGAAGATACACAGACGGCCAGTAAGCGCATGAAAGGAGGCTTGACATCACTCATTACTAGGGAAACGCAGATCAAACCACAGTGAGACCCTGCTTCACACCGGTAGGGTGGCCACCATTAAAAAACAGAAAAATCAAGTGCTGATGAAGATGTGATAAAACCGAAACACTTGTGCCCTGTTTCTGGGAATGTAGAATAGTGAAACCACTGTGGAAAACAGCGTGGAGTTTCCTCAAAAAGTTAAAAGTAGGATTGCCGTATGACTCAGTAAGTCTACTTCTGGGTGTAAACCCAAAATAATGAAGGCGGGACTCAAGCAGATATTTGCGCATCCATGCCATAGTAGTGTCATTCCCAGCAGTCAACAGGTAAGGCAATCTTAGTGTCCATTGGTAGATGAATCAACAAACACCATCTATATACTTACAATGGAATTGTACTCAGTCGTGAAAGAAAAGGAAGGGCGAACCTTGAGAACATTGATATTATGCCCAGTGAAACAAGCCAGTCACCAAAGACACACATTACAAAATCTCATTTAAATGAGGCACGTAGAGTTAACAAACAGTTCATAGACACTGAAGATGGGACAGAGGCTCCCGGAGGCTGGGAGAGGGGCGCGGGGAGGCTGGTATTTGAAGGGTGTGGAGTTTCAGTTTGTGAAGATGAATGCCCCGGAGAAGGGAGGTGGCACTGGCTACGCATCCCTGCAAGTTCCTGGTGTCACTCAACCCGACCCTTAACCATGGTCAAAGGGCACGTTTTATGTTATATATATTTTATCACAATAAAAAGTTGAAGTCTATATAAACATAAATTCTAATATTTTTACCCACATCTCAATGGACGGTTTCACGCACTGTCTATGCTCATGTCTTCTGCTTGGACAATACTGACCGAGAGGGCCCCTCATCCACCAAAAAGAGTTAAGGCCTCAGATTCCTTTTGCCCCAGTCATTTTGTCGCGAGTATATACACAGGGCAACCGCAGAACCAGATGGATGACTTTCAAAAGAGTCCACCTGAAAGATTCCACCACTTGTGCCACGCGCAGCCTCCACGTTACCTGCCCCACACATTTCCTCCCATCTCCCCGACACATGACCGGCGTACCACAGCTTTGCCATCCAGGAGTCTGACTTCGTGTCCCCCTTGTCTAGACACTGAACCTCCTTGAAGAGAGCAGTCCAGCGATGTGACCTAAAAGGACCAGCTTTGCTTCTGGGCCACTTGGTTTCACGTCAACATGTTTCACTTGTTTATTGGGACCATAGTCAGGGATGCCGTTTCTGTACCTGAATAAATGGTCATCCCTCAGCATCCCTGGGGCTAGGACCTCCCATGCATGCTCCAGTTCTTCCTATCAAATGGCATAATATTTGCACCTAACCTATGCACATTCTCCTGTATACTTTAAATCATCTCAAATTACTTCTAATACCTAATACAATGTAAATGCTATGTAAATAGCTGTCTACATGTAGGAAATTCAAGTTTTGTGTTTGGGAAATTTTTGGAATTTTTCAAAAACCATTTTTTGATCCATGGTTGGTCAAATCTGCAGATGCAGAAATCACAGATGTGGAAGGTTGATTGTTCCTCGTTTTTATAAAGAAAAGTGTTCTCCACCTTGAGTGAGTCCCAGGATACTGATTAGTATATTTTCAGATGAACCTGGTCTCAATGTGTATATGACACAAGATAAGCACATTGCAATTATGTCTTGGAGAAACAAAAATATCCAATTAGGTTGGCAGGGACCCAGCACAGGTGCCTTCTGAGTTGACCAGCGATGGTTAATGGAACTGGTGCATCTTGGGATGCTTAATTGGCATGTGTGGAACCACCACAGTCCCGGAGGTGATTATGGGCTTTGTCTGGATGTCCTTTAATTCCACATTTGTCTTAGCTCCTTGCCAGACCCACGTATTTATTTTTCGTTCTCTGTGTCTGTTCCCTGAATATTTCTGTTTAGCAGAGAAGCAGTATCAATAAACCCTCCCATGTTAGTTAAGTTTATCAGACAGCAAAATTGCTGGCCATAAATTGTTGATTTTTTTAAAAATTCTTTTAAAGAACATCTTGTAAAGGACTGATTTCCAATACTAAAAAAAGTCTTTTGAATTTGAGTCAGCTATGAACTTGTGAAGTCATGTTACATAAGCTCTTTATATTTGTACCAAGCTTTGAAATTTCCTAAGTCCTCATTTAATTCAACGATAAATATTGCGTGTGAGCTTAGTCGCTTCAGTCATATCCGATTCTGTGAGACCACATGGACTGAAGCCCTCCAGGCTCCTCTGTTCCTGGGCTTCTCCAGGCAAGAATACTGGAGGGGTTGCCATGCCCTCCTCCAGGGGATCTTCCCGACCCAGCGATCGAACCCGTGTCTCTTAAATTACCTGTGTTGGCAGGCGGGTTCTTTGCCACTAGTGTTGTCTGGAAATACTGTGTAGCCATCCAGTCCATTCTGAAGGAGATCAGCCCTGGGATTTCTTTGGAAGGAATGATGCTAAAGCTGAGACTCCAGTACTTTGGCCACCTCATGCGAAGAGTTGACTCATTGGAAAAGACTCTGATGCTGGGAGGGATTGGGGGCCGGAGGAGAAGGGGATAACAGAGGATGAGATGACTGGATGGCATCACGGACTCGATGGACGTGAGTCTGAGTGAACTCCGGGAGATGGTGATGAACAGGGAGGCCTGGCGTGCTGCGATTCATGGGGTCGCAAAGAGTTGGACACGACTGAGCGACTGAACTGAACTGAACTGAAGGAGTGGGTCTAGTAAGACCTTTCTATTGTTAGTTCTATTAATTTAAGATGTATGTTGTGGGAGTGGGTCTGGTAAAAGTCTATAAGGCCTTGATAAGACTGACGAGGAGGGCACTCTCTGTCCGCCTTCTGATGTCTATGTCTGAAGCTTTCTCTGTTTTTTCTCACTGTAAAACTTCTGCCACACAAAAACTCAGTGATCAAGCCTGCTGCCTGGTCCCGAAGCTAAATTTTCTTCTTTGGAGATCACAAATCAAACATCATAAGCTATCACCAGCACGCCCTAGGACATGTGATCCGTGCTTACTTCAGGTCCAGCTATCTCACCAAAGCTGCCAAGCATACATATACTGAACAGAGATGCTGCAGCCATGAAATTAAAAGACACTTGCTCCTTGGAAGGAAAGTTATGACCAACCTAGATAGCATATTAAAAAGCAGAGATATTACTTTGCCAACAAAGGTCCNGGTTTCTCAAAGTAAGGTGCTGGGGAGGTGCCCGTTGCCCCGCAGAGAGAACCTAGAAGAAGTTACTTTAAAAATTCGTGGCCACGGGCTGGCACTTTGAAATCACTGCTTACAATTTGGAGGTTTAAGATGCAGAAGCAGTGGATGTTTTCAGCTCAGAAGATCTCAGTGATGAGCTCTCAGTGAATTTAAGTTGCAAAACACAGTCAGTAGAGTCCACTTTGCAAAGTTACCCTCTTCATCTCTGCCTGCAGATAAGCTCGCTATAACCAGAGTTAATTTCTCTCTTGTAAGACCTTGTTGGAAAAAGTCCTAAGTCCCAACATGCAGAAATATTCTAAATCTGTCCTGCTGATGTGCCCCTGGATGGTGTGTGGTGTAACCCCAGAGGCAGGGCTGGGACTGGGGTGAGGAAGTGAGACACTTCCCTCAAGTGCCAAATGTAAAGGGCACCAGCTCCCTTTATCAAGTTATCAACTTGATCAACTTCCTCCCCAGTTATCAAGATAATGTTTTAATGTGATATGTTTTTTTTTTNTGAACTGATGCTCCCACAAACAAGGACACCCCTTTAAGACTGGGATAGGTAACTGTTTTACCTAATGTTACAGAGACAGAGAAGTTAAGCAAAATGAGAAGACTACAATTTTTTCCAAACAAAAGAATGAGGAAAAAACCTTGAAACAATAGCAAATGAAACAGATCAGACTTCTTGAAGGGAAGATGGCCAAAACTTTTGTGGACATGTTTTAAAACAATCAGAGGCTCCACTCTAGATCGTTAGAATTCAGAGATCAAGTACAAGGGAAATAATATATCAAGTAGGTTTGGCAAAGCTATTTCTTATCAAACAAACATAAGATGACCTTGATTGGTAGAAAAAGAAATCAGACCGGCTGGGGACCTTGAGACTTAAGGAATATCCAAGTGGTGAATAGGTTTTATTTTTGCGTTATATATTACAGAACTGATGCTAAAGATTTCAGAAACATCAGTAGACACAGACAGATGTGTGTCTTGAAGTCTCAAGAAAAGCCTCTCTCTAGACACAGCAGTAGAAAAGGGGAAGCCTTGCAAGATAGAAAACTTATAGAAACCAAATTCTCTATCCAAGCCAAATATCACAGAAAAAAAAACTGTGGCTATACCCAACAAGCAAAGGCTAAGGAAGGAGCCTCAACTTCCTAAAATAAGGTGCCCTAATACCCTTGCCAGGGTAGTGTCAGAGAAGGCTAAGTAAAGAGCCTGGACTCCATCACTAGTAACAAGCATTCTCTACCATCCCCCCACCCCAGTGCAGTGGCTACTTTGTGGAGAGTCAGGACTTTCACCATCACCCAGCATTAATGAGACTTCCTCTAGCCACAGTGTCATCATAGGCCATGTGTGGAGCCAGAACATCTACATCCAGTAGTAATGAGAAACCGTCCCCTCGTATCCAGTGTCAAGACAGGCCATGTGTGGAATCTGGACTTCTCTCTCCATCTGGTAGTTATAAGGTACTAATACTTTTGATACCAAAATCAGATTGATTATATTCTTTGCAGCCAAAGATGGAGAAGCTCTATACAGTCAGCAAAAACAAGACCAGGAGCTGACTGTGGCTCACATCATGAACTCTTTATTGCCAAAGTGTTAGTCACTCAGTCATGCCCGACTCTTTGCAACCCCATGGACTGCAGCTCACCAGGCTCCTCTGTCCGTGAGATTTTCCAGGCAAGGATACTGGAATGGGTTGCCATTTCCTCCTCCAGGGGATCTTCCGAACCAGGGATCGAACCTGGGTCTCCTGCATTTCAGGCAGCTTCTGTACCAACTGAGCTACAAGGGAATCCCAAATTTATACTTAAATTGAAGAAAGTGGGGAAAACCACTAGACCATTCAGGTATGACCTAAATCAAATCCTTTATCATTATACAGTGGACATGACAAATGGACTTAAGGGACGCGATCTGATAGAGTGCCTGATGAAATATGGACGGAAGTTCATGACATTCTACAGAAGACAGGGATCAAGACCATCCCCATG
>SJYS01008160.1:180149-198351 GCA_006410695.1 Philantomba maxwellii | reverse complement strand
GCTTTGAGATTACGGATGCGAATGAGGTTTGGGGATTTTCGCTGGATATCAATTATCCATGACCTACGGTCTCCCCAGCTACCAAGGACTTAATGTTGCCTGTAAGCTTAAATGATTTCTTTTAATTAAATGTAAAAGATCAGACCCACGAAGGCTGGGGAGCCCTGTGAGCTGGGGCTAGGACTCTCTCACCTGGGCTCGGGTTCTGGCCCTGGGAAGAATTTGATTGGCAGGAAATAGCAGGATTTCATTTTCTATCTCTGATCCATTAATAGCCTGAGCGTGCCCTGGGCTGTCTTTGGGAGGCCGTCCTTATAAAGTGCAACTCTGCTCAGCCAGGAGGCAGGGGACTCTCTGGGAGTGGGAGAGGGGAGAGGGAGAGGAGTATGGAGTCTGAGAAACCCCCGGGGCCCGTCTTGTGCCCACCTCCCCGCCCACCTGCATCCTAAGCTGAAAGCCTGCCGGTCTGGGAAGAACGGAATGCCCCGCGCACTTCACAAGGCGTGTGTTGGCGGTGCTGCCGCCCGGCCTGCAGCGGGGGTGAACTCGCGCAGGGTGGGCCCTGGGGCCTGCGTTCCCTGTTACGCGTGCGGCGAGCTCGGGTTTCCGCTCCCCCCTCCTGCCCGCACCCGCCTTGCCTCCTCCCCACTCATGACTCGTCAATTCAGATAGAAAATAGACAGTCAGAGGCAAACGCCGGGTCATGTCCCGAATCATGAGTCTCCCTGGAAAGCGGGAGTGTTTTTCCTTTTTGGAAGTCACTCTCATCCGCCTCATTTTTGGTGATTGCTGAGGGACGGAATCCAGCCGCCTCTTCTGCCCTCGTGCTGGAGAGCAGAGCCAGAAAACAGCTCTGGGAGTTTTTCCAAAGGGCGCTGGTGTCTCACCGGGCGAGGCCAGGGCCTCGCCGCCAGGCAGTGGCGCGTGGGCCTGCTGGACCTGCCCGCTGGAAGAGGAGGGGGTCTGTCCAACGGCAGAACTCCGCGTCTCCCCGCGGCTTCCCGGAAACGCAGGCAGTGGCAGCAGCCCCGGCTCGCAGCGGGCCACACGCAGCTCCACCGCAGGGGTAGGACGGCCTCACCGGCGCCCTGAGGGCACCCCGCACGTTTCCTGAGAGTGGGCTCAGAAAACCGCGCAAGGCAAGGAAGACACACCCAGCAGAGATTCCTGACAACGGCTCTGTGGGATCCTGTGAGCAGCTTCGGGTCCAGAGCAGGTTAGTGATTCACTCAGCGTCAGAGACGGCTGCACACAGCTTTCACTCTGTTCGCATTTCTCAGGCTTGCAATTCAGCCCTGGGTGTTAAGGCGCCTGGCTCTCTTTCCCTTTAACTTTTTTTGCTCTCCACGAAAAAAGAACCCAAGAGAAGGAATGGCTACAGGAAGAGGAACAGAAGAGAAGAAACACGTATCTTCTCATTTCACTCTCAGACCTCCAAACCCAGAAGAGAGCTGGCGTGACGAGCGGCAGCGGGGGGTTGCCAGGCCCCAGGCCACACGCCAGCCCTCTGCTTGCAGCACAGTCACCGTGACCCTTCCTGCCTCCCGCGGTGGTGGGACGTGGGGCTGGGGACGCGCTCCCAGCCCTGCCGCGGGGGTGGGTGTGCCAGGAGGGGGCAGAGACTCGCCTTCGGGGGCGCCCGTGCGGTGACCCCAGCGACTTTCTGAAGCTGAGCCTCCGTCCCCCTCGGAGGCCTCGCTTCCTGCTGGAGTCCCGCCGGCAGCTCTGAAATCACTCAGGTCAAGGTCAGGTGGCCGGAGCGGGAAGTCAGACACAGGCCGGTGGATTTAGGGAGCTGAACAGATGCCTGCACAGCCAGCTCCCAGCTGTGGTTCAGTGGATGTTCTGGGTCTCGGAGCCTAAATATTTGTGGATGAGAAGAGAATCGCAGCTCATGGAACCGGCAGCAAACGAGCAGACTTGGAAGCTGATGAGGGCATGGAGGCATGATGACGGGCGAGGAGCCGGCCCAGCTCCTGGAGCGGCTCTGAGGACGTTTCTGTGCAGGAAGGGCTGGCTGCGCGGGAAGATGCTTACGAGCGGGCACCGGAGTGCTCAGGGGAGTCTGGCTGTGGTGGCTCCTCACTGAGCAGGTGCTTGGCTCAAACCCAGCACTGTGCTCATCCCCAGCGCGATGGAAGAGAAACCCCCGAGCAGACGGCCGTGGAGAGAGGGCTCTTGGCTTCCGGCCACCAAATGACACAGAGCGGCAGGTGGACGCAGGAAGGGGCGGTCGGCAAGAGCCCCCGGCTGGAGGGGAGCAGCTGTGCAGGCGGTGGCCTTGGGTCACCACCTGGGTCCCGGGGGAGCTGCACCGGGGGAGCACTGCTGAGGCTGGAAGGGAGGACGGGGAGCCATGTGTGCTGCAGAGACGCTCGTGTAATGAGAACCCAGCATGCACCAGTAAGGACGAGGAAGACGAGGACCCGGGGTCCCCACGGGGGCTCCCACCTGGGGGAGGCTGGGCAAAGTGACAATATTCACTCAGTCCCTGCTGAGCCGCAGGTCAGGGAAGGAGGGCGGAAAGCGCCTCTACTATTTACCAAGTGCAGAGGGTCCTCCACCCGTTGCTCTTCACCCTCCCCTGTCTAAAGTGTAAGCACCCCCTCAGAAGGCTACGCCAACAGCTGCGTTATTCCAGACGCCCAGTTGGCTCTCTCAGCACTCCCGGATCCCACATTTATTGGGAGTCATTTACGTAGGAGGCCCTGCGCCTGGTGGTCACATCAAACCAAGATTAACAGTAACACAGTCATCCCAAGAGCAGACTTGAGTTGAATCGCGAATCCAGCTCTCTGCCTTTATTGACAGATCCTGTCTGTGAAATGGGTGTGACGATGCTCATCTCATGGTTTAGACTCAAGGACCATATCTGTTCCTCTATGAACCAACTTACGCCGTGTCTGCAAGCGACAGACCCTGAAGGTGAAAGTGCCCCCCTTGCCCACCCCACAGTGGGCAGGCGCTGGGTGGGGAGGACACTCACAGAGAATACAAATGAGTCCCAGCCCACAGCAGCTGATGCCACACACTTTGAAATCGCAGCCCGGGAGGACACAGTCACTTGGGAAAGAAAGATCTGAAGGTGCCTCCAGGGCAGGGTGGAGGAGGTGGCATCCGGCCGGAGGGGACGGCACAGACCAGCCCAGACACTCCTGGTCGCAGCCTGCCCCGAGGCCAGGCTGTCCTGTGGCTGCTCAGTGCCCGGAGGCATCAGGGGGCCACCTTGGGCGACCCAGTGTCACCCCAAGAGCACTTCCCACTGCCCTTCAGAGCTCCTCCAGGAGCAGAGGCTGTGATCCCCGTCTCTCTGCAGGCGGTTCAGAGGCTCTGAGTCTAGGAGATGCCCGTCAGCACCCCAGCCCCTGACCAACCCCTCCTGCCCATGTTCCCACAAGGCAGAGGGTTTTCGTTGGACCCATCGTCCACTGACCAGCCAGACCCTGAAATCTATTGTAAGAAAGATATCAGACGGTCGCTGGGAAGTGGTGCTGCTCCCCTGGGCATTCGTCCGAGGAACAGGGTCTTATTAACGTGCCATGTCCGGTTCCGAGCACGACTGAAGACTGGGGATGCTGAGGAGGATGGGGAGCACAGAAAGGACCAGAGGGCGGGGCCGCCCCTGGTCAGAGCAGGCCGAGAAGGGGCAGCCTGGGAGGAAGGGGTCAAGGTCAACATCGGCCACCCCGCCTGCGCAGACGACTCTCCTGGGGCAGGACAGATGTCCCTCCTCCTGTGAAGACTGGAGCCACGTGCCCGTCTGGGGCTGCCCAGGGGTCTCCCTTTCCCCACCTGCCCCGACCGGTGAGCAGTGAGCAGACGGTGTTTTCTGCACGTGCATGGCGCTGCCCTAGGCTCTAAGAGCGGGAGGCAGCACGCCCGGGGCCCCGGCTCCCGGGGGTGGGGTCGGGGGCAGTCTCGGGTCGGCTCTAACGAGCGCTTTAAAGGCCACGGGGTCTGCGATCTTCAGACAAGCCCGTCTTCACCTGCTTTCAGCAGCACACCCCCGGGGGCACATCTTCACTGCCGGTGAGGCACCCATGGGCTGTGGCTGAGAAACTGTCTGCACCTAGGTCGGAGCACCCCAAAGCACAGGCCCCTGGGAACCAGCAGCTCAAGGCAAAGCCCAGAGCAGGAGCGGCGAAGGGTGCCGCCCGGAGCCTGGAGGCTGCAGAAGGGAAGGGAGGTGGGAGTGGGGGTCGAGGCCGCGCGTAGCTTGCAGACGTTGCCTCACTCTCCCAACTCCGGTCCTCGAACCTGCGCTCAGCGCCCAGTGCAGGTGCGGATAAGCGTTCATAAATCCAGGGACGCACTGGAGGCTGCGTTTTGCCAGCCCTCACCCCCACTCCTTGCCTCTCCTCGTCTTTCACAGGAAGGAGGGGACAGGCTGATGCATGAGTCCCCAGACAGGAGGGTCCCCGTCCCTCACTTGACGTGTAACAGTTATGAACTGCTTCGGGGAGCAGCCCTCAGACGCCCAGGGCGGCCTTAGCCAGAGGGAACCCGCAGAGAGGAAGCCTTCTCCCCCTGCAGGTGGTGGAGATACAGCCAGGGCGTTTATTTATCACAGAAGGCCTAGATGCCCTGAGAGGGCAGACGCTGGATTCCTTCATTTGTGATGAGCGGAAAAACCCTGCCTCAAATAGGCCTAAAGGAAAAGGAAATCTCTTCCCTCTCATCAGAAGGGGCTCAGCGTCGGTGAATTCAGTGGCTACGATGTCACAGCTGGCAGGTGCCTTCTGCCCGGCTATGCCCAGGGCTGACTTTGTCCCTGGGGAGCCGGAACCGGCTGCAGCAGCCCTGACATCATCGACCCACGGACAGTCTCCGCCCAAGGAGCAAGCCCTCCCGGGAGCCCCTCACACGCCCCGCGGTCTCCGACGAACAGCCCCTGGCAGAGGGATGGGGGAAGCCACCTCGGGCCTGCACCTCTTGCGGTGTCCTCTCGGGTCAGGGTCGGAATGGCAGCTGGATCCCCCTGAATCAGGCAGGGAGGAGAGGAACCTTCACAAAGTCGGAATTCTGCTCTGCAGGAGGACANTGGCGCGTTGGAGGAAGAGGTGCAGAAGCCCTCTTCTCCTCTGTGTCCCTCCAGTCTTCCCAGGGCCTCCAGACCCCACAGGGCTCCCGGCAGAGCTGAGACCTGGTCCCGGCCCTCGGTGCGGTCTGGACACGGCCCACGGGGACTGTGGCTGAGATCAGAGCTGGCGCCAGCCCAGCCCCACGCCACGGGGTCGAGGAAGACGGCGGCTGGCGGCTGGGCCCCTGCGGGCGCTCTGGGCCCGCGGCCTCAGGCTCCGGGGGAAGCACCCCCCGGCGCTGTGGCTGCTGCTGCCGTTTAACCAGTCGAGGCTTCCATCCGCATTAAAACTCAAACCAGGACTTCCCCTGCTCTCCAGTGAGGCACGGAGGGGCAGGGGACGAAGCCACACGACAGGTGCTGGCTGGGACGGGTCCCGGGGTGAGATGGAAGCTTTTCGGCAAAGGAGTAACATGCCTGGCTGACGTCTTCAAAGTGTCCCTCTGGAGCTTAGCTGAGAAGAGACCTTCTCCTTTCTTAAAGTTTTTTTTATTGGATTATAGTTGCTTTACAGCGTCTTGTGGTCGACCTCATCCCAGAGCCCAGCGAGGCCCTGGGCAGTGAGCAGTGTTTCTATTAGCCACAGGGCACGGAGCGAGACGCCCTTATTTATTTATTCAATGTTTTTATTTTCTATTGGGGTGTAGCCGATTAACAGTGTTGTGATGGTTTCAGGTGGCCAGCTAAGGGACTCCGCCATGCATAAACACGTGTCCGTTCTCCCCCAGCCTCCCCACCCATCCAGGCGCCACGTGACACTGAGCGGAGTTCCCTGTACAGCAGTCCTTGTTGGGTGTCCACTTTAAATACAGCAGCGTGTACACGTCCATCCCTAACTCCCTGTCCCTTCCCCTTAGCAACCATAGTTCGTTCGCTAAGAAATTCCCTTACTTAAACTGAGATGAATTTTGTATTAGAAAGCATTTATTTGGGGGAACAGATACTGCTAACATAAGAAACTTAGTTGAGCTTTAAAAAAATGCTGATACAGGAACTGAGGGGAGCTAAATAGGGAACATTATTACACCGTGTGGTGGAAAAGAGGTTGGCTGTGTATTATTTTACTTCATTCTATTTGGCTTTGAATTATGGGAGTTTATTCCTTCACAGTTCTGAAGGCAAGATGTCCAAAGACAAGGTATCATTGGTCCTTCTTTTTGTATTATAAAAATCTATTATGAAATTTAAAAAATTTATTTTAATTGGAGGCTAGTTACTTTACAATATTGTAGTGGTTTTTGCCATACATTGACATGAATCAGCCATGGGTATAAATGTGTTCCCCATCCTGAACCCCACTCCCACCTCCCTCCCTACCCCATCCTTCTGGGTCATCCCAGTGCACCAGCCCTGAGCACCCTGTCTCATGCATAAATTTTTAATTGTAAAAAACACATAACAAAATTTACCATTTTGACCATTTTTAAGTGCATAGCTAAGGAATGTATGTATACACGTATTCATGTTGTGTACAGACAACTTTAGATAAATATTTGATTGAGGTATACCTGCTACAGAAAAGTGCACAGAATTTTCACAAAGTGGACATCCCCATCCCCAGATCAGAAAAGAATGCTGTCAGTGCCTGAGGAGGCTTCCAAACGTCCCTCTGAATCGTGTCTCTTTTGTCCCACGTCCAGAAGGTAACCAGCCACTAAGTACCTTCTACCACCACAGCATAAGTTTACCTGTTTTTAACTTGGCATGAATGGATGACATGGGATGCACGCCTATGTGTCTGATTGCTTTAGTTCGCAGTCATGTGTGACAGACTCCTCCGTGTTCTGGTGACTGTTCCTTTTCGTTGTTGTACAGTATCCCATCGTATGACCACAGTACAAACTTGCTATTCTGCTGTTGATGAACACTTGATTGGCTTTCAGCTTTGAACTATAATGAAAATATTCTTTACTAGCTCAGTGGGTGTTTCTATGAGGACTTTTGCTCTTGCCTTTTGATGCACACTTGTGATGCAAATCCAGGAGCAGACTCACTGAACGGTGGGGTTGGCGTATGTTCAGTTTTAGTCAACTTGTTGCTGTGTAGATGCCAAGCCATGTCTGATTCTTTGAGACCCCATGGATTGTAGCCCACCAGGCTCTTCTGTCTGTGGGATTTCCCAGGCAAGAATACTGGAGTGGGTAGCCAGTTCTTTCTCTAGGGGATCTTCCCCACCCAGGGATTGAACCCACATCTTGATACTATCCTAGAATTTTCCTAAGTGATTGTACCAGTTTACATTCTCAGTAACAGTGTATTAGAGTTCTAATTAGTTTCTGTCTTTGCCAACTGTTGGTATAGTTTGTCTTCTTAACATCAATTCTGGTGCCTGTGTAATGGAATCTCACTGGAGTTTTAACTTGCATTTCCCTGATGAACAGTAAGGCTGAACACATTTTCAGATGCTTATTGGCCCATTTGGATGTCTTCTTTCATGAGGCACCTATTCAAGACCTTGACCTTTTTTAAAAAAAACTGACTTATTTTTTCTGACTGATTTGTAGGAAATCTTTATATTTTCTGGGCACAGGTTTTTCGTTGAATATGTGTATTGCAAATATCTTCTCTCACTCTGTGGCTTGCTTTTTCAAACTCTCCCCTACTAGTGACTTTTGTTGATTAGAAATTCTTAATTGTAACACAGTCCAGATTAACAGTCTTTCCTTTAAAACCAGTGCTTTTCCTGTGTTCTGTTTGAGAAATACTTGTCCGTCTCAAAAGTCATGGAGACATTTCCCTACGTCGTTTTCTAGAGCTTTATTGTTTCACCTGTGCCATTTGCATCCGCAGTTCAGCCTGGAGCTGATTTTGTACACGGCAGGAGGGGAACCGTTCTTTCTATTAACTCTGCCTTGTTTGTTTCAGAAACCGTTCATAGCGGTGTTTCAGGCTAAATGAGTCAGACATGCCAGAGAAACCTGGCTTCCACGGAACAGCCTCCCTATTTGCCATCTTGTCCTCAATTAGAGAAAAGACTCCTTTTACCCCAATCCATAAAAAGAAGACATCAAGCTATACTGAGCCTCGTTTTCTGACAACTGTGTGGGTGTCAGGAGGTTCCGGAAGTCCCTAGAAGTCTGTCCTTACAAAGAGGGCGCATGTCTCTTCTGTGCCTCTTGGGGTCTCTTTTTCTAAAAGTGAACATAAATATTTCCCTTCTGCTCGAGGCGCGGCGCCTGGGTCTATGATCTCCTGCCTTGTCACGCGGAAAGTAAGAATCGGTGAGTCACCTACCTGTCATTTATCTGTAGCCACGGTTACCCGCCTCCGGTGATAAAATCTCCGGTCAGATGGCAGTCGGGCTGCGCGGCCTCTGGCTGAGGGGTGTTTCTCCCAGGCTAGGTTACTGACTCACCAGGTGGCAAGCTGTCTTCTAAACTCCTTGTCCCATGGCGCTCTCCCTCCGTAGCTGCGATCGCACGTGAAGCCCTCTGAGACACAGCGCAGCTCTGAGCACGTCTCAGCCTCCCCTTCCGGCATCAGTCCTGCTCCAGGTGCATCTGGCAGCCCCCCTTTCATTCCGTCCACCTCCTCCGCAGCCTGATGGAGTGTATTGTTGGTGGAAAGTCACTCTCCTTTGATGCCACGTTTCCTCTTTCTCTTTTCACTTTTTATGCCTGTTGCAGATAGTCTTCAATAGCTTTATTGGGCTGCCATTTTGCTTTGAAAGAGATATTGCTATTTTTCAAAGAGCAGGTTTATCTTTTAGCAAAAATCCATCTTTTAGAGTTTTCAGGCCTCCGTTAGCAGTTTGATTTCATGACACCCTCTCTCCCCAAAACAAGGGCCAAAATCGTACAAGGCAGGCTTCTACAAAGTAACTCTGATTTGGTTTTGGGAAAAGGTCAAGGAATTTGCAATGTCACAGCCTAACGTAATGGAAATATCACTCGAATGGGAGCGAGTGGAGGGGATTCCAGGCCCAGTTTTGCTGTCAGTTCCTTATACGACCTGATGTTTCTCTTCATAATCTCAGTTTCCTTGTTACTTAAATGGAGGAACTGCCTCTCGAGGTCAATGTCAAATGTAATCGTGTAGATTTCTCTGCAAACGGACACACCCGAGGTTGGAGAGTCAGGAGTATGACCCAGTCATATAGATTGCCTTTACCTCTATTAAGGCTTTCTATTTTAAAGCATGTGTATATGGAGACACTCCTACACCTGCGTGCACGTGCATGCATGTCCCTGGTCGTGTCTGACTCTGGCCCCACCGCCTGCAGCCCACCAGGCTCCTCTGTCCATGGGATTCTCCATGCAAGAAGACTGGAGGGGGTAGCCATTCCCTTCGCCGGGGGATCTTCCTGACCCGGGGATCAAACCTGCGTCTCCTACACTGCAGGCAGATTCTTTACCATCTGAGCCACCAGGGAAGCACTATAACAGAAGTCAGTCTACTGGGTTTCATCTCTCTCTCTCACACACACACACACGCAAAGAGCAAAACAACGGAAACCTGAGTAATGGCTTCCTTAGACTTCAGTGTTCGTGACAGTGAAAGTGAAGTGCAAAAAAGACTGGATAGTTTTCGGCATTAATTTCAAGTTTGATCTATTAATTTATTTTGTATAGAATCATTTAAAGGTTGATATTTCTGTTTTAAACTATTTCACTTGAGTCTTTTGAAAATACATCATGAAATCAGATGTACAGTAGCTGCTATTATTTTCCTCTTTTGATATGTAGCTTAAAAATATATTTTTTAAAAGCCCTGGTGATGGAGGTTTCTGGGGAGTGTTCACGGTATCAGCACACACTTATTGGGCATCTTCTGTGTATAAGGCCCTGTGGAGATGTCAAAGACGTAAATAAGATGTGGGTATTATCTTTAGGAAGTCTGCAACCAGCCTGGACAAATGAGACTCAAGTGAAAATGTAAATCACAGTAAAAATGTAAATAATGATCAAAAGTCATGATTCCCAGGCATTTTTTTTTTTTTAAGAATCTGATAAAGTGATTCTAAAGTTCACTGGGAAGAAAAAATGAGCAAAAACTGCCAAGAAAAAGTTGAAAAGAATTATAAGCAGTGACTGGGGAGGAGGAAGTGTTTGCACTGCCGGCTGCCCAAAAGGACTGTAAAACCTCTGCCATTACAAAAGTCTGCAATCACTTAGGATCAAATAAGATAACAGAAACAGACTCAGGGATGTGCATGTGTGCGCCAGCATTCAGTCTATGCTATGGCATTTTAAATCACAGAAAAAGATGGTATTTCATAATCGGTAAACTCTGTGGAGGGCTTCCCGGGGGGCACCGATGGTAAAGGATCCACCTGCCAACACAGATGTAAGAGACCGGGGTTCGATCCCCGGGTCAGGAAGATCCCCTGGAGGAGGGCGTGGCAGCCCACTCCGATATTCTGGCCTGGAGAATCCATGGACAGGGGAGCCTGGTGGGCTGCAGCCCACGGGGTCACAAAGGGTTGGAGGTGACGGAGTGACTGTGCACTCACATCTGTGTCAGCTGGGTGGCTCTTCTCGGTCAGACCAGCTTGCGAGCGCCCTGCTGGGCTCCGCCGTGTGTCTGCAGTCAGGCTGGCCACAGGTGCCAGGGACGAGCTCACCCAGCGATCTGGCGGTTGACAGGCTGTCGGCAGGGGTGGCGGGGTGGCTGGGCCACGTGTGGAGGCCTCCAGCACGCCAGCTTGGCTTCGTCCCGTGGGGGCCACTGTAGGGTTCCCAAGAGCANGTGTGTCTGCGGTCAGGCTGGCCACAGGTGCCAGGGACGAGCTCACCCAGCGATCTGGCGGTTGACAGGCTGTCGGCAGGGGTGGCGGGGTGGCTGGGCCACGTGTGGAGGCCTCCAGCACGCCAGCTTGGCTTCGTCCCGTGGGGGCCACTGTAGGGTTCCCAAGAGCAGCCAGGAGCCCCCCAGCGCGTGAGCACGCCGCCAGTCTCCGCTCGGCTTCACCTGGCTCGCCAGGTCTCACGGCCAGCACAGATGTTAAGGTTGGAGACGTGGGGGCAAGTGCTGGGTGGGCAGCTTTACACGCTCTCGTGACGCACTAGTTGATAATGAACCTCAGAAACCGTCTCGGTGGGGACTTCCTCGGTGGTCTAGCGGCTAAGTCCCCGTGCTCCCAGTGCAGGGGGCCCTGGTTCCCTTCCTGGGCGGGAGCTGAGAGTTCCCACGCTGCAGCTGAAGTTCTCACAGGCTGCAGCTAGGACCCAGTGCAGTCAAATTCATTATATATTAAAAAAAAAAAAAAAAAAGACATCTAGATGTCCAAAAACAAGGAAATGGCAAAATAAAATGCATTTCAGCCATACAATGGACAAGGCATGATATTACAGGGGAAAACTGATATATAAAGATGCTTTGTGAAAACACAAAACCTCTTTCATGAAAAAAGAAAAAGCTTGAAAAAAAGACACAAAAGCAAAGTCTAAAATGTTTTCACACCTATCTCTGAACAGAAGAGCTATGAGAGAAATATTTCCTTCAATTATAACTTGGACTGGTCTCCAACTCTTGGGACCATAGGTAAGCTACCAGAACTCTTCAGGCCACAGTTTCTTCATCTACTAAATGGGAGTTACACATTCACATCTACCTGGATGTTGTTACGAGGACTATATGAGATGTTTCACGTGAAGGGTTTCACACATAGCCAGGCAAATAATAATTGGTCAATACATGGTAGATAAGAATTCTTTTTTTTTTTTTTTCAATTAGAGAACAGAATAATACTGTTTTAAAACCATAGGTTTAAAAGATACAGGCTTAGAATAGTATTTGTATTTACTTAGTACCCATTGATTGAAAAAATACATGACAAAAAGTGTCAATACCTTTCAGCAATGTTTTCTATTAGATTAGTGTTTTATTAATACCAACGTGAAAAATGGCAGTCCATAGAACATGTGATAAATATTTACTGAATCCACAGATGACGTGTGCTGTGCAAAGGGATTTGAAGCCTTGCCAGTGATTTTTGTCTCGTGGTTTGGGAGACAATTATTTGAGACAACAAAGGAAAAGATGTAACAAGCAGAGGCTGATGAACCGCTAATGGAATCCTCTCGGCAGTAAATGGATAATGTGCGTGTGTTCAGTGTGTCCAACTCTTTGCGACCCCCGTGGGCTGGAGCCCGCCAGGCTCCTCTGTCCCTGGGATTCTCCAGGCAAGAATACTGGAGTGGGCTGCCGTTTCCTCCTCCAGGGCGTCTTTCTGACCCAGCAATTGAATCCTTGCCTCTGGCGTCTCCTGAATAGGCAGGGGCATTCCTTACCGGGAGTGCCACCTGGGAAGCCCTAAGTGGACATTGCCGTTTGNTGGACAGAGGAGCCTGGCGGGCTACAGTCCATGCGGTCGCAGAGTCAGACACGATTCAGTGACTCAGTGGCCACCACCTCTCTGCAAGTGGAACCACACGGCGTCTGGCCCGTTACGTCCGATGCCTTCATGCAGCGCTGTGTCTGTAGAGGCATCGCTGCAGTTTACTCCCTCGTGTTGCGTATCCCATCACGCAAGTGCGTGGACTTATCTGTCCACTGGCAAACATTTGTATTCAGTCCACATCACTCCACCAACTATTATTAACGAAGCTGCTATGGAAGTTTGTGCACAACTCTTTATATGGACTTAGGTTCTCAGGTCTTTGGGATAAAAAACCCAGCACTGGGATTGCTGGCTCACTGGAGAAGTTATGTTGAACTTTATGAGAAACTGGGAAGCCGGTGCCATTGGACGCCCCAGTGAGGCGATGGGTGTGCACTTCAGCGGGTGCTGCAGTCGTACCTGACATCCCCCGATGGCTTATGATGTTGGGCGTTTTTTCTCGTGCTTTTAGGTCATTTGCAAGTCTTCTTCTATAAAGAGTCCAGACTCTTTGCCCACTTTAAAAACTGGGTTCTTTATATTTTTTGAATATTTTTAGAAGTTCTATGCATACTTTAGATGTCCAGGGGATCTTCCCAACCTAGGGATTGAACCCAGGTCTCCCGCATTGCAGGCAAATTCCTTACCAGCTGAGCCACAAGGGAAGCCCAAGAATACTGGAGTGGGTAGCCTATCCCTTCAGGGGATCTTCCTGACCCAGAAATCAAACTGGGGTTTCCTGCATTGCAGTCAGATTCTTTACCAGCTGAGCTACCAGGAAAGCCCTATTTTTTTTTTTTTTAGAAGTTCTATACATATTTTAGATCTCTGTACTATAAATATTTTCTCCTACTCTGTAGCTTGCCTTTTCATTTTCTTAATGGTGTCTTTTGATAAGTAGACATTTCTACCTTTAATGAAGTCAATTATGTAAGAATTTTTGTTTTGTTTTATGGTTGATTTTTTATTGTTGTTCAACCTAAGAAACCGTTGCCTATATTCATCAAAGTTCAGGAAGGTATTCTCCTCTGTTTTATTCTAGAGGATTTGTATTTCAAGCTTTTGTGTGTAAATCTCTGATCCGTCTTTAGTTTTTACATGTAGTATGAGGTAAGGGTTGAGGTTCTTTTTTCTTTCCATACAGTTCTTCCAGCAGCATTGGTTGAAAAAGCTTTCCCCCTCTGGATTTTTTCAATGCTTGTGCTTGTAATTTATATTAATAGAACTGTGCTACACTTTCCATTGTTTCTCAATTTTTCTGAACACAGGGTTTGTAAGATCCACCCATGTTGCTCTAGTCAGTCACTTAGTCATCCGTTTATTCATTAACCATTCAATAAATGGCGAAGAAAACAGAAAATGTCTCTAGTCTCATGAAGTTTATAGTCTATTGAGGATATTGCCAAAGTAAATAAATATATATAGTCAATGATAAAGATGGAAGGAAAAGAAGAGTGAAAGAAACAGAAAGAGGCTTTTTTTTTTCAATACTGAGTTGTATTCGCTGTTTATATATTTTGAATATTAACCCCTTATTGGTCATATCATTAGCAAATATTTCTGCCCATTTAGTAGACTGTGTTTTCATTTAGTGGGTGATTTTCTTTGTTGTGCAAAAGCTTTTACGTTTAATTAGGTCCCACTTGCTTATTTTTGCTTTTGTTTCTTTTGCCTGAGAAGACAGATCCCCCCCAAAATGATGCTATAATTTATGTCAAAGAGTGTTCTACCTATGTTTTCTTCTAAGGTAATCTTTTATTTTTAAATAGATTATTTCTGGCTGTTTTAGACTTTGTTTTGGATAATCCCAGTGTCTGAAGTCTTTGGAGTATAAATCAGTCTGGGGAGAGTTCCCTGGTATCCCAGTGGTTAGGTCTCCATGCTTTCACGGCTGAGGCCCTGGGTTCAATTCCTGGTCAGGAGACTAATATCCCACGTACTGCCAGGCACAGTAAAAAAAAAAAAAAAAAAGGATAATCAACACACATTGATTACTGTTTTCTAAATACTTTCTGGGTTTTTTTTTTTTTGCATTTCTTCCATCTAATTTAGTATCAGAGTTCATGGCACATCCTAGCTCCTTCTGGTACAGAAGCACCTCAGTTCTTAAAAACTTTTGCTTCCTTCAAGACTGCTTATCTGCTGCAATAATTACCAATAAATCTCTCAGCGTGAGGAACAGTGGGGCTGCACGGCTTTGAGATGAACAGAGGGTGGTTGGCTCCTCTCCATTCATCTTGAGAATCTTCATTGCTACATAAACAATGAGACACATTATCATGATTCATGTTCAAGTTGCTTCTCAGCTCAATACTGATTCCAGAGAAACTCTCCCAAAGAAATGGTTTTATTAGGGCTGAAAGGGGATAGCAAGAAAATGGCAAGAGCCCATGACAGTCTGGATGTGTGTGTGAAAGTGAGAGAGAGACAGGAAGCGAGAGAGTGACGGAGCTCTGTGTGGGTCTGAATGCTCTTCTGCAAACGGATCACTGACACATTTAATTATGCTCGTCAGAGTTCACGTTAACCTGAGTTAGCAGGCGCCAGACCCCAGGAGTAAATTCCAGATCTGTGTTTCGGGTACTTCCCATTTTAACATCCTAAAACATACAAGAATTAAATCAATACATCCCTTGAGGGCTATTGAAAGGCTGGAGTCAGGGAGACACCAAATATATCTGAGCACGGATGGGATCATATTCCCAAACAAGTCTGGACGTCTCTCCTCTCTGCCGAGTGGGAGGAAAATCCTCAGTGTAAGAAAANGTGTTTCGGGTACTTCCCATTTTAACATCCTAAAACATACAAGAATTAAATCAATACATCCCTTGAGGGCTATTGAAAGGCTGGAGTCAGGGAGACACCAAATATATCTGAGCACGGATGGGATCATATTCCCAAACAAGTCTGGACGTCTCTCCTCTCTGCCGAGTGGGAGGAAAATCCTCAGTGTAAGAAAATAACTCTCAAGCTGGCACCTGGGCAGGTCTATGACTACCAAGATGTCTCTAGGGAACCACTTTCCCTCCTGGGAGAGAAGTGTGTCTAAACACTGGAGATGCGATCAGAGCCGATGAGATGTGCTTGTCTGCTCCCAGCCCGGAGGAAACCAGAAACTCCCGAGGTTCCTTTCCCTCCAGGACTGCCTCGGTTCTCACTGTGTGGGGCTTATTTTTAAACACTGGTGTAAAATGTCCTACAGCTCAGTGCTCACCATCATGACCAACGTAAGGTCGATTTTATACAGTTGATCTTCCTTGAAGAGGGCTTCCCTGGTGGCTCAGTGGTAAAGAATCCACCTGGCAATGCAAGAGACGCAGGTTCTATCTCTGATCCAGGAAGATCGCCTGGAGAGAATATGACAGTCCACTCCAGTATTCTCGTCTGGAGAGCCTCATGGACAGGGGAGCCTGGTTGGCTACAGTCCATGGGGTTGAAAAGAGTCAGACACAACTTACCAACTAAATAACAACTTCCTTGAAGAACCAACGTTAAGCGGCCCAAAAGGCCAACTTCCCCACTAAGAAAGGTGTTTGTTCTTGGAAAGCTGCCGTTGTCTGTGAAGCTTCTATTCCCCTGTTTTATTAATGCAAACTTTGAATTTTGAAAATACTGGTGGATTTAATTTTTATACTTTTGGGACTCAGATTACAAGGTATAAGTATGAGTCAATTATGTCCATTAACAGTGAACTGAGCCTAGATAAGTCAAATCCACTGAGAAGCCCCAAATCGCACTGAGCCCAGGTTTGGCCAAACACACTTCTCTTCAATGTGGTTTTAAATCTTGAAAATGGCCAGAGTTCACATCTCACCAGTGAAATGGTCAAAAGAAAGACTTGCAAATTAGGACGGTGAGGAAGGAGGGATCCAGCCCAGATCAGGGAACCAGACTGCTGTGTATTCAAATCCCAGTCTTGCCGCCAGCTTAGCCGAGCACACAGCTCAATCTTCTTTTCCTCTTTCAAAGAGATGGGAACTTCGCAAGACTGTTGTGAAAACTGGACAAATCGCACATGGAGAGCTTCTTAGAAAGGGCTGCCTTGTGTCTGCCCTTAGCATCATCGCTAATGCAGAAGCTCTTTTTTATTCATTGGCCCTCAACAAATTCCTATGAAGCCAGGCTCAATTTACAGATGAGGATACTGAGGCCTAGAAGGGGTAAATTACGTACTCAGGGTGACATAATTAGGAGGGAAGGACCAGGCCTGTTTGCGGCAAGTCCCATCGCAGCAGGGGTTCTTTGTTGATTTCAGTTGCTAGGTTGTGTCCGACTCTACTGGAAGGGGTTGTCAGGGTTCTGCTGGCCTTCTCTGAGTGGAGCGTTTATTTCTAGAGCTTTGGATGATCCCCTTTCTCTCCTTTCTTTCTCCCCTTCTCCTTTCTTCCCACAGAATATTCTTAGCATCTCCTGTGGCTAGAATGCCCTCTTGATCCCCAGGAAACAGTTGCACATCTTTAACATGTGCCTGGAAGCTCTCAACTGGCTTTTCCTCGGGGCTCATTCAGTGCCCACCCCCTGCCCCACGAGGTTCCGTCCCTGAACCGGCTGAAGCTCGGAAGTCACGAGTCCACTCCGACCACAAACGGCCCCAAAATGAAGTTTTCCCAACTCCTGCATCTAAAAGTAGGCCTCCTGTCTTCCAGGCAACACCGTCCCCCACCCCCGCAGCTGGTTCACCCCTAAAGAGTGTGTTGTTTCAGGGAGACATGAAACCCCGCAGCATTGCCAGGGGGCTCAAAGGCGCTGTGTGTTCCAGAATTCCCTCCGGCGGTGCTGGAAAGAATGCAGTAAACGTGAGCCTGAAGGTGACTTTTGAAGATGTGTGTAACTGCTGCCTTGTCTGTAGGAAAAAAAAGAAAAAAGAATGGATAAACAGCAAGGTCCTGCTGTGTAGCCCTGAGAACTATATTCAGTATCCCGTGATAAACCATGAGAGAAAAAAACATGTGTATGCATAATTGAGTCACTCTGCCATATAGCAGACGTTATTACAACACTGCAAATCAACTATACTTCCATTTTATTTATTTACTTATTTTAATTGGAGGCTAATTACTTTACAGTATTGTAGTGGGTTTTGCCATACATTGACATGAATCAGCCATGGGTGTACATGCGTCCCCCATCCTGAACCCCGCCTCCCACCTCCATCCCCATCCCACCCCTCAGGGGCATCCCAGTGCACCAGCCCTGAGTACCCAATTTTAAAGAGAGAGAGAGAGAAAGAAGAACAGAGAAAGCAGCCCCTGAGCAGAATACGACCGGGGTGGATTCGCGGCAGGGCTTCCCCCCCCAGGCTGCCCAGAATCCCACGTGCAAGCCTCAGGTGTCAGTGTGCCTGAGTTAGATCCCACTCACCCGGCTTGCTCTCACGCTGCCCGTGAACAGGCATGTGTGTGAGCACAAGGGCGTGCGAGCTTCCTCCCGGTGTGTGGGGCTGCAGAGACTGGACTTGGAATGGAAGTTCTCCCAGGCTCCCCCAGCAGCAGGGCTGCCTGGACAGTCGCCGTGCTGGACGTGAAGACCACGTTCCCAGCTGACGGGGCGACTGTGCTGCTCTGGGGAGAATCCTGCCTTTCCGAGACCTTGAATAACAGCCGCACGTGCTGGCCGACTCAGGCCTGCCATGCCTGCCTCTCCGCCTCCAGCGGGGCCGAGGTGGCCCTGTGGTGAAGAGTCCGCCTGCGGTGCAGGAGACGCGGGTCAACCCCTGGGTCGGGAAGATCCCCTGGAGGAGGGCATGGCTACCCACTCCAGTATTCTTGCTTGGAGAATCCCATGGACAGGTTACAGTCCAG
>SJYS01008160.1:44427-75879 GCA_006410695.1 Philantomba maxwellii | reverse complement strand
GGCCTGGCTTTTTTGCAGTTTTCATTTGAATATAATATCTAGAAGTATTACCCCTGAAATGAAAGTGTACCATCAGATGAAAATTACTATAGACTATATCTGGGATAATTTTTGTTTATAGCTAGACATTGTTTTGCTTCCTATTTTGGTTAGACTAATTTTTAAAAACCACAGTGGCCCAAGTAGAAGCCTTTCTTAAGTAACCTGACTACACTCTTTGATAGTTTCCTTTTATCTAATTCTGGGTCAATAAACATTTCAGTGTAATTTCAGTTTGAGGTGGAGAGCCTCCTTCTCAGACATCCTAGTTACACGTAGGGTATATTCATAGCCGAGCAGCTATGCCAGCCACGTGTAGCCTCGTGGCCATTCGGAGTCAGCCGTTTCCAGGTAGAATGGTTTAGTCGCCTGTGCATGTACAAAGGACTGCCCAGTTATTATTTTAATCTATATTTTTAAAAACATAGACAGTTGTACATAGTTAGAGCATATTTGAAAGTTAACATGTTTCTGTTACAGATAGGATGCCATTGGGGGCTAAACGTTAGTCTTTGATAAAGCTTTCTTATTCATTATTTTAATAGCATTTTAATTCTAGGCAACCAACCATTCATCATATGAATCATTTTTTAAGGGATTTCAAAATATCTTCAATGGAAACTGGCTGTAACATGACCAATAACCCCATGAGGCTCTTCGGTGTGAACCCACTGACAGCTGCTTCAGTGGACAAGCGAGTTGGCCCCCACCCTGCACTGCGGGCACCACTGAGCCTCTGCCGTCCATATGCTGATGGAGACTCTTTCAAGGACACGAACGAGCCTCATATTAATTTATGCTCAACTCTAGAAAACAACAGTGGAGAACTTTTAACTGCTCCAAACTGGAATCTGAAGTATGGAAATAGCAGTGTGGAGGAAAATTTAACAGATGAAAGCGATTCATCAGAAAATGAAAAAGCAAACGATGCTTTACTCAGCTATTTTAAAAAGATGGACCTGAACTTAAAGCCAGAAACAATAGAAAATGTTGAAGAACCTTTCACAGAGGAACTGGACGAAGTATTTCCATATCCTGATTTTCTTCCCCCTCCTTTCAGTACTTTGGACTTGCACAGATTAGCCCTCTCAAAATCTGACAGCTGGAAAATGACAGTGGAGACGCCAGCCAGCTCCCTGGAGCCGCTGATAGCTCGTTTGCTGGACATGGAGAGACTTCAGCACCTGACCATTCAGAGAGAAAGGCCCAGACTCCAGACCTCCTCCTGTGCCCCGGTCGCCACCGAACGACCCCCTTCCTCCAAAGCTGTCTCCAAAACTAGACAGCCCAAACCTCCTGATGCTGTGGGACTTCAAATGGCTTGTGTAGAGAAAAGTCATGAGAAAATAAAACACAGTTCTGGTTCTTACAAGCCTGAACACAGTGCTCCCAAGTGGAACTGGAACAGTGCTGGGAAATACAAGTGGAGTTCTCGACCAGCTCTGAGAACCTCATCCACCCCAAAACAGGTCATTGCAGTTCATGATGACTTTAAGAATCCCAAAATCTCCGCTTTAAACCCATGCCAAGAACTCACAATCAAGCCTGCTCCTGTCCAGACGACTCAGCTGCTGGTTAAAACGGTCTCAGCCAGATGTCTGCCACCAAAGTCTCCTACACCAATTTCACCCACACCTCTGTCTTCTCCTGATGGTCACAGGGAAGAGATTCAGGCACCAAGGACCAAAAAGAAACTTTACCGAAAAGATGTGGAGCTGAACAGACCCTTCTGTTTTCAGAAGCTGAGCTGTTGTTTATCACCTTCATCAATAGCTAAGGATAAGCGCTCACCCACTGACCAAAAATAACACAACTCTCTCCTTTCCTGCATCTCAACATGAGCAAATCCATTCCAAGAGGCCCGGCTAAAATATGGTGCCTCATTCCGAGATACAGGTATTACACACACAGTCACAAATATGGTTCCTCATTCCGAGATACAAGTATTACACGCACACACACTCGCTCACTCCTGTGCAGGTACACACACACATGTGTGCACACACAGAATCCCTGAATGTGCTGTGAAGCTTGTGAGTCCTAGCCGAGATGGCTACACGTAAACCATGGGCTTCCCTGATGACGTATTTGAGTCTCTTACATGTTACGTTTCTCAGGAATGTTTCTCTTAGAAAACCATTTTACTCAAGGTGGTTCTTTTGTTGTGATTATTTTCCAGTGTAATTCCATCATCAATAAATGGTCTAACAGACTTATCCCTGGCACGATTATTTTTTTATTCGTCATAAAATCAGTGATTTTTTGTTGTAGCTAATTTAGTGCTGTTCCAGGTGTTCTTTCAGCTTTATTACCGATTACTGCAGGCACTGAGCGCAGCCTCCCCGTGCTATACGGTAGGTGCTTGTCGGTCATCTGTCTTACCTATAGTAGTGTTATCTATTAATTCCAAACTCCAAATGCATCCCTCCCTCTTTCGCCACTGGTAACCGTAAGTTTGCTTTCTGTGTCTGAAGGTCTGTTCTGTGAAGAAGTCCGTGCGCATCATTTTTTTAGGTTCCACTATATAAAGGACATCATGTCCGTCTCGGTGATTTTTGCCCCTCACTAGTACCCTTTTCTCTTACCCTTCTCATCTCCACGCATCTCCTTTGTCACTTGGACCTCATCTTTGGGCATTTGTTTTTGCCTTTAAAAACTAAAGAAGTTGCTATTTTATTAAATGAACATACAAGATCCTCTGGGTCCTTCCTTGAAGCCTCAGAAACTTCCCCTTGCCCAGGCCCTTGGTCCCAGGCGCAGGCGTGGCAGCAAGGTCCGTTCTGAGGCCCAGCTACAGACAGAGGCTTGAAACCACCCTCTTCCCTCAGATGGGATAGCTTTAGGATGCTGAAGGGAAACGGAGAAAGGTCACTGATCACAGAATAGCCCAAATGTCTCCCCAAGACTACTGCTGAAGTCTTAACCCTGGGTAGTTAGTTGAAACTCAAACAGCTGAAACTTAACTCATCAACTGGCGAACAAGGCAAAAAATGATGTAATTAGCCAGGTGGTGCGAGTGGTAAGAACCTGCCTGCCAACGCAGGAGACGTAAGAAACACGGGTTTGATCCCTGGGTGGAGAAGATCCCTTGGAGAAGGAAATGGCAACCCACTCGTCAATATTCTTGCCTGGAGAATTCCAAGGACAGAGGAGCCTGGCGGGCTACAGTCCATAGGGTTGCAGAGTCGGACACGACTGACGCGATTTTGTACACGTGTAACTGACATCCTTTTCTGCCCTTGAAAATCAGGCAAACAAGACGGTCCTGGTTTCTCTTGGAGCCCTGAGGAAACAGGGTCTTTGGGAGGGGCCCAGCGCTCCACTCTGAACACAGTATCCCAAGTCAGTTTGATGCAGGTAGCTCTTGGAACACAGTTGGAAAACGCTATACAAAGTGGGAAGCCTGGTGTGGCCCGCCTGGACCGGAGTCTGGGTATTTCAAGGGGTAGTGGGCTTTGGTTTTAGTGGATGGTTGGTGAATTCAAATTAACACTTCCAACATCACCTAAAGGAAAACTAGAAAAGCCTTCTACCTACCGCCAACCCCCTCCCACAAAGGCAGTCACTATTAAGTTTTTGCATATCATCTCCCCAATAAGGTGGCATGTTGGCGTGGAGATTAAAGGGCGATTCAAATCAATGTTGAAGAGGCAGCTGTCGCTTGTTTCCTCCATCGTATCATTAGGAAAAGAACACGATTCAAATAGTACTTAAAAGGCAGGGGCCAGGGTATGCTTAGTTTTTAGGGTAATTTCAAAGAAAGTTCTGGAACCTTACAACAGCAATAAAATTAACTGTTCAGGATCCCTTATAATAGACTTTTACTTGAATCCCACACAATTAGGCTCATTAGCCAAATGGTGTTAACAGCCTTTCCACCGATTTTCATGGAAATGGGCCTGTGCTTTAACTCAGTTCCAACCCGCTTCCCCATGGGCACATCCTTTCCCTACAGTTCTGCGTCCTGAACCTACACACCAGCCGGCTCTCCATCTCACTTCTACCTCCACCTGTTTGCATCCCAGGCAGGCCCTCACCTTCAGCGCTGAGATCTCTTCATTCATAAACCCTTCGGGGAGAGCGTGTGTCCCATTCAATGCTGTGTCCTGGGTGTTGCCTGGCGCGCCGCACACACCCTTTAGGGTCTCTAGCTAAGACATGGAGTTCAGCCTCCACACAGGCCCGTGATGTTCCCGCAGCAGCTGCGAGCACCGGCCCCGCGCCTGCTGTCTGCACGGGGACCCAGGCTCCACTAATAGTTCTGACTCCTGAGGCCGTTTCCTTGACCTCTCTGTTCTTCCCTTACCTAATCTGTAAAGTGAGCAGGAGACCTCTTCTCTCATACAATCAAGAGCCTGGCAAATTCAGGAAATGTATCAAGGAGAGCAGGAGGGAGACAGAGGGCAGAGAGGGTGCCCCGTGCTAAGTTCACAACAGACCATCCGCATTCTCGCTTCTCAGAGGCACAGGCACCGGGGACGCGGTGCGCAGTAAGAACGTGAAGCCTGTCTTTCGGGAACACAAGGAGCGGGAGACAGGGACGTCTGCTGGGGTTCTGTGACAAGCACGTCTATGAAGATCAGCGGGAGACAGCAGGTCAGAAACGGTGTTCCTCACTTTACATGTCAGACACGAAACGCAGGCAATGAGACCTCAGGAGGCAGCAGGGTAACAAGAGGCGTGTTTATTACATTTTCCTAGTAGGTCAATTAGGAACATTGCTGCTGAAATGCAAGTTACAACTCAAAGGACACTGGGAACAATTAGGATACATATTGAGTATTTTCAGAGGTCAGCTTCCGTATCTTGATCACTAAATGGAAAGATTCTTCAGAAGAACAGTCCCTTACCCTACACGTGGAAGGAGAAGAAAAAGATGCCACGATGATGAACTCTATCAAAGTAACTGGAAAGCATTTTAAAAGTCAATTTGGTGCACATTAATTGACATAAAAAACGAATGAATTTGTAGTGAACACTTCTATAAAAATTCACATCTGAACTAGGATGCTATGGAAAGAAAACACTTCAGGAAGCTCGATTCTAACGCTGCCCTAACTAACAAAGTGACTGTGCGTTAGCCACCTGGCCTCCTTCCCATCTCAGTATCGAGAAGGGAATTCCTTAACTGCTTGGCCTGCATCTGAAGACACGGGATTCCTGTTGCAGAGATTCTCTTTCTCCCCAGCTTCAAGAGTTCCACTATGAAACCACGATAAACTACAGGTGGAGAGGAGGCGGCGTGCACCCAAGGACAAGTCACGTCTCACTGCCTCCACCACATACCAAAGACATGCCCCAAGTATGTCTTAGGGAAATAAGGTGGTAATTAGTCATTTTAACAAGTGTTTTTTAAACACAAAAATTACTTTGAGAAAAAGAGTGTAATGGAACAGGCACTGGGGAATAAAGGAGAAGGATGCTATTAATAAGAACTGAGGGTGAACTCATGCTGGGAGGGTCTTAAGGTTTACTTAACCTCGGAGGACAACAGGTCTACCCGAAGAACGATCCTAAGATGTGTAGGCTCAACCACTCCCCCAACTACAGAGAAAACTACGCTCTGTGGGCCACATTCTAGTACTTACAGACCCTCAAGTCTCACAATCACTTGATGCCATTTTTGCCACAAATAAAGCAAAACCTTCCTGAGAGAAATGGCAGAGTGGCCAACCTGGGCACGCCCGCCTGCTGGGGACTGCCCGCCACCTGGCCCCAGCCCGCAGGCTCACAGAGCTCCAGGTCTCTGCCTCAGAGACCACGGGTTCCAATACCACTTGATCCTCGCACGAGGATCAAGACCGCTCACGGAGGCAAACAGAGCAGTGCTGAGTCCGGAACCCCGGAGACCTAGGGAACTCCCCTCGAGGACCACAGCTGTGCCCTGGGCACGTGGCCTATTCTAAGACCACGACACCACTGGCTGGGCAGACCTCACGGGTGAGCCGCAGAGGTGGGCGCCCCGGGAGCTGAGCCGCGCTGAGGGCTCGTTCCTATCCCTGGGCATCGATCGGCCAAGATACGACCCCTGCGGCGGACAACTGCCTCTGGGTGGATGCTCTTAGTGGCTGTGGCTTTTCTAGCAGTCCGCAGGGACCGATTCTGACAGCCACGCGCTACGCGGGATCTCCCCGACCACACCGCCAACACCGCTAGGTCTGACTCCTCTTTGGGCTCCGGGGGAGGGGGGGGCAGGGGCAGGAAGCGAGATGAGTGAGCACTTTACAATGAGCACGGGAGCACTACTCCCAGTACCAAAGGGCAATGCACCCTCAAACGTCAGGCTGAAAACTGAAACACCAGACAGAAATTAGATGGCGGGCTCTCTGTTCTGAGACCTTTTATGGGACAGAGCCCTTAGCTCATGTCTTCGGGAGCCATCATCTTCCACTGAGCTGCACCTAGAACACAAAGAACAGGCAACAAGCGACTTTGTTTGTTTTTTTTAAAGAACGCGCAACAGTCTTGAAGGCATAAGATGAACTGTTTCTAGTGGAGGTTAACTTACTTAAATAAGTATACAAAAGGAAGCCATGAAAAATCACCAGAAACATACAAATGTGACTACTGTGAGTGACCATCAGCGGGGAGCGCTCCACTGTGCAGCAGGTGTGTGGCCGCCAGAGCTAACGTGGCGGGAAGCTGCTACGCTTAGTTCAGGCGGGAAGCTGCACCTGTGAGCCTTGCTTACAAGGCCTCACCGCCTGAGGACGAGCACGCCTGGCGTTCACGTCGGTTCACGGCTACACCACAAGGGGAGGGGGGCACACAGTCAGAGCTGGCCTAGGATAGCATCTGCACCTTCCTGGCTGCAGGTCATTTCATGCCTTTAAATGGAGCAAAACCCACCAGAAGGATGCTGCTACTCTGATTTTCCATTCTCGAATGCACCAAAATGTGCATGCTTGTTGTAATTAGGTGCCTGGGTGAATAAAAAAATCCCATTTACAATTTTAAAATATTATGTTAACCTCTAGAACTCTGATTATTTTCCACACTCCTCAGGGAGACAAGCATTCATTTTACCACCCAACCAGAAAAGATTACATTTCTGAAAATTCTCTGCTTCCATGTTAAAAAAAGTTACTAATTCCTTTGTGTTGCAAAACCAAACTGATTGACATGATTTTGATTTAAACTGTTGCTAAATGTTTATCTACACATGCTGTCAGAAATAACCTTGTTAAGAAGGTGCAGCTGGTGTCTCAGCAAATCAGACCCTGGAGAAGGCGGTGAGTGGCCTGTGCCCCGTCTCCTTTTCTCTTTCCGCACCATCAGAAGGAAAAGTGAGAGAACAGCAGAAACATTAGTTAAATCCTGGACTCTACCCCACGACCTACAGGAACTACCTCACTACACTGAAAGCTGACAATACTGGTAGAATTTTTTGATGAAATAATTAGGATCCTTATTATTAATAAAATTACACATTTTCTGGTTAGCTTACACCTTTAACGAGTAATTCTTTCAGTTAAAGAATTAAAGGAAGAAACGCAAGGTTGCTTTTCACTCTACATGGTTTACCTGACTTACCAGCACTGAAGACAGAAACTTTTAAAAATGGCTACCAATGCCTTGTTCACAAAAGACTTTATTATCTAGTGATGCATACTGAGAACATACAGAAATCTGCATGGCCCACGCCACATGCAGCAGAACAATCTTCACTTTACAGTAAGTGAGGGTCAACTGTTTTATGCAGTAGACAACACTTTAAAGTCACATCCTTAAAGAAAAGTTCATTTTACAAAAGAAATAAAAGGTAAAGAAGCAATTACCGCTTTTAAAAAGCAGCTGCTTTGTTCAAGAGTGGAAGGTTTATGCCTGTATTGAAAGACAACATGATCACAAATAATGAAAACAATGAACAAATGAAAAACACTTCTTACCATCAAGCATACACTTTCAAAATGACATACAAATAGTTAAAAATTTCATGACGTTGTCTATCTAACTTTTAAATATGAGGACTTCCAGAATCAGGCCTCAACATTTGTTATCGGTAAAGGGAACTACGCACTGTTTCTGTCACTAGGAACTGCGTTTAACAAAGTGTGTATAAAGTCTATAGCAAGTTGGTTTTAAAAAAGGAAAGTTACTAAGAAACAGTACACTGAAGGCGCTCTATCCATCAAGCGCATTCTCTTCACATCGCAAATGTGATGAACAGAACAGAAACTGTAACTACTCCACAGCTGTGATGCCAAAAAATAAAACAGGATCAGCTCTCACACATGCGGGGAATCCTGCCACAACGCTCACATCCCTCATTTGCCAACTCTTCCAGGGAAATAGCGTCTTACACACCGGTGATGTTGATGGTTCAGCTTACCTTCAGTGTACTGAATGATGTACACAACCTGCTTTAAAAGAGGAGGCCGTCCCGCAGGCAGGCTCAAGAAGGAGCAGGCCCCTCCGGCACTGACTACACCCAGCATGCCGCGCGGCCTGCACACACACACCTAGGGAAACGTGAATATAAACAGCATTTATGCTGGCCATTTTCTCTGAGGCCCAAAATGAAGCCAAGTTTGCTAAAATAAGTCAACCACCCATATTACTACTCCAGATGCTTCTGCCTTTTATGTGAACTGCAACCATTTACATTAGCACTGTAACTCTGTGCAGTCTTGGCGATTAAAACAGTTCTACAGTGAGATTTCACATAAGACACAAAACAGATTAACTAACATTTCTAAAAGAAATATCACCCTTGGTGTTAATTCAAATATATCATGCTTCCTCAGATCTGCGGGAGAAATACTTATCAGCTTATATACATTAACAAGCTGCGGGGAGAGTCTTCAGTCTTTGCATCTAATGACTCAAACCCTCGGAGCGTCTTCATCCCAGTTAAATCTTCTCCTGGATGAAGGCATGCTGCAGGGCCTGGTTGATGCTAATCCGTTTAGCTGGGTCCAACATTAGGATCTGGTCCAACAAGTCCTTCAGCTGGTGTACTTTTTTACGTTGGTCTTCAGGAAGTCGCTGGCACCCAATCAAGTCAGCCAACAGGTCCTTAGTTGGATTAATGGTGCTCATGACAGTAACTTTCTCCTACAAATAATTTTTTAAATGTGTATCTCTAAATAAATTACTAGACACATATAACCTAAAAACTTAAATGAAAACAGGTCAACCCCAAGTTAGCATGATGGCTTTTTTAAACATGGTTTTGTAATTTTATAAAAAGATCAGAGTAAGAACAGAAAGGAATTCTATGAGAATTCAAAATCACAGCTGGTGCGTGAGCACAGGCACGGGGTCTGCAACCGCGCTCGCCCCCGGCCTACCGCCAGGCGCCGAGTGGCTGGTCCACGGAGTCGCAAGAAGGGGGACGCCCCCCGCCGGGGACAGCAGGCTTTCTGAGGAATTAAGTACAGTATTTAACAGGTAAGAGGCGCCAGGGAAGAATTTTTAATCAGTAACACGATCAGATTTGGTTTTAGATCTGGAAGCAGCAGGGAAGCTGAATGCGAAGCCAGACCAAGAAAGTGATCCAAGGAAAGAGAAAAAGGCCTAAATATGATAAAATAAACTCATGCTAGGCAAACTTTTTTACATCTTTTCATCACCTGATGTGTCTTATTCAGAAATTGGCCAACAGGAGCAGGAATAGATGTGTTTTAAAATATTCATAGCTCCTAGACCGTCCAACACTCAATCCATCCATGAACTACAAGATAATCATTTAATGTAGCACATCTAAAAGACACTTACCCTCTCGGTTACTTTATCAACTTCTATGTACATGAAGTTGAGGTTTTGATCAAAATGTTGGTCTTTAAATACGCCTTTCCGAATCATCTGGCAATAAAACAAAAATTGGATTTTGAGCTCTTACAAAACAGTCTAATCTACCGATAACCTAATATCTAAGTCACACAAATATTACCGTTTAGTCTCTCTGGGTTTGCTTACTTATTTGAAAATGATCTCAGATTCCTTGCTCTTGAGGCAATAACATATTTGGAAAAAATGTAAATGTTGTACCTAAAACTACTTAATAACATGAAATTAATTTTCCCAGGCAGTGAGTTAAATAAACCCATTACACTATCAAGTTGTACTTTCATTATTCAAAACTGAAAACTAAACAAAGCCTTAAACCAGCTGCTCTTAGACAGGAAAAACACTACACAAGTGTGGCCTTGTCTCCTGGCCGTTTAAGAAACCTCGGGACGTTGAGAAACGTTACGTTCTAGTAACAGCCCTGAAATGACACCAGGTCAGACCTCATTAAAGCAAAAACCAACGTAACTCATTTCTGTCTTAGTCTAAACAAGTTCAACACAAGAGAATTTGAATAGAACCTAAAAAGATGTCATTTCATGTGACTTTTCTTGGCACTTTTTTCTTTGCCCAGCAGCGTCCAACCTTTAATAAGCCAGTGCCCTTGAGTCCCGCTTCCAATAGGCCCCTGTGGTTCCCTGATGACCAGGTTCTTCTTCTGACTCTGTCTAACCTACCAGCATCTGGTTCTCGCCGCACAGTCGCCAGGGTGGGCGTGTGTGACCCAGGGGCAGTCAGCGGGACAAGGGAAGGCTACGGAGATGTGGGAACAGCCACGTCCTCTCCCCCCCAACACAGCCCCACCCTATATGCCTTGCTGCTTAATTCAGGAGGGGAAAGAAATGCGCAAGGACAGACTTCAGATAGGAAAAGTAAGATGGGATTCTCCCATTCTGTCCTGACAGCTCTTGGCTGCTTAGGGCCACTAATTTAAGCACCAGAAATGAAAAGAGCTACGGAATCAGAGTAGCCAGCTACCTGCCGCTCAGAAACTGGTGTACACTCACCGGGGTGAGTGTCAGCCACCCACGAACCTACAGGACGGTAGGGCTAAGACCTCAGAAACAAGCTCACCCAAACATCCTACCTTATTTGGCATCTTTCCTTTGAGATCCATGGCAAGCTTCAACATATGGTTATTGGTTTTGCCGGGAAATAAAATTTTTCCAGTATAGAGTTCATATAAGGTGCAACCTACAGACCACATATCTATACCATAGTCATAGCTTTTACCTATAACTGAAAACATAATATAGTTTTAATATACAATGATACTACCAACCAACTACTATTTATTTCCATCAACAGGAGCATTAATTTAACTCGGACGATATAACCGTTATCTCAGTAGGTCACACTTGAGCATTAGTTTCACATTCATTCTCACTCACTCTTAACAGGGACTCTAACAAATGAGGGCCTGGGGAGGAACTGAAGAGGTAGGAAAAAACATGTGTTTCTTCTGCCTTCTCATTTCCCTTTTGTGGAGCGGCTAACCGCCTCAGCCAAGGCCAAAGAGGAGAGACCGCACAGGTGCAGACGAGCCGTGACCAGGACGTGCCGACCAGCCCGGAGCAACGCGGCATCTTCTAAAGCCAAGGCCTCCCATGCCCGTTTGCAACTCCTGCCGCAACCAACTACCGTCGCCCCGCCAGAGGAGGACGCAGGGCTGCTCTCCTCAGCAACGACTCGAGCGGCTGCTCAAGTGCGGCAGGAAACGGTCCTCAGTGAACTGGGTGCTCCCACCGCCCACGACAGCCCAGGCCCAGGAGCACTGGAGGAAACTTACTGATCTCAGGAGCGCGGTAAAATCTACTGACAAGGTAAGGTGTTATGTCATTATCCGCAACATGTGAGGCTGACCCAAAGTCGCAGAGCTTTAATATAGTTTTTGATTCATTAACCTGCAAAACATTTAATCAGGGAAGTTTGACTCAGGCCAGAAATAATTAACATAATCATAAAAATAATTGGCTTTGAGAAGTTATTTCCAATACTGAGAACAAAGTCACTCATTTAAAAATTCCTTTCCTAATAATTATAATTCAATTTCCTAATTATGAATAATTAAGAGCTATAGTATTCTAATTAGAGAAATAACTTTCTTCAACGAGTAAATAAAGGATAATACTAAGTGAATCTGATTCTAACCAATGCTATTTAGAAAAGGTTGGAGTAGTGAGAGAAAGCACTGAAGCCAAGTGTCTTCTAAAACCCCCCAGAAAACCCAATCACAGTCAAGTTATTACTTAAAGGAACATGAAGACGGTCATTGAAAAGAGATCGGACTTAACTTTCGTTTGCCAGAAAATTATGATGGCAATGAAAGCAGAAGGATTCAGATTAAATTTGGACAAAACCAGAATAGAAACATTCTTCATCTGAAGCTGTTAGACCATCCCAAATTTAGCACTCAAGTCTTAAAAAAAATTAAAATCCCTTAAGTATAAAGCAAGTATTAGTCAAGAAAATGTTAAATATATTTGGCAAAACTGATAAACATGAACACTCTATTAGTCATTGGTTTCTCTTCCCTTTGCAAATACTTCCACATACACAGTAACAGTGACATCTGCTGAGAAAGGCTGGAGGTGCTCCCATGCCTGCTGCCATCCTGAGTCAGAAGCATGTTCGGGGTTAACAAGTGGAGATAAGTCACATTCCAGAGTCCCTTCCCCCCTTCAAAAGAGACACACACAAATTCCGAGTTGGGACTTGAACTTGGCCTCTTGTTCCCACCCCACAGAAACCCAGCACTTTAAACAAATAGTCCCGGGCCATTCCCAGGCTATTGTAGAGCCTGGTCAGCGTGGACTGGCCCAGTATAGGTGACGTCCACAGAACTGAAAGCAACAGAAACGGTCAAGCACCAGGCTTCACCTGGGGAAATCGGGGGAAAAAAAGATATCTTCAAACGCAAAGTGCTTCAACGTCCTTAAACATAAGCTGCGTTCAGCAACTTGAGGATGCAGTTTCAACAATCACTGACAAAAACCCCGGGGCCACTTTCAGGGGATGCTGGGTGGATGGAGGGCCTTCACCAGCAGCGGGGGACCCACACCCGGGCAGCCCTCATCCACTGGCCCTCAGGGAGCCTAGTACACTACTCTGTCAGACTGACAGCTGAAATGCTGGGCTAGAAGCTTGGGGTTTTCTTTAACAAGCAACTCCACGTGGTCTCTGCTATTTATTTCCTCCTTTCTTAGGAAGAATGCCAAACTGTCTGAAATCCACGTGAAAACCTATACTAGTTAAGCACTAACTCAAAGATAAATGAAGTTTTAAAGACAAGCAGTTCTGAGACAATGGCAAATATCTTATTATTTAACCTCCAAGCGGTTACAGAGAGGCTGTTCACTGGGTGATTACTTTTGACCGGCACGTAGTTAATACATTCTTTGGTATGGATGGTGTACTTTGTAATTCAAAAAAAGAGAAGAAAATTGGGGTAAAAGACAATTATGAAATTGATTAGGCAAGACTACAACTCATACTGTACCTACCATTTCACTGAGAATACTCATCGCCTCAAACCCCAAGTTACCTTAGAAATGCAATACCTTACATAATCAGACCAAACCTAACAAAATGGAACGCCTCAATCATGGGGTAGTCTGGAAGGAAATAGTCTAAGATATTTAAAAAGAAAAACGGAAATCCGAACCAAGCTCTAAGCTACTGATAAGGAGTCTGAAACACACTTTAAAAGGATCTTTCTTTAAGCACGGAACACGCCCTCGGCTCTGGACAGCAGGACCAGGGCTGAGGACAGGCTGGGGCGGGAGAGGTGTGTGCGGATCAGCCGCCCCACTGGGATGAGGCTTCAGACACACACGCTGGGAAACCTGACTTCCACACCAGAAGCCACGCGCTAGGAGAGGCACGCCTTCCACACCAGGCCCAACCACGCCTGGGCTTCCCTGGGCGTGGCCCCCGAAGCCACAGCTGCCACAGAGTAAAGAACAAAGGACGAAGATTATTCCTGGGCGCCCTGAGCTCAACCGCACGAACCCGCTTCAGAAAGGGTGACTCCCTTAAACGGCCTCACTCCATGAAACCAGAGAACAAAGGGCTGCCTCACTCTGGTGAGCACGCCTTGCCAAAGCAGGCCCAACCGGCAGCACTGCTGCTCAGACGCCAGAGGCAGCCCGTCACCGCGCGTCCACGCGCTCTCAGGGCCTGGTGGACTCGAAACCCACCCATCAACCGGAGAAGTCTGGGAGAGCAGCCCATTTCCTCTCTCTCCATGTATTTCACTATAACACTTCATGGCCCAATTTCCAGAGTGAAAAATTGGTAAAGTCATTTGTAATGGGTAATTAATACACAGAATGACTCTCGGAAGATGTAATTCCTAGGACATAGTGGTAATCACGTTACAGAAGGAGCTGTATGGATGAACAAGGCCGTCTGATCGTTTGACTTACCAGGATATTGTCTGGCTTGATATCTGCATGGAGGATATTGCATCTTTTAAGGAGTTTCAGAGCCAAGAACAACTGCTGACTATAGGATCGGACAGCCTTAATATGAAGGCCAACATCCTTACCATATTTTTTTAACACCTCTCGTAAATTCATACTTTTAGGAAAGAAAAAAAAAATCAGAAGTTAAAATGAAAAATGAAATTTAAAAAAGCAAAAATATTTTCAAGCATGAAGTAAAATCAATTTAGAGTATGAAATACTCTAGGCAATGAAAATACAATGAAATACAATGAAAACACTGTTCAAGAATTCTCCCACCCGCTGCCCAAATGTCTGATAAATTATTCCACACTGAAACAAGAGCAGATGAACCTGTCTACACAACACAGTTTCCAAAATGAAGAGAAGGGAAGACACAGAGGGGTAAGATTCCCACTGACCTAGAATGGGCAGAGGCACGAAGATGCGGGTTTGAAGCTTGAAATCACATTCCTACTCCATGACTCCCGTTCCTGCTCACCCTGGCTTAATCTGTCCTTGGAGTATTTAACTTTCAGGGAACTCTCTGCTGAGCTCAAGGCCACGCAAGGTAGGCGTGTGGCACACGGCCAACCACTGGCTACACATTAACAACCCTCAAGGAGCTAACTTTTCACCAACAGTGAAAAGACAAAAGCCACAGCCAACTGGGAAAGCACCAAACACCCGGAAAACCGGTCACAGCATCTGTCTGAACTGAGGACAGCAAGATGGGGAAGCCGAGTTTGCAGGGTCATGACGTCCAGGTTCAGGCGTCGTACCTTAGAGGCTCAAACACCAGGCACAGATGCTGTTTGTGATAAAAATGTCTGAAGAGTCGCAAACAATGAAACTTGTCATCAGGATCAGCATCATTAAGTTTTTTCAAGAATTCTAATTCTTTTAAGCCAGTTTTTTGCCTGAAATGAAAAAGAAAACTAGGTCAAAACTGGATACACCAAGAATTTAGGAAAAGTAAATAATGTGTATTTATTTTGTATATTTATTTAGCGATGTGTTAAGTTTTTTTAAAGTACTAATAAACGATCTGTTGAGGAAGAACAAGTCTCCACGTCATTCACGCAATACTCCCCACTTGGCCAAATGCTGTTTTCATGGAGCTAATTTCCAAAATAACCAGTGAACAAAACAGGAACACCGAGCAGCGGACCCACCCTGCTTGAAGGGAAACCGACCTGGCACATTTCATCTCAAGATGCCTCGATGCAAACACCATCCTCCAAAACTCTAGTGACAATCTGACAATACGCCATATTTTAAAGCTAGTATCTATAATACAGAAGTTGAGGATTTCCATCGAACTAACCTTCTAAGCCCAGGGCAGCCCAGGACCTCAGCATAAATCTAGACACTTCTTTCTAGTGCTCCTAAACCAACGCTAAGTTGACTTTAATGCAGCTCAGCGTGTGGCATGCTGCTGCTGCTAAGTCACTTCAGTCGTGTCCGACTCTGTGTGACCCCACAGACGGCAGCCCACCAGGCTCCGCTGTCCCAGGGATTCTCCAGGCAAGAACACTAGAGTGGGTTGCCATTTCCTTCTCCAATGCATGAAAGTGAAGTCGCTCACTCGTGTCCAACTCTTAGCGACTCCATGGACCACAGCCTACCAGGCTCCTCCATCCATGGGATTTTCCAGGCAAGAGTGCTGGAGTGGGGTGCCACTGCCTTCTCCAGCGTGTGGCATAGATTGTATTAAAGCAGTATGGCGATGACCTCATTGCTCATAAAGAGAAAAGGCAACAGATAAAAGATACGAAACATTCCTAGACCTGAGTTGTCACCTTTTGTAGGCCATATACTCGGTGACAGCTAAGCAACACGACCCTTCGAGCTGAATACAACCAGTCGGCAGTTCCGGGGGTCGCGTGTAGCAACATGCGGCTACAAACTAAACGCCCACGAAGAGCTGCTCTGCGGCCCTACAAGCCCCAGGCTGCCCTGCACAGGCTCCTGTCACGGTTTACGAACACGCTTGTTTGTCAACGCCTGTGTTGAGCTGGTTTCGCAGCTCCCTGAACTCACATGAGCTCGTTGTTTCTGATGATCTTCACGGCCACCTCCTGGTTGGCCCTCGCGTTATCCCTGGCTCGGACCACGTTACTGAACACACCTTGACCTGTGTAGCCGTACACGTTGTAACGCTTATCCAAGACTTCACCTATGTTCACACCTAAAAAGGTAAACTAAAGCATTAGAATTCTGACCATGATACATTAATGAACAGAACTGTGAGACACATCAGAAATCAAAAGGCAGGGAACACAGCATGTTAATAGCGTGCCAAACCCCTCCAGTGTGCTTGGCTTCCTGGACACCAGAGTCCCAAAGCCTCGCCTCCACAATACATGCTCGAAGCCGCAGGCCTCCAAGCACTACGGAAGTTCAGGGAGCACCTCCGGCAACTGCTGACGCCCCGAACCCGAAGGGGCAGTGCCGTGGTCGCTGCAGTCTGGCGCGGCTGGCACCGCCCCCCTCCGGGGATTACCTGAGGCCTCAAAGTAACTGAGCAGACTTAAGGTGCACGTCAGGTCTCGCTGCACTTCCGTCTGCGCGGCTTCTGGGCGGCGGCACGGGCACACGCAGCTGCTAGCGGTGCCGCACGATCGAGTGACGGCACTGGGGTGTGACCTCCAGGGTCCTCCCAAGTAGGAAGGCCTCGAGCCACACAACTTTACAAAGTGCTATGATGAACTCTGAAACGGGTAAGGACCGCGAACTTACGGTAATAGCCTTCTGCATCAGTCCAGTTATCCCTGAGGTTGGGATTCTCTTTGAAATCTTTCCCAATGCCAGCAGCCCGCAGCCGTGCACTCTGAAATTAAGGGAGTAACATGAGCTACTTACGCCCAATTTAGGCAGACATTTAAAGCACTTCCTTTAAACTCTGAACAGAAGATTTCATGCCGAGTTAAATAAACTCTTACCATGACGCACATAAATGCTACATGACAGAAACATGACTCCTAAGCCCGTCACAGTGATGCTCAGGGGAAAAGCTCACATCACCGCCACGCTTCTTCCTACTGCCCCACTCACGTAACACCCCGCGTCTCTTCCCATCTCCACATGAAATGTCACTGGCTGCACCGCAAGAGTGCCTGGTACTTCTGAAGACCTTTTCCTTATGCATCACTCTCCAGGACACCCGGAAAGCCCTTCACACCCAGGCAAATGAAGCTGCCTCAGATCACCTCATCCTCTCCTAACCCGTCACCCGTGTGCGGGGCTCACACTGTAGACAGGACTGCTGCCGATGCCGGTCGCTGGTGTCCGCAGGGTCCTGGACCCACTGCTCCCCCACCCACTTTAATCCGCCATGTGCTCTCTGTTTGCGTGTGTGCACCCCACTACCCCTCACCAAAGCCTCCATGTTTCTCACGCCTCCTAAGTTTATGATGGAAATGGTCTGCTGCTTTTGAGACCATTTCTCAAGGAAAAACAAACTGATAAAATGTTTAAAAGAAAAAATTTATTAACCCAGTCCTTATAACATTCCCAGTTCTTCAATCAATTCCATTAAGCTCCAAATCCTGTTTCCAATCACCTACAATACAGAAGCCCCGAGTTGGAAGGCCTGAAAATTACTCATGTCACCTGGTCCCCCGCTAACCACAACACACCCAGACGTCTGTAAATCCAAGAAAGGAGCTGTTAAAAAAAAAAATAACTACACATTTAAGTCATTTTCTATTTAACTTTTATGAAGTCCTGATTCTTTTTTTCTCACTAGGCTTCTCCGTCCATGGGATTCTCCAGGCAAGAATACTGGAGTGGATTGCCATTTCCTTCTCCAGGGTATCTTCCCGACCCAGGGATCAAACCCGGGTCTCCCACATTGGAGGCAGACGCTTTAACCTCTGAGCCACCAGGGAAGCCCCTAGATATGTACATACCACCCAAATACATATTTGCTNTCCATGGGATTCTCCAGGCAAGAATACTGGAGCGGATTGCCATTTCCTTCTCCAGGGTATCTTCCCGACCCAGGGATCAAACCCGGGTCTCCCACATTGGAGGCAGACGCTTTAACCTCTGAGCCACCAGGGAAGCCCCTAGATATGTACATACCACCCAAATACATATTTGCTATATGTACTTAACAGTTATGTTTTTGTGACTAAGAATACTCACATCAAAATAGGCAGCAAACATATCATCAGATTCTGTAAACATATCAGGTGCCAACAGCTTCTTCTGAGATGAACCTGAATGGAAATTAGCATTAGTATTTGGAAAATGGAGAGATACAAACTGAAACACAAATAATAAATCAATGAAAAATCACTAACAGCAATTCAAACTTTTTCCTCTTGCATATCAGTTTTTCATTAAAACCCAACTTAGTATCATTTCATAACGCAAGATATATAAAGCTATCCACTTTTTACTGAGAATGCGTTCCAGAAAATTAAAAAACCTAGTATTACGATACTTTCTCTAACACTGAACGAATACGCTAATAACTAAGCAACAACTGGGCTCGCCAGGCGGCTCAGTGGTCGAAGAAACCACCTGCCAACGCAGGAGACTGGAGCTCGACCTCGCGGTTTGGAGGATCCCCTGGAGGATGGACTACTCACTCCAGCAGTCTTGCCTGCAGAACCCCATGAGCAGAGGAGCCTGGTGGGCTACAGTCCCTGGGGTTGCAAAGAGTCAGACATGACTGAGCACACACAACTAACAATTATATGCCACCAGGAAAGCTCTTCTTTAAATTGCCAATTCATACCTCAAAAGGTTAAACCCCATATCTGGATTTTGATTCAAACCAACAAACTATAGACAAGAGATATTTAAAAATCATCAATTTTACCAAGTGTAAGTAATGTTTTTTAGACATCTTATCTAACAGAGATACAAACTGGACTTTTCCCAGGTGAAATTAATCATGGCTTGGACTTGCTTTCAAATATGCTAGCAAGCAGAACCAAAAGTACTGAACACTATGGTGGACCGCGCGTGAGCTCCAGTCGCAGTTACGGGGACACTCCCTGGGGTATTCTGAGCACACCATTCCTCGTCCCCTTCCTTTCCCCCTGCCGCAAATAACCTCTCCTCTGGGTGAAGTGGCAGAGCTAACAGCCTGGGGAAGAAGAGCACAGTTACAGAAACCGAACTCACTCACCATTATTCTGCTCAACGGCCATCAGATTATGCTTGGCTTTGACCGAGGCCTCAAACGTGTCGACGTTCTCGCGCTCGTACTCCTTGACGTCGGCAGCCACACGCTCCAGGATGTCGTCGGGAGACGGGGAGCGGGAGCGGGAGCTGCTTTGCGGGCTGCTGGGCTCGGACGGCACCGACAGGTTGCTGTCGTCAGCAAGGTACTTGTATTTCTGTAGCGACAACACAGAGCGTCATCGTCACCGATCTGGGGAGCTGCACTGAAAATCTGAGTGTCAAATAATGCTAAAAAAATAAAATAAAATAAAGGTATTGATGCCTCAGCTGAATTAGATCCACAATCCCTTATATGTGATTCCAAACCCACAGAGCTGCGGGAGGCTTTCTACGGGTGGTGCATGTTCATCAGGAGGCAGAATCTGACCTGAAGCCATGACCCTGAATGTTCCCAGTGTGAACACGAGGCGTCTCACAGCAGAGCGCTCCCAGTGCCGGATAATGGGGTGCTGTGCTAGCCCCCACTCAGGGGCTAAGTAAGATACATGTACGCACCACATTACCTTTCTAAAATTCACATATTTCTCAGTTCTGAAGCACATCTGGCCCAAAAGGTTGGAGATAAGGGATTGTGGACCTGGGTAAGAACAGAAAAAGATTCAACCAAGTCTTCAGGGGTACCCAGTAACTGCTCAGTACCAGTTTCCGCAGAGCCCCAGGGAGGGAAGTCACCTCTGGAATTCCAGTTACGCCCCACGTACCCTGGTAACTCCAATTCTGCCCTTTGCTCTGAGATGCTGGGGTTGCTGCAAGTTCACACAGGCTGCTGCAACTGCCCTTTCCTTGTCTGCTGTCCTCCTTACAGCTCCCAAGCACCTTCCGTGTCTTCCCATCTCCACCCTCACCTCCCGTCCCGTGGCGGTGAGAGAAGGCACTGTACCAGGACGGCCATGCTCACGGGGCCGCGTGGTCAGGCCTCCTCTCAGGACCGCCAAGGAGAGCCGGCAGCCTTCTGCGCAGCGCACCATCTGAGGCCTACGTGACACCCTTTCCCGCCCGACCCCTGCATCACTCGGCTTTCAAGGAGTCTTAAATTTATTGGGACGTTCCATTGAAACATGCACATCTGTATTAGAAAATCTACCATTTTTACTAGGCGTTAAAGAAAAGTCTTTCTCACATATAACAGGCTATAATATATACAATTTTTATGCTAAAGGAAATTCTTCCAAGTTGTACTCATTTATGAGGGTTCTCCTGTTTATCAACATTAAAAAAAAAAAAAAAAGCACACTCCAAATTTTGTCTTACAAAAGGGCTTTATATGGGAATCCTATGTATACAAAAAAGGTAACTATTTCAATTTTATTAAGAAACTATCTTTTTTTCAAGATCCATTCAAGTGCTCTACCAACACTTAATTGTTAAAGTAAAAATCCTTAATTTTGTTTAAATAGTGGTTATTTAAGGACTGTTGATCAAAATGTTACTAAAATCAATACCTGAACGATGGCCTGTCTTTGTATTCTTCTCTGTTCTATCAAGGCTTCTTCATCTTCCTCCTCAACATCGAAGTCTTCAAGGCTTAAGAAAAGTTACATCCATACACGTTAATTCCAGACATCCTTAGAGAGTCCAAAACTGTTAACTTGCATACATTAAAAAAAATAAAAGCTGGAAAATGTCGGTCATCAGTAAGTTTTAACAGAAACCTTAAGCCACCTCACTCTATCCTTGCTTTTAAACTGTCCTGGTTTGGAATCTCAGCAAGTAAATGTAAACTTCTATGTCTCTTTTTTCTCCTCACCTATTTCACTGCACAAAGACTGGAAACAAAAGAAGGATCCTTAAGCTTAAAAAGTTTTTCATCTCTAGCTGTGATCAAAATTACACATGGAAATCAAAGACTTTCAAGTCACACCGTGTTTGTCTAATTTGCAAAAAGAAGTTATAGGAAAGCTCCATTCTTACTTGTCATCAGATGAAGATTCCTGCTCGACCTTCATTCCTTCAGAAAGACTTCCTTTAAATTTGTCTTCCTTCACTTTGCTTCTGCTCCTGCGTCTACGACCACCCCGTGATCGAGACCGCCTTCTCAGGCGTGATCTGCTCCTCCGACCTCTGTCCCTGTTTGAGGAGAACAGACAGATATAATACATAGAAAAGGTCAACTGAAGTTAGGGAGCTCGGAGTGTGCTGGGGCACGGGTGTTACAGGAACTCTCCATACTTTTCAAAAAGCTCGATTTTGTAATAAATCCAAAACTGTTCTAAAAATACAGTCTTTAAGGGGCCAGCAGAAATGTTTTAATGAACAGTGATTTAAGTTTAAAGCAAAGCTCAACAATCTTTGTGTGTGAAATATCGCATGCAGGCGACAGAGAGACTGCGTGGCGCCACAGCTTATTTCTCAGAGAAAACCGGCTGTTAAGGAAACCCACCCACTGAGCTTCAAAAGCTCCGGTGTGATGGACCAAAGGGGAGGTTTTACCTTCTCCGAGGAGACCTGCTTCTTCTTCTGGGAGACCGGCTCCGTCTGAGAGGGGAACGGGACCTCCTCCTAACAGGAGATCTACTGGCCCGTCTGCGGGCTGGAGACCACCTACTGATCGGGCTGGCATCCTTGGACCTTTCCCGCCTGCTGAGGATGTCATCTCGAGGTCGTGTTCTTAAGGGGACCAGATACAGGTTCAGAGAAGAATAAATCAGAATAAGCGAACTTCTCCTACATGTAAAGGCACTTTAAGAAAGGGCACAGTAACCTAAAGATTGTAAACACAGAATAATGTTTCGTAACAAAAATTCAGACAACAACAATAACATTTTGGTGTAATGGTCGACACACAAGAGAAGGTCTATTTCCTCTGGTCTCACAATCTGAAGAATTAGTAAAGATTATATTGTTTATCTTTTTCTCATTTCAGACAAAACTTGCCAATATAAGGAATAATATTCCATTCCCTTGGTTTGAGGACTGTTTTCTTTCTAAATTGTCGACTTTTTTTTGCAATTAAGAGTCTTATTTTTAATGTATCAATTAAGAATAAAATCCCTTTACAATCAATATTAACCTTAGAAGAGAGGAACTTTAGGTAAGAGTTAAGAGAAAATGCCAGCCCACCAAGTCATGGAAGTAAATACTGGTATAACTTATCTGGACGGAAATATGGCAGTGTCTTTCTGAAATGTAAATATACGTAATCTCAGACTGTGTAATTCTACTTCTATGAAACTACCTTAAAAGAAGCTTTACACAGACTCACTGGGTATCTCTGCACACAACTGTGAAAAACTGGAACCAACCTCAATTTTCATCAGTCTCAACAAAGGAAGTTGAATACATTATGATACAACCACAGCGTCAAGTATCATGTTGTTATTATGTAACAAACACCCCTTACACACTGCCACTCAGTGTTTGATGAGAAAAGAAAACCAAGGCTAACACCAATGGTATGAATCCTATTTTTAAGAAGTATCATGTGCATAGAGAAGAGGCTGAAGAGAGACTGCTGTCTCAGGAGTGGCGGCAGAGGAGGGATGGGAAGAGTGCGTCTACAGGCTTCCTGCAGGATTCAAGTCAAGTGAAGTGAAGTCGCTCAGTCGTGTCCGACTCTTTGCGACCTCATGGACTGTAGCCTACCAGGCTCCTCTGTCCATGGGATTTTCCAAGCAATAGTACTGGAGTGGATTGCCATTTCCTTCTCCAGGGGATCTTTCCGACCCAGGGATCAAACCCAGGTCTCCCGCATTGTAGACAGACGCTTTACCATCTAAGCCACCAGGGAAGTCCAACGTCTCTTTAATTAGCATGAATTTCTTCTGTAAACTAACACTAAAAACTTGTTTCAAATATTCAACTCTAGTGCCTTAATGAACTCATAAGAATTTCCTTTTCAAACTGAAAGCAGCTGAAAGAGAATAGGATCCTTAAGAAGAGATACTAAGATAGTAACACGGTCTCCATGCAGAGCTACAGGCAGGGGAACATTCCATCACTTAGAAGTAAAGAATCAACAGTAGCTCTTATGAGAATTGCATTCTTGAAGCTTCTCAAAACAGGATAAACTTCAACATCAATTCATATTTATATCCATACACAGTAGATGGCTAGGAATTCATGAAATTATGAGACAAGAATTGGTGGATCAAATGTATTATGTAAATATGAATTATTTTTATTACGACTGATTAAAAAAATCATTTTAAGAGCTCCTGTTTTTCAACAATGAGACTACAGGTATATGAGTTAATAATAAAAAAAATTCCCATTTTCTATTGTATTTTGGGGATGAAAAAAACCAACTGTAGTTCCAACTATATTGTTATGATTCAAAATCATACCAATTCAAAAGAATGGACAGGTCACAATCCTTAAACTGATACCTCCATTTTTAAAAATTCCAGCCCAAACTATTCAAAACACAATCCCTGCTCTAGAAACTAATACCTTTCCCATAAAATGCGTAGACTCAGACTTATCAACCAAATTTCTTGGATTTAAAGGTGCGATTCTGCACATTAGATACTAAATTAAGAACTTAAAAAAAGGTAAGTTCAACATTTAAAAGCCACCTACATTCAAGATACTGACAGAAGCAGACATGAGCACAGTTAGCAGACAGCACAGGTTCTATCGAACACTATGAACTCTTTGTCGCCTCTGTTTCTATCATCCACAAGTTTTAGCTTCTCCACTGAAATCTGCTGCAACGGTAGGAACCACTACGGCTCTGAAATCAAGTTACCTTGGAGAAGAGAGGCGTCTCCTTTCAGGCTCCCTGCGTTTTCTTTCCAAGGACCGGCTCTTGGCTCTCCTGCCAGGCGACAGCGTTCGAGAAGGTGACTTGCTCTGTTTAGACCTCCTGTCATTCAAGAGTGGGGATCGACTTCTCCTGGACTTATCACGCTGTTTCGGAGACAAACTTCTTCTTTTGGGACTGCGACCAGGTCTTCTACTGGGTGACCTGTTTTCTTTCCCAGAGGAAGCATCTTTAGAGGGAGACTTGACCGGCTTCTTCTCTTTATCGGCTTCAGACCGTCTCGATTTCCTCTCTTTGGACCGCGACCGTCTGTCTTTGGATTTGCCTCTCAAGTCAACTGGGGATCTAGATTTCTTGCCTCGATCGCGACTTCTACTTTCATTTATAATGGGGGATTTTTTCCTATCCTTTGACTTAGTTTTATCTTCGACTTTAACCTTGTCATCAACAGGAGACCTGGCCTTCCCAACTTTCTCCTGAGAGCGCCGTCTGAGGGTGGGCGACTTGGACTTTCTGGCTTCGTCTTGAGACTTACTTCTTTTGGAGGGACTCTTTGACTTTTTCCTCTCCTTTGACTTGCTCCTTGTTGCCTTCTCTTTAACGATTTCAACACCTCCCTTACTTTTCTTTTTATCAGACCTATGTCTAGTCCGTTCTTTGGATCTGCTTTTACTTCGCTTTTTTGTACTATTTTTATTGTCCACAAGTTCAAGTTTCCCCTTCGTACTTGAAGATCTAGTGCTGGACCTATTTCCATTTCTTGCCTTTTCATGAATCTCCCCCTCTTCTTCAGAGCCGGACTCATAACCTTGTAGTATGAGCCCCATCCCAGACTGGACCTTCCCTTCCATCAGCTCATTGTCGAGCTCCGCTTTAATCAAGGCTCTCTGCTTCTCCAAGTCTTCCAGCAGAGCTAGATCATCCAGTTTAGTTCTTTTTGCTGGAGACGCACCTTCTCTGTCGGAAGCATCCGTGGCCTCTTTCCTTTTGTGCTTCTTGTGCTTATGCTTGTGTTTATGTTTCTTATCCTTGTCTTCTTCTGAAGAATGTTTATGTTTCTTATGCTTACTTCTGTGTTTATGTTTCTTTTTCTTGTGACGACTGTGCTTATTTTGAGACTGGTCTTCTGATACTTCTCCATTTTCTTCATTAACACTCTTTTCAGAATTAGCATCTTCCATCCTATAAATGTATCAAACACATTTAAAAGACACATTACTTACAGAGCATTCAGTCCTAACAAAATAGCAATGATAAAATGTATCTCGATGTGATACATGAAGTTAGCCACTGAAATATTTTATTTCAAAGGTATACGGCTAGAACTGAGCTGAACAGTGATCTAACTCTGTTTCTAACAGTTGAACTCAAATACTGAAAGTATTAAAGGAAATACGTAATAGGGGAGGTTAACATAATTATACTTTGTAGAAAAAGGAAATTCGAACCAGTAGTTTTTGCAGTAAGTTAACACTGACTTTCTTAAATAGCCACTCAGAAACTTGGTTTTTAAATCAGCATTTCCCATACCGCTCCACACTAAAATACCTGCCCATTCTTTTTCCATAAAATATTAGTAATAACATCCATTGGGACACTAATCTCTTTCCCCACTTGCAATTCGGAAACACACACACACACACATATACTTAAATTTCTAGAGCCAAAACGAGCTATACCCAGAGTCATTCTGGGCCTGTAAGCAGCATCTTAGCCACCATGTGGCACAGCAGTACCCCCCGCTCTCTGGGCAGCGTGATGAGATCGCCGTGCCATCCCGCCCTGGGCCCTCACCATGGACGCTGTCTGCTCCTGACCCTGACCAGCCACATCCTCAAGGCTGAGGCCCCAGGGTCACCAGAAGCAGGTGATCCTCCTCCTGACATCCGGCTGGAACAACATGGATTAATTTGCTCAAGTCCTCCAAATTATATACTCTTGTACTTTTAATAAGTTTAATGTTTTAACAGTAAGTTTAATGTTTGTACCATATACTACAAAGAGCTCCTAGCAAGTTAAGAATTAATCTATTCAATCTCTTTTTAACATGTTGAAGAAAATCACCTACACATAATGTAGGCATTAAGTCAGGCAGCAGGAAAATAAAAATCTCTTGCTTCTCTTAAGGAAACTTCCAGTGGAAAAGAATCACATGCCTCACTGCAGAACTGCAACGATAAAGACCTGAGTAAGGGCATTATGGGAATGCTGATGGATCACTTTAAATCATTCTGAAACGGTCAAGGAAGGTATCTTGTGGATCACAGAAAAACCCAAGCGATTTGTTCAGCAGGGACTTTAGGGGAGAGAAGTTTATCAACAAGGTATTTATTTGGATTAAAAAATAGCCTGAGAAACACTGACCTGAAGAATGAGTATGACATTAACCAGAAAGGTTAAGGGGTATTTTAGAAAAAGGAAAAAAGATCAATGTTGCCAGGGTGTCAAACTTGGTAAAGAGACTGATCTAATGGAAGCTAAGCTCTCAAGTGGACCGACTCCAGGAAATGGGACTCCGGGAGCACACAGCTGAGACAGTGGAGAGGCCCAGGAACTGCAAGGTCAGGCTGCTCGACGGACGGTCCCCCAGCCTGCTCTCAGTCTTCAGTAAACTTGGCGGGGCAGGGGCACGACACAGTGGAGGATGCTTGAAAAGCTACTGGCTCACAGTAGTGAGGGGCCGTGGAGAATACACAGCCGCCACATGGCAGGGACTTGGGATTTGGGGTGTCCCACTGCCAACGCCCTTTTCTGACACTGGGGACCACGGGGAAGGAGAGAGGGCTAGCGAGCTGCGGAGCAAGCGGTGTCTGCAGCTGCACCAGGCCTCAGTCTGGGCTGACCTCTCTCTAATAGAGTATAAGAGGACACAGGATAAACAGTCTTTGAGAAAAGACTATTTTCATAGACTTGGAAAAAGTCTTTGGACTTTTCTCAAAGACTTGGAAAAAGACAGTGTAGTATCTTTGTATATTAAAAAATATCCAACAACATGGCTCTATCAAGGAGGCAAGGGGACATCACAGATGTAAGGTGAAGATACAAAGGCATTTCAACTCTGTTCCTTATATAGGCTACCACCTCATACAGGTAACCGTCTCCCTTTCCTAGACTCTCCCATCCCACAGTCCAGAAGGTGGGCTATAAGTCCATTTTTCTGAACCTTGACTTACAGGGGGAAAGTGTGAGATAAATAGAACTAGCCTAATTCAAGATATAGAGATAGGCAGGGAGGACCTTTATGAAGGTTGAGAATGATTTTCAGGAATATAAAAATCCAAGTGCCCAAAGTACAAAATTCTACTCAGTAAGCTAGAACTCAACCTAAAGACCCTCTCAGAATGCCCCAGAGAACAGACAGCTGGGTGGTGAAGTCTGCAGAGCCAGGCTCCAGGGGCTCAAGCCCCGGTCCCACTACTGACTAGCTGCGTGGCCTCACTGAGTGTGAGCTTAGTGGGGAACGGGGCAGTGCCTGCCTCTGAGCAGTGAGGACCGCACAGTTGACACGCACGGCTCGTAAGGCCCAGCACAAATCTCGGGCCCGAAGTCAGCTGTGCTTACTGTTCAGACACTGGGCAAACTTACTCCCCATGGCGCCGGGGAGCTGCCCACAGACACTCAGAACGTGATTTAAAGAGCAAGGGTCCTGATCAAACCGCCTTGCTCCGACACCGCCTGCAACAAGATACCCCCAGTGTGCCCTCAGATAAGCCACTCCCGTGCCTCAGTGTCCCCCAGTGTAAAAGCTGGGCAAATAACACTTCTGACCAACCACAGGTATGTCACTGCAATGAGTTCATACACATCAAAGCACTCACTCACGTGCCCAAGAAGCGCTGTCTCTGCCTGTGTCCCCGCGACAGATGTGACGCCACATTCAAGGAGGCAGACAGGACTCATCTGAGGCATGGGCACACCCAGCCGGTGGGAAGGCTGGTGCTACAGCTGACGTCAGAGCTCTTGCTTCTGCGTGAAGGTGCTTTTACAACATCAGGTCACCATCAGCCCCGAGAGAAAGCTGATTACTGCGTCCTGCCTCGTCCAGAGTGAAAACCTGAACCCTCCACCAGACCAAGAGCATCAGCCCAGCCTCCCTTCAGCCGAGCCTGCTCCCCCCAACGCCACGGCTCTCCTCCCCCGCACGTAAGGGCCTGGGCGTTCCCCCCGGACGTACACACTGCCGGCCCCTCACCTACCTCAGGTCTTGGCTCAAGTTCCACTTTCTCAGTCAAGTTTCCCTGACCAGCTAGCTCCCTTTAACTACAACCCCACCCTATCACAAACATACTCCCTCCCTCCCCTTCACTGTCCGCCACCTAGCACAACTCCGGTTTGTGTCCTCCGATTATAACATAAGCCCTGTGGAGCAGGGTCTTAATCTGTTTAGCTCACTGCTCCATCCCTGAGGCCCAGAAGATGATTTAACACTGAGCGGGTACTCAGTAAGTATTTCTGTGTCAAGGGAATGATTCACAGAGTAACAACAGGTGGCTCAGTGCTAAAGAATCATCTGCCAATGCAGGAGATGCAAGAGATGTGGGCTCGACCCCTGGGCTGGCAAGATCCCCTGCAGGAGGGCATGGCAGCCTGCTCTAGTCTTCTTGCCTGGAGAATCTCATGGACAGAGGAACCTGGCGGACCACGGGGTCACAGAAGAGCCGGACACGCCTGAGCGACTGAACAACGATGTACGCAGCGGCATCGCTGGCCACGGCTGGTCTGTGCTGTCTGTGCACACGCTCAGCTCTTGAAGGGGAACACTTGGTTTCTGGCTCACTTACGCTCCAGCGCGTACACCTATTTCTTGACCACAATACCCTCAAATCATTTAAATTTAATCATCTTGCCACAGAAAAATCTCCTCTCCTAACCCTTTTCCAATGCTACTTATAATTTACAAGTTTTCCAAGGCATTTCAAATCCAAATACTGAAGGGTTTACCTTCAGAGGAAGTAATTTCCTCCGAAAAAAACCCTAGCATCTAAAGTTTCCGAGAATCAGGATCAACATCACAGCGGTGCCCAAAGTTACTGCCATTCCCAGGAGCAATCCCAGTTTTCATTGTAACTTAATGAATGTTAACTCAAGAAATAATGACTAGGTTACTAATAAAATGGCACCTAAGTGCCTTAGGGCCAGCTAGCTTCACCTTAACTCCAGAGTTGTCCTACATTGGGGCTAGGCAGAGAGCAGACCTCCAGCCTCTTCTGTTGATCTCTTAAAGCAAATTTCAAAGAAAATAACTGAAGTCTGACTAGGCACATGAGGAAAACTTGAACTCAGCGCGTCAATGGCACCCATGTCGCATATAATGAGCGCGCTTGTGCTAGGTCACTTAATTTAGGCTCATTAACAACTTTCTTCTAAAGTTTTAGGAAAAGGTTTCTTGTAAAGAAACCTGATCACCTTCTTGCACGATTTACATTTTGCAATCTAACACTACACATTTAGTAGGTATATTTCTATACCAAACTGGTCTACAACAGGTTTGTCATAAACCAGTACTTACTGAGAGCTAAGTAACATCTTTCAAATCTCATTTGGAAGGAAAGCTGCATTCCGAGTGCAGACAGCATGGTGGTGCCAACAGCATTTACTCACAGGTTAGCTTATTTCATCCTTCAAACCACTCAGAGTCTTGGGGCATCCGGCACAATAAAAATAGCCACGGAACAACTTTAAAATAAAGCCACCAATTACCAACCACTGGTATTATTTTAACTTCCCTCTTCACATATATATATTTTTAAAGAATACTCCTAATAACATCTTATATGGGAAGCATTCAATTCATGCTTTGGAGCTGGGGGCAATGGGGAGCAAAGTGAATGCCACTACTTTCGACAAGGAAAATAATTATAACTAAGCCCGTTTCTCTGACAAGTTAGATCCTTTAATACAGGATTAATGTAGACGCAAAAATAAGGATGAATTCAAAAGACCAACCAGTCTCAAAAGGAACCATTCCACCCCCACTCTTTCCAAATACGATATTAAATTCCAAAGAGTTGGAACTGTCGTATCATAAAAACGAACCTTTCTAGGATACTGGAAATAAATAAAAATTATTTCAAATGTTAAAGACTAGTAATATTTTCAATAAAAGGAGCCACAAAGTAGAGTGAGAGACCAGAGCACACAGCAGGGCTCGACAGCAGGGCTGCACGGTGTAAACCCTACACCTGTCACTCAGTGTGACCCTGGGCAAGCAAACTTAATTTCTCTGTACTTCCAGTTTCTCAGCTGTACAATGTGGGGAGTGTCAGGACCGCCTCCACAGGGCTGTCATAAAGACTGAATGAGGTCGTATTTGCTCAGTACCTGGTCTGGGTAAGTTCAAGTAAGTCAATGCATATAAAAATTTAAATGCCTGAAACTATGAAAAAACATTGAGCTAAAGACATCGACAAACTTAAAAGCCACTAAAAAGCATTCAGAGAGCTTTACTTTTTCAAAATATTCCACGTGGAGTAGATTCCACGTAACTGTGAACTCCTCGGTGTGTCTTCAAAGAAAACCTACCCAGACATTACATTTCAGCATTCACTGTGAGCAGCCAACATGGTACTTGTTTTCCTGGTAAACTGTCATTTTCTATATTAAAACGTTTCAAATAAGTGAAAGTGGGACACATATAGATGGAATATTCTGCGTACCAAGTGTGTGTGTGGGGGGGTGTGTGTGAGCGGGGAGGCGCAATAAAGACCACTCACATTGCAGGAGCCTAAATAAATAAGATTAAAGCTAGTGTTATTTGAGTATCTAAACAAACGTGGCTGCGTCCTTCCTGAAAAGGAATCTAAACCGTCCCTGATATCAAATTAATGGACATAATACTATAGAAAAAACAGATTACTAGAAAAATCAGCTGCTTAGCTTAAGATTTTCATAGGATCCTCTCATGAAGCCAGAAACAAGGCCTCACTGTGAACTCCGTGAAAAACAAAGAAGAGGCAAAAATCTACTTCAGAACCCACCTGCCCTCTTTTAAGTCAAACTGTGAAGATAATGGAGCAGCTTTCAGAGGCCCTAAACGAAAAACTTCTGGTAACTGTCTCTGCCTAGATGAGCAAAGCACATCCCCGAGCAGTCCGGCACTGGACGCACAGCGGTGAAGCGATGGGCCGGCGGGGGAGGTGCAAAGATTTTTCCTCTTGTCAGTCCAAAGTTGCCGGGAGACTATCTCTACCTCTTTCTCAAGACAGCTGGAAACAAATCAAATAATGAGGATGCAAGCAAAAAAAAAAAAAAGGCGCTACAGGAATACTGTCT
>SJYS01008160.1:18376-43491 GCA_006410695.1 Philantomba maxwellii | reverse complement strand
GGACAGAGGAACCTGGCGGACCACGGGGTCACAGAAGAGCCGGACACGCCTGAGCGACTGAACAACGATGTACGCAGCGGCATCGCTGGCCACGGCTGGTCTGTGCTGTCTGTGCACACGCTCAGCTCTTGAAGGGGAACACTTGGTTTCTGGCTCACTTACGCTCCAGCGCGTACACCTATTTCTTGACCACAATACCCTCAAATCATTTAAATTTAATCATCTTGCCACAGAAAAATCTCCTCTCCTAACCCTTTTCCAATGCTACTTATAATTTACAAGTTTTCCAAGGCATTTCAAATCCAAATACTGAAGGGTTTACCTTCAGAGGAAGTAATTTCCTCCGAAAAAAACCCTAGCATCTAAAGTTTCCGAGAATCAGGATCAACATCACAGCGGTGCCCAAAGTTACTGCCATTCCCAGGAGCAATCCCAGTTTTCATTGTAACTTAATGAATGTTAACTCAAGAAATAATGACTAGGTTACTAATAAAATGGCACCTAAGTGCCTTAGGGCCAGCTAGCTTCACCTTAACTCCAGAGTTGTCCTACATTGGGGCTAGGCAGAGAGCAGACCTCCAGCCTCTTCTGTTGATCTCTTAAAGCAAATTTCAAAGAAAATAACTGAAGTCTGACTAGGCACATGAGGAAAACTTGAACTCAGCGCGTCAATGGCACCCATGTCGCATATAATGAGCGCGCTTGTGCTAGGTCACTTAATTTAGGCTCATTAACAACTTTCTTCTAAAGTTTTAGGAAAAGGTTTCTTGTAAAGAAACCTGATCACCTTCTTGCACGATTTACATTTTGCAATCTAACACTACACATTTAGTAGGTATATTTCTATACCAAACTGGTCTACAACAGGTTTGTCATAAACCAGTACTTACTGAGAGCTAAGTAACATCTTTCAAATCTCATTTGGAAGGAAAGCTGCATTCCGAGTGCAGACAGCATGGTGGTGCCAACAGCATTTACTCACAGGTTAGCTTATTTCATCCTTCAAACCACTCAGAGTCTTGGGGCATCCGGCACAATAAAAATAGCCACGGAACAACTTTAAAATAAAGCCACCAATTACCAACCACTGGTATTATTTTAACTTCCCTCTTCACATATATATATTTTTAAAGAATACTCCTAATAACATCTTATATGGGAAGCATTCAATTCATGCTTTGGAGCTGGGGGCAATGGGGAGCAAAGTGAATGCCACTACTTTCGACAAGGAAAATAATTATAACTAAGCCCGTTTCTCTGACAAGTTAGATCCTTTAATACAGGATTAATGTAGACGCAAAAATAAGGATGAATTCAAAAGACCAACCAGTCTCAAAAGGAACCATTCCACCCCCACTCTTTCCAAATACGATATTAAATTCCAAAGAGTTGGAACTGTCGTATCATAAAAACGAACCTTTCTAGGATACTGGAAATAAATAAAAATTATTTCAAATGTTAAAGACTAGTAATATTTTCAATAAAAGGAGCCACAAAGTAGAGTGAGAGACCAGAGCACACAGCAGGGCTCGACAGCAGGGCTGCACGGTGTAAACCCTACACCTGTCACTCAGTGTGACCCTGGGCAAGCAAACTTAATTTCTCTGTACTTCCAGTTTCTCAGCTGTACAATGTGGGGAGTGTCAGGACCGCCTCCACAGGGCTGTCATAAAGACTGAATGAGGTCGTATTTGCTCAGTACCTGGTCTGGGTAAGTTCAAGTAAGTCAATGCATATAAAAATTTAAATGCCTGAAACTATGAAAAAACATTGAGCTAAAGACATCGACAAACTTAAAAGCCACTAAAAAGCATTCAGAGAGCTTTACTTTTTCAAAATATTCCACGTGGAGTAGATTCCACGTAACTGTGAACTCCTCGGTGTGTCTTCAAAGAAAACCTACCCAGACATTACATTTCAGCATTCACTGTGAGCAGCCAACATGGTACTTGTTTTCCTGGTAAACTGTCATTTTCTATATTAAAACGTTTCAAATAAGTGAAAGTGGGACACATATAGATGGAATATTCTGCGTACCAAGTGTGTGTGTGGGGGGGTGTGTGTGAGCGGGGAGGCGCAATAAAGACCACTCACATTGCAGGAGCCTAAATAAATAAGATTAAAGCTAGTGTTATTTGAGTATCTAAACAAACGTGGCTGCGTCCTTCCTGAAAAGGAATCTAAACCGTCCCTGATATCAAATTAATGGACATAATACTATAGAAAAAACAGATTACTAGAAAAATCAGCTGCTTAGCTTAAGATTTTCATAGGATCCTCTCATGAAGCCAGAAACAAGGCCTCACTGTGAACTCCGTGAAAAACAAAGAAGAGGCAAAAATCTACTTCAGAACCCACCTGCCCTCTTTTAAGTCAAACTGTGAAGATAATGGAGCAGCTTTCAGAGGCCCTAAACGAAAAACTTCTGGTAACTGTCTCTGCCTAGATGAGCAAAGCACATCCCCGAGCAGTCCGGCACTGGACGCACAGCGGTGAAGCGATGGGCCGGCGGGGGAGGTGCAAAGATTTTTCCTCTTGTCAGTCCAAAGTTGCCGGGAGACTATCTCTACCTCTTTCTCAAGACAGCTGGAAACAAATCAGATAATGAGGATGCAAGCAAAAAAAAAAAAAAAGGCGCTACAGGAATACTGTCTTAAAATCCATTCTCTCTCTTAGGTCCCTGAGCTTTCCTAGCAAACACACGGGAAACAGAACACACTGCTCTCAGTAAGGAAGGGTTACCCTAGCAGAATATACCAGGATGCGTCCACTCGACCGCACCGATGCTTACGTTAGCTTGATTACAGACACGAACCGCTCGGGTCTGCAAGTGGCTGACCGTTCCCATCCTTTATTCCACTGGGGCTCCCGGAGAAGCGCTGTAAACTCGGGCCAAAAACCCCAGCTCTCAGACCCGAGGACTTGGTCTCACTTTGCCTCGAGTTTGCGCGCTGGCACAGCCGCTGCACTCGGCAGAGGCGGAGAAATCCAGGGCCGCCGGGGCCGGGAGCGCCGGGCGGGAAGGCGGGAGCGCCCCGCCGGCCGCGGCTCCGGGCGGCGAGGAGGCGCCCGGCCCCGGCCCCGAGGGCTGACGGCGGCGGCGGCGCGGGGCCGCCTGCGGAAAAGGGCGCTCGGGGCCGCGCCCGCGGGCCGCGCCGGAAGACCCGCTCGTCGCCTCAGGCGGCCCCGCGCTCGGGACCCGCGAGGCCGCGCCCTCGCCGCCCGGGGCAACGCCGCCGCGGGCCCGGCCGCCCCGACCCGACAGCCGGGCCCTGCGGCGGGCGCAGCGCCGGGCCGCCCTCCCGCGCCCCCGCGGGGGCAAAGTTTGGCTGCGACCGCGGGGCCGCGAACTTTCCCGCCCGCTCGCCCGCCCGGGCGGCGCTCCGCCCGCGCCCCCTCGGCCGGGCCCGGGCGCGGGCCCTCCGCGCCGCCGCACCACTTACTCCGGCGGCTCCCGCAGCGGCGGCGCCTCCGCGGCGGCCATCTTGAACTTCCTGACTCCTCGGCGGCGGTGGCGGCGGCTCCGCGGGCGGCGGAAGCCAGGGGCGGCGCAGGAAGGGGGAGCAGGGCCGCCGCGCATGTGCCGACAGCGTCGCGACCCGTGGAACTCGGCGTCGCTCGAAGAATCCGGATATACAAGTGCATCCGGGGACGCAGCGCACGAGCGCCGTGACGCACTTCCGGAAGGGGCGGGACCGCGGCGGCCGGGTCGGGGCTTTAAAGGTGCGCGCTGATTGGGTAGAAACCGTCGTCAGGTTCTAGGAACCTGGAGAGGGTTTGGAAGGCAGAGGGCTCTGCATCCTGGGCGCAGTTCCGAGAACTGGTCTCGTTGCGGGACCCAGACTCGGGTGAAATTTCTCAAGCTGGGCAAGCAAGATGTTTTTGCTTTTTAAACTCCTTCTTATCCCTTAGATAACTCAATGTGAAGCGGTATTAAGACAAAGTTTGTAGACAGGCATTTTGAGAATACTGCAAGCTAGGGCTGTACCTGGAACGTAGGGAACTACTAGTACTGGCACGTTCGTTTGAAACTTTTGGAACTTTGTTTCAGGTTTGGCTGAGTCCACAGGTCAGGAGTCCGTTACTCCTGTCCAGGTTCTCTAGACCTGTAAACTGAATTTTTAAGTAACATTTCTGGTCCAAATAACTTTATGATTTTGTTTTTCTACAATAATGGAATCTACAGTAATGACATGAAATGAAATACCGTATGTGAAAAGTTACTGTCTCTTGGTTAAAAGTTACTGTCTCTAGCTGACTCCTTTGAGAAGCCCCTGATGGTGGGAGAGATTGAAGGCGGGAGGAGAAGGGGACGACAGAGGATGAGATGGTTGGATGGCATCACCAACTCATGGACGTGAATTTGAGTAAACTCCGGGAGTTGGTGATGGACAGGAAGGCCTGGCGAGCTGCAGTCCATGGGGTCGCAAAGAGTCGGACAGGACTGAGCGACTGAACTGAAATGAACTGTCTCTTGGAGAGCTTTCAATAACATGTAGGTTTTTACATTCTCTTTGTGTCTCTGAAGAGTATCTTTCTTCATACTTGAGCCTGAAAGCAAGGTGATGATCACTTTTATTCTTGTAATCAACTGAGTTTGGGTTGGATTTAGAAATCTGAGTTCAGAATAGCTGAGCTTCTTATATGTCTCTTGATTGTCAGAGGGAAAGAGTTACAAATATAATTGTAAAATAAGTCTCTAGTTGGCTGAATCCCAAATGTGTTAAAATGTTAAGCATTTTCCCCTCGTGGACTTTATTAATACAGAATACTAAATCCTTGGATGTTTATTGACTTCTGTGGGTTCTCCCACCCTCACCCCACACCCATTGCTGCATTTCTTTGAATGGTCCTTAACTGTTTTCTTCATGAAGGATTTCTTTCTTTAATGGAAAATTCCATGGATGGAGGAGCCTGGTAGGCTACAGTCCATGGGGTTGCAGAGTCGGACACAACGGAGCAACTTCACTTTCTTTGTTTCTCAATTATCAAATTCAGGTATAATAACTTAGGAGGCTTCTTTCAAAAGAAATAGTTTTAAGAAAATGGTTTATATTTTCACCCATATATTTATTGATGTACTAGTAGTGTGTAGGTTGGAATTTCAGAATTATGCTAATTGTTCCTATCTCTAGATTCTCATCCAGGTATATCTTTTTTAAAGGTATTATGTATACAGCAATACAGCACTCTTGTATTTACAGTTCATTATATTCTCTGTCCCACGAAGGCAAGGCCATGTGTCACTGTGTTAAGAATAGCTCACATACGTTATTAAAATAACATTAGTACATTATTTTTAAATAAATGATTTTAAAGTGAAAATAAACATGGTGTATGTAGTACAAACCTATTACAGACTTCTTCTTGGAAGTGAGTACAAGCCTGTAAGAGATCTCATCTTGGATATAAAGTAGAATAATACACTTTAAAGAAGCCTAGTAAACTGGCACTCAGAGGTAAGGTGACTTGATTGTGATGACTCAGTTCCGAGGTGCCAAGCCGTGGTTTGAACTGAAATTTCTCATGTCTGCACTCTTCCTTCTTATTGCGCTGTTTCCCACAGCAAAGTCGTTTATTTAGCATCTCTCTGTAGTGCACCCATCCACACAGTTCTTCGGTTTTCAAATGCTTTTTGAATATAAGTAACGGAAAGAGTGAGGAAGGCCTGGCAACCCACTCTAGTATTCTTGCCTAGAGAATCCCATAGACAGTAGCCCGGCAGGCGACAGTCCCCAGGGTCACGAGTTGGACATGGCTAAAACGACTTAGCATACATGCGATGGAAAGAGTACTAGATTGGCACCAGAAATTCCTTATTTTCCCTAGCTCCAGAAACTGTCGTCTCTTTCTTGATTAGTGCATCAGTCTGTTTCCTCAGCCTTAACGTGGTCTCCCCGGCCCCCGCCCCAGTCTCCATTTCTTTGCAGCATCTTTAACGTGGAGATTAAAAGAAGCATCCTGAGTATAGGGAGGATAGGTGGGGAACAGAGGATATAAGGTTCAGGTTTGAAGCCTGATTATGGCTGGCTCAAGTTGAGACTTGGACAAATCATTCAAGTTTTAAAAGAGAGCATAGTGAAAGTCAAGCTTCAGAAAATGATGCTGGCAAACATCTCCTTTGAAAATGTCTCACCAAATTCGCTCGCACGGTGCTACTTTCGGGGAGTGCGCTAGGACAGGACTTGTCAAGGACACGCTCCAAACTGTAGTTTTGGAAGAAGCGGCGCTCTCTGAAGNAGAGCATAGTGAAAGTCAAGCTTCAGAAAATGATGCTGGCAAACATCTCCTTTGAAAATGTCTCACCAAATTCGCTCGCACGGTGCTACTTTCGGGGAGTGCGCTAGGACAGGACTTGTCAAGGACACGCTCCAAACTGTAGTTTTGGAAGAAGCGGCGCTCTCTGAAGGCGGAGTTAAAGCAAACGTCCGCTTCTTACTTGAATCATTCAGCAGACGTTTCCAAAGCAACAGACTTAAGCTCGACTTTTCATTTTCAAACCCTAAGCCCGTCGTTACAACCGCGCGGCTCTTTCTTGCGTTCGGAAACCTTTGCACCGGAAAGCTGCCGGGGCAGAGCCGCGAGGAAGGGCTGGCCCCGCCCACTGGAAGGCCATGGAGGCGGGGCCTCCTTGGAGGGCGGGGCCTCAGCGGCGGGGCGGGGCCTCGGTGGCGAGGCAACGGCTTGGTTGCTCTGAGAGGCGTGGGATCTTCCCTGACCAGTGATTGAACCCTGTCTCCTGCGTTGGCAGGCGGATTCCTGTCCACTGCGCCACCAGGGAGGTTCCTAAAGCGTTTTTTAAAAAGCTCAGCTATCACTTTTGTGAGGTTGTGAGTATATGAGGGGAGTGTTTTTGTAAACTGAGTGGAATCACAGATAACTATATCTCATTTCACCGTCGTTTTCCCCCCACATTTATGAGTGAGTGAGTGAGTGAAGTCGCTCAGTCGTGTCCGACTCTTTGCGACCCCACGGACTAGCAGCCCACCAGCCTCCTCCCTCCATGGGATTCTCCAGGCAAGAGTACTGGAGTGGGTTGCCATTTCCTTCTCCAGGGGAGCTTCCCAACCCAGGGATCGAACCTGGGTTTCCTGCATTCCAGGCAGACGCTTTAACCTCTGAGCTACCAGGGAAGCCACATTTATAATACATTGTAAAATTGTGTGCCTTGCAGTGAAAATTTAACACCCAATTGTATGTCAATCATCTCAATAAAATTGGAAAAAAGCAGATTTAAAGCCAGCTTTTAAAAATGCCTTTTTATGCATTTCTTTCTCTTTTTTTTCCGTTTNTTTCCTGCATTCCAGGCAGACGCTTTAACCTCTGAGCTACCAGGGAAGCCACATTTATAATACATTGTAAAATTGTGTGCCTTGCAGTGAAAATTTAACACCCAATTGTATGTCAATCATCTCAATAAAATTGGAAAAAAGCAGATTTAAAGCCAGCTTTTAAAAATGCCTTTTTATGCATTTCTTTCTCTTTTTTTTCCGTTTGTAGGTATGTATTGTTAAACTAATGAATTTGAATGTAAATTCCAGTACATATCCTGTGATCCTGACACTTAGCAGAGGAAAGCATAACTTCCATCCTTCTTTCCTCGGGGAAGACTTTGAAACTCAAATTGCACCCTTGGGAGAAATACTGTCGTTAGAGATAAGTGGGTTCAATCTTTACCAAATCACCAGCAGCACAAAGAACAGCCTCAGGAACCACATTTTAATTTCCTGTTGAATGACAGGTGGTATTACAGTTTTGAACCAGAAATGAAAACCCACGCAGATGAAAACTTCCAAGTTTTAGAATGTAGATCAGTCAGAAAACAGAGGAAATCTGGAAACAATGCAACAGTGTGCCAAGCGCCCCCAGACCCCAGCCCCGGGGCCACAGCAATGATCCTTGCCTGACGGAAAGACCAGCGCCTGAAAGAAGCCTGACGGTGCCTGTGAACTGCCTTTCTCTCCTGTGGCTCATGTCCTCTGTGCTAAAAGCAGGCAGGAGAGAGACCCAGCAGAGCCCGCCCTCACTGTTGTTCTGTGCTGAATTTCTCCTGCACAACCTCAGAACCGTGGGAGAATTCAGTGTCCAAAGTAGTTTCAAAATGAGAACTGATAAAAGTCAGAAAAGGAGGAAGAAATGACAATCGAGTTCACCTCTTAAAATGTAATGAAAGAAGCCTTCCATGTAGCCTTTTTTTTTTTTTTTTAAATATTTATTTACTTGGCTGCGTTGGGTCTGAGTTGGACCAGTCATCTAGGAAAGGAATCAGTCATCATGGTTTAAAAAAATTATCCAAAGTGGCTTTCCTTGACACTGAACACCTAAGAAATCTCAAGGGAGTTCTCATTATGACAACTGACTTCTCATTATGACAACTGACTTCTCATTAGGATAACTGACTTCTCATTATGATAGCTATTTTACTGGAAAGTTTAGAGCGTATCTTTCTTGTTGCTGCTGTTCCTATTCAGTCGTTTTAAATGAAATTCAGCAAAGTGTACTTTGGATGTGAACAGTCACAGCACCTGTGTTTCACAGTACAGCTGGTTTCCGTGAGCCTTTTGTAACTTGCATAATTTTGGGCAGTTTGATATAATTCAGTATAATCAAAGTGTGTGGGGATAGAAAATGATTTTCTAGCATATGCGTTATATTGTCTCCTTTTAATATTTGTTTGAAAATATGCCCATAATTTATTTGTTTGCCTGTGCCGGGTCTTAGCTGTGGCAAGCAGAATCTTCAGCTGCGGCGTGCAAACTCTTGGGTGCCGCAAGTGGGCTCTAGTTCCCTGATCAGGGATCGAACCTGGGCCCCTGCATTGGGAGCGTGGTGCTACTGCCTTAATGGGTACTGAAGGGGCGGCCCTTTTACAGCCTTTGATTTTGCACCATCAGCACGATGACAATGCAGCCAGAATGGCAGGCGGCATCTCAGCGTTGTTATAAAGTAGTTTCGACATTGTAGACCCCATGAAAGGCTTCTGGGAGCCCCTAAGGATTCATGGACCACTCTTGGAGAACCGAGACGGTCGTTAGAGAACCTAGTCAAGTGGACGGAACACTGAGGGGCTGCACCGAGCCGAGTTCTCAGTGCCAGGGGAGGGCTCTCGCTGCTGGAGGGCCNAGAGAACCTAGTCAAGTGGACGGAACACTGAGGGGCTGCACCGAGCCGAGTTCTCAGTGCCAGGGGAGGGCTCTCGCTGCTGGAGGGCCGCAGAGCTCAGCACGACATGGTCAGCGCTGGATGGAACAGCACAGAGAGGCGACGAGGGAGCCGAGCTCCAAAACTTAGGGTGTGTTGGTCCCCCCGCCCAGCAGCTCCCACCCTGCGGACCGGGACAGGTGGCCCGCACTCGGCCCGCGCGTGCTGCGGCGGCAGGGCACGCCCCTCCCCGGGGGAGTGCGAGCCACTGAAAGCCGGGAGCCCGGCGGGCCATCCAGACACGCACCGGAGCAGAGCCACGGAGCGCCCGGCGCGCCCGAAGCGGGGACATCCATCCCCGCGCGGGGCAGGAAAGGACCAGGCTGCGTGGCTTCTTTGCCTCGGCGAGGAAGCGTCCAGGGCCAAGGCGGGGTCTCGTGTGTGGCCGAGGGGGCGGAGGGCCGTGGACAGGAGGACCCTCTCAACAGGAGTGTGCGAGCCGCTCCACGACGGCCTGACCTACTGCTTCTCTTTGTCTAACCTCATCTACTAAGTTGCTTTCCTTCCTTTTTTTTGGGGGGGGAGGGGGTCAAATTATTTTGCCTTAAGATATTCTGTAATGCTTTCTCGTTCAAAATTATTATAAAGCTTAATCATATCGAGGTTTGCTTTTAAAAATTAATACTGGAGGAAATAGGCATCATTTAAAACGTATAACCAAATAGCAGTGAATCCAAAGTAGTAAATCAGTGCCAGGTGCTGTGTATCACAGGCTTCCCTGATGGTTCAGGGGCTAAGAATCCATCTGCAGTGCAGGAGGCTCAGGAAACCGCGGTTCAAGCCCTTGGTCGGGAAGATCTCCCGGAAAAGGGAAGGGGAACCCACTCCAGTAAGTGCCTGGGAAATCCCAGGACAGAGGAGCCTGGCGAGTGCAGTCTATGGGGTCGCAAGAGTCGGACTGAGCGACTACACTGCCGCAGCTGTGCATTACAAATGCCTTCAAGGGGACAAAGGAGTAAAACACAAACTTCCAGGACTCGGTTCATCCTCATATCTGGGGAGGCATGTGGTCGGTTTCTGTCATTACCTTCTCCTCTTGTTGTCTGCCTTCTTAGAGCCTCTTGCTATTTTCACAGACTATTTGGAATAAATAATGCTGGACCCTGTCTATTCTGGGTGCTTTTAAAACTGAGAACCAACTTCTTGCTGTACAGAGGCTTATCAGCAGAGAATGTGAGAGGCAGGGACATCTGCTACAGAACTGGGTGATTTCTCCCCTGTTCCTGCATGGGAAGTAGCCCTGCGTTTCTCTCCTTCTTGAAAGAGATCACGGCTACTGGCGCCCTCCTGCCCACTTCAGCGGAGGCACGTGCTCACCTCTCTCGAGGGCAGCTTCGGTGTGCCCTGCTAAGCGGCAGCAGCTGGCAGGAGGGCGTCGGTTTCCTCTGAGTGGTGGGCACTGCCTCAAGTGTGAAGTCCTAGGGAGAGTTTGGGGCAGAATTTGAATTGTTTTTGATTGTTGTTGTTCAGTTGCTCAGTCGTGTCAGACTCTTTGCGACCCCATGGACTGCAGCACGCCAGGCTTCCCTGTCCTTCACTGTCTCCTGGAGTGTGCTCAAACTCATGTCCATTGAGTCAGTGATGCCATCCAACCATCTCATCCTCTGTCNTGATTGTTGTTGTTCAGTTGCTCAGTCGTGTCAGACTCTTTGCGACCCCATGGACTGCAGCACGCCAGGCTTCCCTGTCCTTCACTGTCTCCTGGAGTGTGCTCAAACTCATGTCCATTGAGTCAGTGATGCCATCCAACCATCTCATCCTCTGTCACCCCCTTCTCCTCTTGCCTTCAATCTCTCCCAGCAACAGCATCAAATTCCTAATGTATAAGAATGGCTTGTAAACCCTGAAATGGTATCCACTGGAGAGGTGCCAGTGAGAGTTTCCAATTTTTAAGTATACATGAGTTCATTCATCTTTGCAGGGACAAAAGTTACAGATATCAGGTTACATTTCTGCAACAAGAACCATCTATAGACAATCTGAAACATTCTGCTTTGTTTGTCCTATTTGGATAATATGAATGGTTGCCCTAGTTACACAATTTAAATGAAAAGTACTTTGTAATCGGTAAGGTGTGTACAGATATTACTGGAAGTTAGTAAAGTAAAAGAGGAAGGCAACTGAGCAAAGGTCAAACCCTTGCCAGAAAAGGCTACCTAAGACACACACATGGGGCAATAAGAGTCTGCAAGGTGAATTTCCTCTTGAGACCATCTTTCAGTGTTGCTCCTTTTTATAAACTGTAAGTTTGTTCTTGTGCTTTTTTCATCAGGACTTAGTTTTGATACAATCAATAGGTATTAATCTGTAAATATATGTACAGACATATTGTATCTGTACTAATTATAATTCATAGAATTAAAATGAGTATTTCTGATTGGTCTTCATGATCATTTTGAAGATTAGAGAGCATCTAAATATGCAGACCAGGGAATATAACCATGATTTTATGATAACTTTAACTGGTGATCAGTTCAGTTCAGTTCAGTCGCTCAGTCGTGTCCGACTCTTTGCGACCCCATGAATCGCAGNCTCCAAACTTTATTTGGATTTCACTAGTTTTTCCCCAATTTCCATTTTCTGATCAAGGATCTCATCCAGGTTACCACATTACAGATAGCTGGCATGTCACGTCTATGACAGCTTCTCAGACTTTCCTTGTTGTTGATGGCCATGACAGTTGTGAGAAATACTGCTCAGGGTTTCTGCAGCATGCCTCTCAATTTTTATTTGTCTGATGTTTTTTCTTTGAAGTTATGGATTTATGGAGGAAGACCAAGAGAGGGAAAATGCCAGCCTCATCACACTGCACCAAGGGTATAAACTATCAGTGACTGATGACCCTGGTCAGCTGGCCGAGGTGCTGGCCGGCTCCTTACTGCAAGGCTGTGTGTCCCGCTCAGCTCCTGGGGAGCAAGTCACTTTGCACAGCCCACAGTTAACGAGGCGAGTAGTTAGGCTCTGCCTCCTCGAGGGCAGAATATCTGCATAAATCACTTAGAAATCTGTACAGGATATTGGTCTCTTCTTCTCCATTTATTTAATTCAGTTATTTATATCCCCATGGACTGCTGGCTATTTATTTTATAATTTGGAGTAGAGCCCTATACTATGTTATCTTGTTGCTCGAATTTTTCCAGCTTTGGCTACTGAGAGCTCTCGTAGGTTGAGTCCTGTGTCGCTTTTTACAGACTCCCATCCCTGTGTTCTTTTGGGCACGTCAACACACGATGCTCCAGGCTCATCTTATATATTCTCTGCCACAGCCCTAGAATCAGCCACTCACCAGAGCCCTGGCTCCTTTGTTTTAGAAAATGGCATTGAGAAACCAAGGTCGAGGCTTTTGGTATTCTCATTGCTACTGGGCTGTCACTGCTTCTAGCCCTCTAGGTGGACAGAACCAAAGAGTGTATGTGTGGAAACTAGCCCATGTGTGACACATTCACAATGCGTTTCTGTGTACTTACTTAGGGATGAGATCTAGTCATACAGTTTCTAAATCAAATATTTCTTAATTATTTCATAATGTAGGCCATTAGAACAAAAAAGTATGCTTTTAGATGATACAGATATCATTTATGGAACTTTTGAAAAGAAAGAAGCCTTTATTTTAAGATGTGATCATAGCATCCTTGTTTAAAGGATGTTAGGAATCTGAAAATAAGCACCTTTTTAGTATCACTGATTTCCTCTGAAAACTTTAGAAAGTTTGACTTAAACAGCTTCCTTAACTGTTGATACTGAACAAATTCTAGTTGTTTCCACTCCACTGAAATGTCAGGAAACCTGTGGGGATTGAAGGGCAGTTTCATGATGATTCTGAGTACTCTTCTCCAAGCAACTTTCTATCCCCAGTTGTGCATCAACACTTGCTTTCAGTAATATGATTTTTAAATAAACTTCATAACAAAACTCTTGGCTTTACCACTTCATATACTGGTTTTCCATTTCAAAACATTACGGGAACTAGGCCATGATATTGTCTGCTCTAATAATTAAAAAAATAATAATAGCACATGGGCCTACTGATTAAAATTTAGAAATTATGCACAGCCCTAGTTTTAAAAAAATCAGTCTGAGATAACCGGGTCTCCTATCTGTCACTATACAGACACCTTCCTGTTGGTAGTAGAGTTCTTGGGGTATTTCAGCCTACCTGGGATGCTGGAAGAACTAGATCCTGATTTAATGCTGGAGCTGGATAAGGAAGTCCAATCATACGCCGATTCTGTCCTCTTCAAAGCTTCCTGATAGTTCATGTAGAGCTGCTTCCCATACTAAACAGAAGGCAATAAATGAGGACATCCGAACTTTACTGGGTATGATATGGGTGTATGGGGTAGGAAGAGGGGATACATTTCTGTTTACTGACTCATAGTTTGTATTAAAATTAATACCCTATAATACTTCAAAAATTCTTTGAATAGCAGTAAATTAGAATCTACTCTTATCTGCCCTCATTTTTAGAAAGGCAGCAAGAAGTTAATACTTGATCCTGTTTAGGTTCATTATCAACATAAATATTTTTTCAGTTATTTTTAAGGCAACTTTGATTTTATGTCTATAATAAATTTTATTTTTAGTTACTTAAAAGTGAATAAATATCCTTTCAAGGACTACATATCATCTTTAAGGTGTCCCTAAAAGATTTTTTTAAGACTTTCTTTTTTTTTTTTAGAGCACTTTTAGGTTCACAGCAAAATTGAGAGAAGGATAGATTTCCCATGTACATTCACAGCGTCTCGCATTATTAACATTACCTACTAGAGTGGTACATTTGTTATAATCACTTAGCCCACATGGACACCTGAGGTTTCCTTAGGTTTGTTCTTGGTGTTTACATTCTATGGGTCTGGACAAGTATATAAGGACATGTATCTACCATTGTAGTATTGTACAGAGTATAAATATTTTCACTGCCCGAAAAATGTTTCACAATCCACCTAGATTCATTTTCCCCCCAAACCCAAGGCAGTTGAATTAAAAAAAAAAAAAAAATTCTTTTGTTCAGGCTAAACTCTGCTATATAACAACCATATAGTGCATTTTCCAAAGCCAAAATAAATCACTTTGGTGCTACATAAGCTTTTACCAGCAGTATTATTCCTTGGATGCCAGCTGGTAAAAGTTTATCCCCATCACTGAGAAAAAACACACTTAAAACATGAAACTTAGGCCTGAGAGACTGAGACACTGGCAAAATTATGACTATGAAACAATAATTGTCATGACAACCAAAACCATATCATTAAATACCCATCATTCCATTATCAAACCAAAAGAAAACCTACCTTTGCGATGCGGATACCATTGACCCACTGGTGCAGGGTCCTCATGTCATCACAGCAAAGGTATTTGATGTACTGAGATTTCTTCTGGATCTGCGGATGCTGCAAGATTAAAGGCAAAACCCAACTAAGTCCCCGGGAGAAACAAGAGATAAATTCTATCAAAGCTTAAACATATCCTGACAAATTACAGGTCATTGGAATAATGGCCAAATCATTTATACCTCTTAAACATCCATAAGGTTGAATAAAATGGTCCTAAGTATCGGTCCTAAGTAAATCGTCCTAACAAACAAGGTGGCAACTTGTGTTAAATTTTAGGCCAAGATGTTGAAAGTTAAAAAATAAAAATCCTTCCCATCATGGAAAATTCCAAAATACCCCTTTCTACCTTTCAAAGGAACAAAGTCTACCAAGGTTAACAAAGTCAGTGAAATTTTTAATCTATAACGGAAGTGAATGAATGCATGAACTGAAATCATGGAATCAGAAAACTCCAAATGAGAGTCTTTGGTAAAGCTTCCTGTGCGTCTCTGGAGGGGAACACCTGGCCGGAGACGAAGCCCAGGACACAGCACCGGACCGGCAATGGCGCTCAAACCATTGTGCTGCTCCCTGCTGTGGACTGAGCATCAGTCTGCAGCCCCCTCTACCGCAGCATGCACTTTTTGGTTGAGGCTTGGATGGGAGGTGACTGATTTGACCTTGGCTACAAAATGCAAGTGCGAGAACAGACTCAAAGTATTTTAACTCCATTGAGCCACAGCCTCTAGTTCCTTGGGAAGAAAAACCCTAAATCACACTTGGTTCTGGATTTAATGACTATTAATTACTACCTCTCTTTTCAGTGGAAAAATCTTATTTCACCTGGAGAAACACTGAAATTTATGTTCAATTACAAGAGGCTGTATAAATTCTCTAACGAAATGTTTGTTGTGAAAACCCATGAGAGCAATAAAATAAGCAATTTTATAAGTTTTCGATGCAGCAGGAAAATTTGGCCACAAATATAAGTTATGTATATATATCTGCAGTGTTAAAAATCAATCCCTCTGGTTGCCGAGAGAACTGCAAATCCATTTCTTCCATTCTATTCATTGCTTTATAGAGCTCACCCCCAATGAGAAAACATTTAATATCACAGCCAATTTAGTTATTGAAGGCTGCAGTCGGAATTTTAAACAATTAAGCCATCCACAGTAACAGGTTAGCAAAACAATACTTAACAGTTTTCCCCCGATAGTATAGGCTCCACAGCCTTCTCTTGGATCTAGTCCCTTGCCCTTATTGTGTGCTCAGTCGCTCAGTTGTGTTTCTTTGTGGTCCCATGGACTGTAGCCCTGCCAGGCTCCTGTGCCCATGGAAAATACTGTGCCCTAGTATTATCAAGAATACTAGAGTGGGTTGCCATTTCCTATTCCAGGAGATCTTCCTGACCCAGGGATCGAACTTGAGTCATTTGCATCTCCTGCACTGGCAGGTGGATTCTTTACCACTAGTGCTACCTGGGAAGACAAGATCCTTATAAGTCATAATAAACCAGAATAGCAATCTTGCAAGAGCAAAGGACAGGTAGAGGTATATGTATTTTTCTATAAAAGAAGGATGGGGAATTTTATTTCATTCACTCATTCAAGCAACATTTAATGGGCAAGAACTACCTGCCAGCTGCTTGAAGTAGGTGTTGGGCTACAGCGTGCATAATACAGAAGGGTCCACAGTTCACGAAGAAGATAAAATGAGCTGATTGAAAGTGTTTTCTTTAGTGTTGCCAACTAGGGCTTAAAGAGCTGTTCTTCATCTCCTGCTTCCCCGAGGCCTCGCCTACAGGGCCGGGTTCAGATACCTGAACCCAGGGCTGCAGGATGGCTCTGAGCCTTTATCGCCACACCCTCTCTTTACAGTGATTTACAAACCATCCTCCCCTGATTTCTTCCATTTCCCAGCAGGCAGTTACCACACATGGCTGCTCAACTGTAGCAGCGGCTTGCCTGAGCGTGTGTGTGTGTTCTCATCATTCTGTACAAGGGAGTGTTTTTTATCAATACAACATAGAAAACCAGAGAGATGATCCTCTATCCTTCTCTCTGCCTCTTTCTAACCTGAGAATCCAAATACTACCCTGACAAGAACTATGATATGACTGCGTATCTGCAGGTAACTTCATTTTAGGACCTCAAGAATTCTTTTTCAACTGCCCACGAAATAAAGACATTCCTTCTACAGCCTTCATTTTGGTCATCCAGGCTCTGCACCAGTGCCTTAGGAGGTAACCTGTTCCTCTAGTATACTGTTACTGTATTTAAAGCGGCATTTATCGAGCACTTAGTATATACCAGGCATTATTAGGCTGAGTAATTCACATATATTAGCTCATCCCACTCTCATGAACACCCCAAGAGTTATGTATTATTGTTTCCACTATATGAGAAGAAACCGAGGGACAAAAGGGTTAAGATAGCATTCAAAGCTGCTCACCAGTAAGTGAAGGAATCAGTATTTGAAAGCATGCCGTCTCATTCCAGGGCCTAGACTATTAAAGTCACACTACTGCTTTACTATGCTTTATTTATGGTAGCTTCCCTGGTAGCTCAGATGGTAAAGTGTCTGCCTGCAATGCGGGAGACCCAGGTTCAATCCCTGGGTTGGGAAGATCCCCCAGAGAAGGAAGTGGCAATCCACTTGCCTGGCAAATCCCATGGATCAAGGAACCTGATGGGCTACAGTCCATGGCGTCGCAAGAGAGTCAGCCATGACTGAGTGACTTCACTTTGTACTGCTTGTCTGAATTTGCTGCCTTACTCCTTTTTACCCTACACTGTTATTCCACCACTTTAAAAATCACACAAGAGCTAAGAGTGAGTAGGAAGGAGACATTCTTTGCTAAAAACTGGAAGCTCGACATTTAGATTTCTTAAAGACTCCAAAGAGAATACAGGCATACCTCGTTTTACTGTACTTTCCCTTGGTACACTTTGTAGTTACTGTTTTTTAAAAAAACAAATTGAAAGTTTGTGACAACCCTGCCTGGAGCAGGTCTACTGGTGTCATTTTTCCAACAGCATTTCCTCACTTCATGCCTTGGTGTCACACTTGGGTAATTCTTGCAAAATTCCAAACTTCTACGTTATTATTATATTTGTTATTGTGATCTGCGATCAGTGATCTTTGCTGTTACTATGACGACAGGCTGAAGGCTCAGATGATGGCTAGCATTTTTAGCAATAAAGCATTTTAAAATTAAGGTATGTACATTGTGTTTTCTTTTTTTTTTTACAGACAAAATGCTATTGCACACTTTAAATATATTCACTGGGAAACCACAAAATACATATAATTTGCTTTATTGCGATATTCACTTTATTACAGTGGTCTGGACCTGCACTCACAGCAACTCTGAGTTAAGACTGTATATAATGAAAATGCTCCACCCCCTCCAAAATGAACAGCTATTAAAAAAGAAAGGTTATCATTTGATTTTTTTAAATTATGCTGATTTGGAAAGTTTGCATTCTCTGACAAAAGGCAAAAAAAACCTGAGAATTAAATAAAAACATTTAAGAATAGAATTAAGAAATTTTGGATTACTATCATGCTACCAGATTATTTTTCTCTATGTATGCCAGAACTTAGAATGAGACAGACAATTCCTAAAATTCTGTAACTAAAAAGTGATGCTCTAAAATCTTGATCCAAGTGCCAAAAGAAAATATTGAATATACATAATCCATTTATTACTCTGGAAATACATATAGACCTGAAAATCAATTCTCTCAACTAACATGCTAGAAACTAAAAAATAAGACTATAAACTCTACCTTATTACTTCCAGGATTATCATTATAACATCTTTTTCTTAATAATAGTTTTTGAGAAGTTCATGCTCATATTCTATCCCTAAATCCTGACCATTTTTTTCCTTCCCATCTAACATTTAAATTACTTTGTCTCACTTCTCAAGGGACGAAAATTTAGTCCTAGTTAAGGTGACTCTATTCCAACAATTATTGTGGTATATGTATTTTTAAAACTCAGGTTTCCTTTAAGAACTTAATTATACATGCATATACATGTCTCCCAAGTAGGTATGTCTTTCATATATCAACATATATCCTGTTTATTTCTATACTGTCAAATTTCATGAATCATCTCTTTCCATCATTATTATTTTCATTATTATCTTTAAAAAACTAATTACCAAATAATGTGTTTCATGAGTTCCTACAAGTGTGTACCTACTTCCTGTCTCCTGCACTTCACTGGAAGGATTCAGATTCAGTCATTATAGCTCAGAGCTGATGAAGGGGAGCAGGCCCTTACAAATACTTACATTTGCATTTGTATCAACCCTGTGTGGCAGCATTTTTTGAACTCACATGTTCAAGAATAAAAATACCTACATAGGCAAAAGCTAGTGCAAGTTTATAAGGAAAAAAAGACATGTCTTAAATACTAATAGTTGAGTGAAAGTCNACATTTGCATTTGTATCAACCCTGTGTGGCAGCATTTTTTGAACTCACATGTTCAAGAATAAAAATACCTACATAGGCAAAAGCTAGTGCAAGTTTATAAGGAAAAAAAGACATGTCTTAAATACTAATAGTTGAGTGAAAGTCACTCAGTCGTGTCCGACACTTTGCAACCCCATGGACTACACAGTCCATGGAATTCTCCAGGCCAGAATACTTCGAGTGGGCAGCCTTTCCCTTCTCCAGGGTATCTTCTCAATCCAGAGATCGAACCCAGGTCTCCCGCACTGCAGGCAGATTCTTTACCAACTGAGTCACAAGGGAAGCCCAATAGTTGAGCAGTTTCAGTCAAAATGATCCCTCAAACAGGTTTCCATATGTGGAAAATGGGGACTCTAGATCAGACTTGTCAGATGGATGCATACAGTGTTCCAGGGCAGTACCTTCCACCCTGGTTCTTTAGAAAATGGTGGTCATTATCTTTACTATTATCTACATCCAGTGGTATGTTGTTTTTTTTAGTTCAATACATTAAATATTCCTAGGTAGAGAGATATATAAGTATGGAGACTAGTTTAACTTATTTTACTAGAGGAGTTTCCCTGGTGGCTCAGATGGTAAAGAATCTGCCTGCAATCCGGGAGACCTGATTTCAGTCCTTGGGTTTGGAAGAACCCCTGAAGAAGGGAAAGGCTACCCACTCCAAGTATTCTGGCCTGGAGAATTCCATGGACTATGTAGTCCATGGGGTCTAGTCCATGGGGTCTCAAAGAGTTGGACACAACTGAGCGACTTTCACTCAACTAGTGAAAGTGGGATTGGTTACCCACTCCAGTATTCTTGCCTGGAGAATCCCATGGGCAGATGGGCCTGGTGGGCTACAGTCCACGGGGGTCGCAAAGAGTTGGACACGACTGAGTGACTTATGATCAACCTAGATAGCATATTAAAAAGCAGAGACATTACTTTGCCAACAAAGGTCTGTCTAGTCANTCTTATCTCTTCTTGCTATTCTTTGGAACTCTGCATTCAGGTGCTTATATCTTTCCTTTTCTCCTTTGGTGATATAATCTATAAAAATATTGAATCATGTGATTCACAGTGGAAACTAAAACAGTATTGTACATCAACTATTTTAGGAAAGGAACAAAGGTGCTTGAACAAGTGATTAAAGTGGAATTTTTAGATTATGATTTTTATTTGTGAATTTTATGACTTTATTGCAAATAAATTGGCTACATGATGCAATTTTATAATGGTAAATAAACACAATATATGCCAATCTGTATACCATAAAGATTTTAATTTATCATAAGATTTTTTAAAAAAACCAAACTCCTGGTACATATCAGAGATTCAGTGGATAGAACTTTCAGTTGAGTTCTGCGAATATTCATCGAGTCCCTCTCACGTACCAGCCGCATTGTTTTGGAAACTCGTCCGTCACTTAAATCTAGGTGGTGGCTGTTCAGTGGCTCAGTCCTGTCTGGCTCTTTGTGACCCTGCGGACTGCGGCACAGCAGGTTTCCCTGCCCTTCACTGTTATCCTGGATTTGCTCAAAGCCATGTCCATTGAGTCGGTGACACCATCCAACCATCCCATCCTCTGTCGTCCCCTTGTCCTCCTGCCCTCAATCTTTCCCAGCCTCAGGGTCTTTTCCAGTGAGTACATCTGAAATAATTCAGTCAGGGCACAGTGACCCTGCTCTGAGTGTGTGTGTGTGTCTATGGACATCTTTCACCAGAGGGCAGTTAGGACAAAGGGGCCCTAAGTGACCCTGGTGTGTCTCTCTCTCTCTCTTTCTCTCTCTTTCTCTCTCTCTCTCTCTCTCTGGACATCTTCCACCAGAGGGCAGCAAAGGACCATCCTGGTGTGTGGTGTGTGTGTGTGTGGGGGGGTATGTGTGTGGGATGTGTGTGTGTCTGGTGTGTGTGTGTGGTGTGTCTCTCTCTCTATGGACATCTTCCACCAGAGGGCAGCAAGGGACCATCCTGGGGGTGTGTGTGTGTGTGTGTGTGTGTGTGTGTGTGTGTGTGTCTCTCGCTCGCTCTCTCTATGGACAGCCCCCCCCAGAGGGCAGCCAAGGCCCAGGCTGATGTCGTTCTTGCGCCGGCTTCCACTAGACTAGCTCACGTTGCAAGCGAACATCAGGTGTCTTCAAAGAGCGAGGAAAACCGAGGGCGAGGTCGCGGCTTCGCGTGGTCTCCGTGCTCTCTTCCGCGTGGTCTGACGTGGTGTTTTCCTGCAGAGTGTATCGCACCGGGCCACGGTTTCGGAGAGAACCTGGTAACTGAGAGCTGGCTGTGGGGTCAGCTGTGGGCGTTGGAGGGCTGGAAGCATGGCTTACCAGCTGTGTAACCTGGAAAGGCTACTTAAACTTTCTGAAGCTGTTTCCCCATTTAGTAAAAAAAAAAAAAAAAAAAAAGCTGGGGCGTGAGTAGAATAGCAAAGCCTCCTTCACGTGGTTTCACTAGCACAAGGGGATTTTTATGTCCAGGAGAGGCTGAGAACACTGACGGAGTAGAGCTGGAAGCAGCTCATCTGATGGCACTGCTCGCCCGGAGGAAATCCGCTAAGGGTCTGGAAAGGAAAGCATCGCCCGTGCATAGATAGGTAGATAGATTGTAAATTGATTTTGGCCGTGCTGGGCCTTTGCTGCTGCGCCTGGGTTTTCTCTCGTCGTGGTGAGCAGGGGCTACTCTCTCGTTTCAGGGGTACAGCAAAGTGATTCATCTGCGTATGTTCTTGCTCAGATTCCTTTCCATCATAGGTTGTTACGAGATGTTGGATATCGTTCCGTGTACTGTACAATAGGTCCTTGTTGTTCATCTGTTTTACGCATAAGACAGCATCATTCTCGGCCTTAGAGAAAGGGAGAAATTGGGCGAGCAATTGTGGATCGAAGCTTCCTCTGACTGCATCAGAGCTGCTTCACTCATACATACTCCCCTTTCCATTTCTCTTTATCAATCATTACAGTTTTCACAGCAGTATAATTCTGTATCCGAAGCCTAATATCTTAGCTTGTTTGTATGTTTGTTGTGGGGCATTTACAAGGTATGAACATGAAGAAGAAAAGCGCCCACGGTCTCTAGAGGCCGTATGTCCTCTTGGTCCTGTCTGCCACCCCACACGTGGGCCCACGCTCACGAAGGGTCAGAACTCGCCCGCTGTGTGTGACCACCTTCTTCACGTCATGATGTATGATGGCATGGCTCTCGACAGGCTATGTCGGTGCGTGTCGTGGCTGCAGAGGTCGTGTGGTGTCGACTGCCCGGGGTGATGCTCTCCTTGTCCCTCCCACCCTGCAGGGACAGCCCCACTGGCCGTTAAACTGTGAAAAGACCTCCTCGCTGCGGGGGAAGCGGCGCTGCCTGAGTCCTCAGGGCCTGTGGAACCTCGCTGGCAGCCTCAGGGTGGAACGGCTGGCCCATCGGGGGACTCCTGGGTCCTGCTCCGGTGCTTGGCCGGCCTGATTTCCAAAGATCAGTGCCCACCTCAGTGGTCTTGGCGACCGTTCTTGAATGTAACGTGATGTCGCATTTTGTTGGTAATATTTACTCTGTTTTTAAGAAAGTGTTTTTCTCTTAAATATGTATTTTAAAGTCTTCTTGGCAGATTTCATTGAGATGTTATGATATCTTGAGAAGTCGATAGATTTTCTTTAAAAAAACTTTTTATTTTGTATTGGGGTATAGCCAATTAACATTGTTGTGATAGATTTAGGCGGACAGCTGAGGGACTCAACCATACATAAACATGGATCCATTCTCCCCCAAACTCCCCTCCCATCCAGGCCGCCCCTTAACCCTGAGCAGAGTTCCCTGTGCTATGCAGCCGGTCCTTGCTGGTGACCCATTTTAAATACCGCAGTCTGTACACGTCCATCCCCAACTCCCTAACCGTTCCCCTCATGCTTCTCTCCAGGTAACTAAGTTCGTTCTCTAAGTCTGTGAGCCTTTTTCTGTTTTGTAGGTAAGTTCATTTGTATCAGAAATCCATAGGTTTTCAAGGGTAATTGGCCTCTCAAATTATCACCACAATTAATGTAACAATACATAACTGATTGGAACGGTGGTTTGGGCAAATAAAAATCCAATTTAAACACAGAGTGTACCTGACTTTATTTCCTTCTTGACAGAGCAGAAACCATGACATTTGGGTGGAATTCCCTGTTTTTGTGTAACTTTAAATTCACATGTTCAATGCATTTCTCTTTTGAGTATGATTTTTTTACTGTAATAGTATATTACGCTTCAGCATCTTTCAATACTGTTCTCATTTGTTCTTTCCTCATTTATCCATTCCTAACACACCCATAAATATTTTTTCAGATGTCTTTTATATTTTTCCAGTCTTGACTAGAATATCACATCTCATATCATTTGGTTAATTTTTTTATAATAGAATATCTGCATTTGTCCTCATATTACTGACCGGCTTTCATCTATTTTAAATAGTTTTGTTATCAGGCGTGTATTTAAAAAAGAAAAAAAAAACTTGCAAATGTTTATTTATCCGAATCTTCAGCGTGTGTCTTTGATTGTTTTGTTTGTGTTATGAAAGGGCTATGAGTTTTGCTGTTGTTTGGCCATACCACGTTGCATGTGGGATCTTAGTTCCCCGACCAGGGATCAAACCAGCAACNAAAAAAGAAAAAAAAAACTTGCAAATGTTTATTTATCCGAATCTTCAGCGTGTGTCTTTGATTGTTTTGTTTGTGTTATGAAAGGGCTATGAGTTTTGCTGTTGTTTGGCCATACCACGTTGCATGTGGGATCTTAGTTCCCCGACCAGGGATCAAACCAGCAACGCCCGCAGTGGAAGCAGGAAGTCTTACTCACTGGACAGCCAGGGAAGCCCGGCCTGTGAGTTTTTATTGAAAATCTCCAAGCTGTCTCTTTTTGGCCCCAGGAGGAGAGGTTTTCTTTAATTCTCAGGTGAGGACCTCTGTTGCCATCAGGGTTTGAGGTCAGCCCACGCCTGCTCCTGCAGTGACGTTCTAGTTAGTTTCGGTGAGAGGAAGGCACGTGCCTGCCTGCTGACTTTACTGTAGAGTATGCTGCACGACTTTGCCTTGTCTTCATCTCCGTTTCTACCATCCTCATCTCAGCCACCAGAATGTCTCTCTGCTTGCATTTCTTTACTCTCAAAGCAACAGAGTGATGTTTAAAACATTAATCAGAGCAAAGATCCCTCAGCGTTTCCTCCTTGTACATCAAGTAAAATCCAAACTGCTTATTGTGGTCCAGAAGCCCTTAGATGTTCGGTCCTCCCTAAATTTTCTCTTGAGCTCTTTAAGCTCCAGACACACCCTCTTTTCCTCTATTTCAATCTCTAAGCTTCTTCTAGTCTTAAAATCCTCCTGGGGTTCTTCCTCTGCCAAGACTTCTCTTCCTTTCATCCCGAGTGTTCACTTGTCCTGGCTTTCAAGTCAACTGGAAGGTCACATTTCAATGCCTCTCAGTCTCAAGTAGCCTCTCACCCCTAACTCGCCAGTCACCTTCCCCTGTGGCCCTATTTTATTTCCTCCTCATGACTCAAGACTGTGGACAGTTGTCCCTCCTACTTTGCGTGCTTCCCCAGCGGCTCAGCGGTAAAGAATCTGCAGGTAATGCAGGAGATGCAGGAGACGCGGGTTTCATCCCTGGGTCAGGAAGATCCCCTAGAGTAGCAAATGGCAACCCACTCCAGTATTCTTTCCTGGGAGATTCCAGGGACAGAGGAACCTGGCAGGCTATAGTCCCTGGGGTTCCAAAGAATCGGACCCGACTGAGCAAGCCCCTGCCGTTGTCACGCAAGTCCCAGTCCTCTATAGAAAGTGGCTGAATCTCGCTCCTGAATAATAGTTCTTCTTAGGAAAATTTTAGACACGTACTTCATTTCTGTAGTTGCTGACAAGTGTTTTATTTTGCAGAATAAAAGGCATCTCGCCTGGGCTGAAAGCGCCGGGCCCTGTCTCTGTGGGCCTTCCTTTCTGTTGGAGAAAGCCGCTTTTTAGCTGCCCTGTGTCACGGTAATTCTCGGCTGTGAATTCTCTCCTGTGAATTCTCTGTTGGAGGGCCGGGGTTTTTGGTCTCCTTGATGTTCCTCGGCTTTGAGGTTTTGTTTAAGATTTGTGTTTTAGGATGAAACATTTCCATGGTTACACCCAC
>SJYS01008159.1:10768-32508 GCA_006410695.1 Philantomba maxwellii | reverse complement strand
TGGAGGGCAGGACCAAGAGTCTACATTTCTAATGTCCATGAAAATAATAAAATATCTATAATGGGAATAGAAAACTGTTTTATTTGAGCCCAACTGAGAACTCTAGCTCAAAAGACAGCTGTTCAGATAATTCTGAGGAACCGCTCCCTAGATGTATGGTTTGCAGCACAGTTTTATGTCTTGTCAGAGAAATAGAACCTCAAACAAGTCAGAGATACATTCCTTCAAGATTTCAAAAAAACAAACCAGCAAGTCAACAAAGCCTTGACTCCTGGGAAGGGAGTCATTATTGGAGGACCCACATTGGTGCTCTAGAAAGGAAGGCATTGAATCTTTATTTTTAACATGGACATTCTTTACTTCTGGGCAATGCACCCTTTTCTTTAATAATTAAAGCAGATGTACAATGTGTGTTTGATAGGCCATAAAACAGCTGCTTTAGTTGGCATAATATTCAGGTTAACTCATGCATAAGCCAGGATGACTTCCGTATCCTCCACATATAAATATTTCTTTTATCACTAACAACTTTCCAGGTGATGCTGATGCTGCCGGTCCAGGGGCCTCACTCTGAGAACCACGGAATTTAATGCAAGAGGAGCCACATTCCAAGATGGCACAGGACCCAGGGTTCTGACCTCCTCAAAGAGGTCAGACCCAAAGAGCAGGCCCTCCAGGGCTGGTCACTGACCTGAGGTGGGCATGAAGTGAAAACCCCAGGGCTCCTGAGAGACGCAGCCCTGGGTACCCTGAGGTCAGAACTGCTCTGGCCAATGTCTCTCTCCCACCCTGGGCCTCCCACTGGCCCAGACTTACCTGCCTGAAGCACAGGGCCCAGGCCATTTGGTCATCATGGGTTTACCCAGGGTTGTATGGGAAATCTCCCTTCACCTCCTCCCCACCCCCGCAATTACCATTCCTCAGAGGTGACCGCCCCTCCACATGGTTAGAGACTGCAAAAGAAGTTTTAAAAGGTAAAATGCTAGCACTGGAATGTGGGGAGCATGCAGGGGTAGGGTGAAGCCTCCCAAGCCTGGTGCTCACAGGCCTGGCCCTCCCCCTAGTTAGGCAGGAAGCAGTGGTGCTTAAGTCAGCCCTGCTCTTGCCTTAATTAAGATTCCCTCTTGTTTCATTTATTAACCACCCTGTTCTCCTTCTGCTCTGGGGTTTCATTTCACATCTTAAAGGGGCAGGTCTCAAGATGGCAGATGGTTTCACAGAGCTTGGCCTGGGGCCTGCTCAAGACTTATAGACTCTCTCAAATGTGCATTGACAACATGCCACGGTTTTGTCACATCCCATGTCTTTCTTTATCTCTTAGGTCTAAGAGCCAGGCTGGAGTTTCGTGTGCAATGGTCAGGAGTGTCCCCCACCCCCGAGTGCCTGCCCCTCCCATGGGGACACTGCACCCGCCTTCTGCTGTCCAGAGGTATGTCTCCTTGCAGGGGGCTCCTGTGGAAGGAGCTGCATGGCTGAGTGTGGTGGCAGCCATCCTGAGGAGCAAACAGGGATGGAGGAGGTGGGGNGAGTGTCCCCCACCCCCGAGTGCCTGCCCCTCCCATGGGGACACTGCACCCGCCTTCTGCTGTCCAGAGGTATGTCTCCTTGCAGGGGGCTCCTGTGGAAGGAGCTGCATGGCTGAGTGTGGTGGCAGCCATCCTGAGGAGCAAACAGGGATGGAGGAGGTGGGGTCATGGTGGCACTCACCCTGGAAGGGTGGGGATGGGAGGAGGTGGGGTCATGGTGACATGATAACAGAGAAAGGAGCATCAGCGGTGACAAAGGCCGCAGCTTCATGGATCACGGGACTCACCATCTGCCTCCCTCTCTGCAATCAAGATGACAGACGTCCCCACTGGGCATCAGGAGGGGGCTGAAGGCAGCCCCTCCTGAGTCAATCACAGTCACCCTGTGGGTCAGTGTCCTCCAGGATTCCTGACCACACCATCCTTGTCACTCGAGATTCCCTTCCCCTGTGAGCTCTTCCTCCCTCCCACAGGTGACCTCTGCCACTGGGTCCTTCACATCCCCAAAGCCCCCGGTCATGCCTGAGTCTACCCCTCGTCCTTCAGCGCAGTGGCTGACACGGTCTCGCTTACTGGAAGATGAGTTCTCTGGAGGCTGGACTGTGTCCGCATCTCCGCAGTCCCAAAGGGCAGCAAGGCGCCAGGACCTGCGGGCTCTCGCAGGCTCTCAAGAACTGGTCACTGAATGGATGAAGGGCGAGCACGTGGATGAGCCTGCACACGTGGGGCACATGGATCCAGCCCCTTCCGGGAGGCGCCGTAACAACCCCCAAGTAAATTCCGGGTCAGAAGGCCGAGCTCGCGGCACTGACAGCTCCTGGCGGCAAATCCCTGAGGAACCAAGGACTGTTCCCGCACATCAGCTCTCAGGGAAGCTGCCCCCGTGTGTTTTCATAATGTTAATACCGTTAAAACACCTGAATCTGGGAAATAAAATTTTATGAATGAGTTAGGTTCAACCTTTCAGATCCTGGAAAATCTGTAATTGAAAGGAGCAACCACCAACAAATCGGTATCAAATGTGCTACTTTTAAAGGGATGGTTCATTTTTACTTTAAAAAATAGAGCAATAAAGGATGAAATCTTGGGAGAAACTCCTTTAGTAGGAACTCTCTAAGGACTCGTTAACCAAGCTGCCAGGTCTCGTCAAAGGCGGAAGGAGCGGGGTACCTGCAGCGCAGGAAACCTGGGCGGGGGACGCTGTCCTTACGCACGCATGCACCACGCACGCAAGCACGTGACTCGATGCCCCGCCCCAACCTGCCCCCCCAGGGGCGGGGCCTGCATGGGGCTCCACCTCCTGCACCCTATAACCACCCAGGCTCCACGTGGATCACACCTCCCTCCACACCCCCAGTCCCTGATCTCACTGGGAGACCTGAATGTTCTCTGCTGCTTTCTGGGGAGTCTGAAATCGTGACCAATAAATAGAGATGAGAAAGCAGGTGGAAGGCAGCCCATTAGGGCTCCTGAGGAAGCATGTGATCCCATTAGTCACTGAGCACTGAGCTGATGGGCAGGAAGGAGAGGCTTAGACTGAATCCAAGAAACGAGGAGCCGGAAGTGTCCCATGGAGGCTGTGTTGCATCTTCCAGCCCAGCTTCCGGGCTCCTGCTTCACCAGCCCAGGGAGGGGATGGTCACTCCAATGACATTAAGAAGGGAGTGAGGGAGCTACCCAGGTCCAGCTCGGCCACGTGAAGGGGAGTCAGTGCTGGGTGACATCAGAGTCAGGGGTCTGTCCAGAGAGACCAGCTGGACTCCCTCCAGGTGGTTGGACCCGGGCCGTTGTGTCACCTGAAGGACACAGGACACGGGAGGGCACAGCGGCAGCACCCCAGCCGTGGTTCCTTAGAGAGGCAGAAACACCCTCCTCATCACGGCCCCATCGTCCCTGTGTCAGCCTCCTCTGGGGACCGGGCCCCAAGGAGAGCAGGCACGTCATTGACTCAGCTGCCTCCTGGGCCGCAGTGCATGAAGAGGGGGCAGGAGGCAGAGATGGGGGGCGGGCATGAAGGGGTTGGGAGTGGGGGTTGGGTGTGCCCAGGTTGCTCTGGCCACAGTCAGGCCAGTGGTCCCCTGAGTACCAGGCCAGACGGGGCAGCAAGAGTCTGTGCTGGAGACAGACTGGGGCCCTGTCTTTGGAGGGAGGATCTGGGGGCTGAGGTTGGGAGGTTCGAACTCTTTCCTGGCCAGGCCCCTTGGTTGGGGGCAGGCTGCCTCACCCGGCAGCGCTGCATGTTCTCCTTAATGGAAGAGGAGGGGAAGTGACTCTGACCCAGGAGCATCTCCAAGGTTTCTGGGGGCTGAAAAAGTCCAAGAAGCCAGAGCCACCTGTCAGGTTAATTTACAGTGTTTGGAATTCATTACAGAATAATTGTCTTATTGATTTGCTGGAGATATATTTACTGTTTTTCTTTTCAGATTGGAAGAGTTATAGTATAGATAAAGTGACTTTAATTGTGCCAGTGCCTTGGAAATTTGAAAGCTGCTGGCACTTTAAATATTTTTTAGTTTTGCAAACGGAAAATGACCTTCCATGACAACATTTCAGTGCAATGGGGCCAGTGTCCCAGGAAGTCACACTCTGTCACCATGTCAGACCCCTCTCTGCCCCTGCCCCAGCTCCGTCCCCAGGACGATGGTGGCCTGTGTGCTCCATCCACTGGCTCCAGGGCAGGTTTGCCCACATGTCCCTCTGGTTCTGGAAGGAAAGGCCTCATCCCAGATGTGATGTCCATTTATTTGTCATGCACCAGAGCCCATACCCTAAATACTCAGAACAGCCCCACATTTCCTGTGGAGACCCTTCTCCCCACTTTCTGGTCCTGTGGTTTGGGGATGTTGACTGCATTAGGATGGACCACGTGACTCAGGCCCGGGGTTGACTGTTGACTTCTCTCTGCTGTGACTGGTTCAGGAACAGGCTGGTGGTCCAGCCTGAGTCTCAGCCTCCAGGCTCAGGACCTCTTTCTGGGCAGGTGGGAGGAGAGGGTCTTCCCATGTCACCAGGAGGCAAGGTGGAGGCTGAAGTCCACACAGAGGATGTAGGGCTGAAACATGTGAAGCAGGAACTGGGTCTTGGTGATATTACCATGAAGTCATCACTGTACAAAGTCATTCTAAGGTCTGGACTTTATGGTTGTCTGTGTTGACAAATCAGTCCTTCCATCAGTCCTTCCAATGAATATTCAGAGTTGATTTCTTTTAGGATTGATTGGTTTGATCTCTTTGCAGTCCAAGGGATTCTCAAGTGTCCTCTCCAGCACCACAATTTAAAAGCATCTGTTCTTCTGTGCACAACCTTCCTTATGGTCCAACTCTTACATCCATACATAACTACTGGAAAAAACATAGCTTTGACTATCCCTTTTGCTTTAATCAGTTTGTGTTGGGTTTTCTGTCACTTGCAATCAGCAGAGCCCTCACTGTGCAGGGTCAGAAAAGCCCAGAAGGCAGATAGTGAGGCCAGGATGGAATGCCTCCCAGAAACCCTGATCTGTGGATGGACCAGTCCCAGAGCAGGTCAGGAAGTTCCACCCTGGTTGTTGAAAGGGTTAAGGGTGAATATGTGTGTGTGTGTGTGTGTATATGCACACACATGCGCGCGTGCACTCCTGCGCATGCTTGCTTACCTAGCACACTACAGCCTCTCACTTCCTGTCTCTACCCTAGGTCTAGGGCTGTGTGATCCACGGAGATCACAGTATCATCTGTTCGACTCTCCCTCCTTTCTGGGAACCTGCTGGGAGGTTCCCCTTGGGGCCTGGGGTCTGTGTGCCAAGGGCAGGAGAGGGGGGCTCCCAGGGCCTCCAGCACAAGCTCCAGCACATCCTGTCTCCTCCCATAGGCAGCTCTCCAGGGTCCTGAATGGGAGCCTGACCAGGTAGGCGACAGCAGCTGAAGTGATCCCCGTCATTTCCTTCCTTCTAGGGTCCACAGCTGGATTCGGGAACTGTGCTGTGATCAGAGGCCTCTTTCTTTCTTCTTGAAAGCTCTGAAGTCATTTGAAAAATCTAAACCACTTTGTTTGCCTCCATTTCCTATCTGTACAGTAGGACACTACTTCTCTTTCCCTGGCTCTGGGGAGAGGGAGACAAGGTCCCGGTTGTAACACCCAGAGGGCATCTGCACAGAATGTGTTCAGAACAGCAGTGCCCTGCCCTGTGCACCAGCTCATTGTGTAATAATCACCAGGAAGCCACACTCGACCAGGCCATGGCCGGGAGCCAGCACAGGCGGGAAAATATTGTTTTCAAAGTGCAGGTTCATCGCTCTCACCTCCAAGAGCAGTGCCCAGAACTTACATAACTAATGGTTTCGTGGCTTTAATGAATACAGGGAATCTGCAGCAGTACATTTAATTGCAATCATTAGAAGCCGATGTCTGTGATGAGGAAGGTGGTTATTCTCTTAGAGTAGGCTGAGCTGCCGTGTTGCCAGGTAAACACTTTTTGCCTCTAACACAAAGGTCAGATTCAACACAGTTTTCTGTCTTGATTGTCAAGGACTTAGGATTGAAGGGGATACATGAGGATTATTACCCTATGAAGTTATTCCTGGCACCTCTCTCCCAGTTAAATGGGGATCCTGGAGGGGTAAGCTCCCCTCGTTCACCTCCCTTCCCCCTGCACCAGTTTTTACCCTTTCAGCACTGGTTCCTGTGATGGTAACAAAAGTCTGATCTGCGGGATAGCAGAGAACTGAGCATGCTCTCTCCCCCTTGTGCCTGTTCCCGCTGTGGAAAGAAGACAGATCCAGGTGCCTCTAGGCTGCATTTAGGAGCTGGGAGGTCAGATGTCTGGGAAGATGTGCAGGTGAGGGAAACACAGGATTTTCCTCTGGCAGGAGTGAGTCCAGGAGGCTGGTGTGGTAGGGACCGGGGTTCTCACCCATCACCTCCCGGGATGTGGCTCTGATCCCCTTCCCCCATCACTCTGCTCCAGCCCCAAGCACTTCCATTTGAGCTGGAAGCACGGGGTACTGCACTCGTCCTCCTTGGCCTGGGGAGCCCATCTCATCTCACATCTCAGGTATCAGCATAAATGTCATATCTGGTCCAGGAGCCTTTCCTGACTGACACCCCAGGAATATACTGGGGACCCTTGGGCCATATCCTTTCGTGGTAACCCTAAGCCTTCCGGCCTCACTCCTGTATCCATTTACAGAGGCTTATCTGTTGATTTGGACTTCCCAGGTGGCACTAGTGGTAAAGAACCTGCCTGCCAGTGCAGGGGACATAAGAGATGTGAGTTCGATCCCTGGGTCAGGAAGATCCCCTAGAGAAGGGCATGGCAACCCACTCCAGTATTCTTCCCTGGAGAATCCCATGGACAAAGAAGCCTGGTGGGCTACAGTCCATAGTGTGGCAAAGAGTCAGATATGACTGAAGCGACCTAACATGCATGCATGCATCTGTTGATGTAAGAGCCGTCTTCTCAACCTGACCACAAGCTCCAAACGCCAGGCAGTCCCCCCTCAGCCAGTAGGCCCAGTGTTCACTCCCTGCGGCTTGAGGTCCAGGCTGGGTCTCAGGCCTCTGTCACTCACCGGGGCTTGTTTCTGATCCAGGTATCCAGGCCCCTGGTCTCCAAGGCACAGGGATCTCCTGGAACAACAGGGCAGACATGGACCTCCAGCCGGCCATGGGGAGGCCAGGTCAACAGAGGCCATGCCCACCTGTCCAGGCANAAAAAAAAAAAAAAAATCATGTGTGGGACTGTTTTGCTCAGCAAGCAGCAGAAATCTTTACCTGGCTGGGAGGAGTACACAGGCACAGCAGAAACATCAGAGGATGGATCCCAGAACTTACCTGCTCCCGGCAGAGCAGGGTGATAACGAGGACTGCGGGGCCCCAGGGAGCACTGAAGCCGGTGGAGAGGCACCTTCTGATCCCAGCATCCTCAGCTGTGAGTGGGGTCAATGAGGCTCCCTGCCTGCAGCCTCCAGCTTGTAACCAAGCATCAGAAAACACAAAGAAAGCCACTCAAACCAGCAATGTGAAAAATGCACTTGCCAGACTATTAATGTGTCTGTTGGATCCTTCCTGGGCTGCTGATATGCATCACTCATTGATGCCCCAACTTCCTGTCTTATAGGTGCAAGACTGCTGTGGAATGAAGCTCACAGGGGAAGCCAGGCAAAGAGAGGTGATGTGGGGGAGCCCTCACTTCCCACCAGGCCTGCCACATGAAAATCCTCTCTGTGGATTGCTCTTCTCCAGCAATTACTCTTGCAGCCGTGGGTGGGGGACACTGGACAGGAGCTGCCTTAGAGGGGGCCCCAAGGCAGATGAGTTCTAAGCCCCTGTTTCCCCACGTGTGGTCAGGGAGCTGCATACACGTTATCCCCTGGGAGGCTGGAAATGCAAATCCCAGGCTCCAGGCCCCAGCCCCAGCCCCGGAATCAGCATCTGCTGTGTCGGCAGCCCCAGGGGACTCGTGAGCACATTGTTTTCTGAGGGGTTGAAAGGCAGCTGTTCTGTCCAGTCAGCACAGCACAGGAGGAAGAAATGCACCTGTTGTGGCTCCATCAGGTGGGGTAAGTCAGTCATGAGCAACTGCAANAGCCCCAGCCCCAGCCCAGGAATCAGCATCTGCTGTGTCGGCAGCCCCAGGGGACTCGTGAGCACATTGTTTTCTGAGGGGTTGAAAGGCAGCTGTTCTGTCCAGTCAGCACAGCACAGGAGGAAGAAATGCACCTGTTGTGGCTCCATCAGGTGGGGTAAGTCAGTCATGAGCAACTGCAAACCACAATCCACAGGAGCTCACACAAGAGAGAAGCTACTCTCTCACAAAACCCAAGTGTAGGGAAATGTGGTCCAGGGCTAGCATCATTGTTCATGGTCATTAAGAAAAAGAGGCTCGTCTATTTTGCATCTAGGAATTCCTCAATGGCTGATTCCTCCTCATGCTCCAAAATGGCTGCTTGAGCTCCAGCCCTTACATCTACATTCTCCATTGCCTTATCTGACTGTACTCTCCTGACCTTCTCCAGCCTCTCCAAGCTTTGGGACCAGCTTCACACAAAGCCACAACAGCTACAGCCTGTGTCTTGGGATGAGTGCTAGGAAAATTAGAATAACTCAAAGCAGGGCCAGGTGTGAGCATTCTGTGTGCCCCATGCTCCCTACCCCATGTGGAAAGAGCCTGCTCAGCGTCCATCTATAGGACACAGCAGGGAAAGAAGGGAGAAGGTAAATACACTTAGGAAAGCTCTCTCACCCCTGGGGAATCTGTAAAACTAAGAATAGAACAAAGGGACAGATCTGTTTGCAATGTAATTGACAAACACCACTTGTTAAGCTAATAGAATCAGAGGAGGCTCCAGAATACTCAATTATATGAGTCGACTACACAGGATGCAGCAGTCAGGCCATTAGCTCATTTATCTGGACAAACTCCATAAGGTCCATTATTCTTCTTGATTAAATCTCCTCTAAGGATGCCCGGTGAGTGCATGGGGTAGGGGGTGGAGGGACATAATCACATATGTCCAGGGGAGATATGAGGGCAGCAAGCAGTGCCTCCCAGGACCAGCGCATCCTAACAGCCCATCTTCCTCCCCCACCTTCCCCTTGATAGGAGCTGACTTTACCCACAGGCTCTGACCTAAGTGAGGAGCCAGTATTCTTGCAAACAGTCTCTTTGATGGTGACTTATCTTTGGTTTCATCTTCATTCTCTCTGAAACATTTTAGATGACTTACCAATTTCTTCAAGAGACCAACTGATTTCTCTGGTACTGTACTTTCAGTTTTCTTCCTGCCTGTCTGATTCCTTATCTGCCTCCATCATTGTCTCTCTTCCACATGACCCCTGAATGGCAAGCATTCCTCCAAGGTTCAATTATTGGCCACTTTCTCACTGTAAACTCTCTCAGAATTCCAGCTACCCCTGTGGTCCAAGGATCACATGAATAACTCCCATCTCTGCATCTCTAGTTCCACTCCTCCAAATTCTGTCTCCACTGCAGTCCTGCCAAGTGATGTTCTGCACCTGTTCAGAGTGTATCTGATCGTCTGACCTCCCAACACCAGCTCCCGCCACCTTGATGGCAGCCCCATTCCTGCAACACCCAGATCCCAAATATGAGCCTTGAGACTCATTAATACCCAAAACAAATCCCATGTTGAGGTGGTGTGGTTGACGGGGACAGCATATCAAAAGTCACTGTCAAGACTTTCTGGTGGTTCAGTGGCTAAGACTCTGCACTCCCAATTCAGGGGGCCTGGGTTCAATCCCTTGATCAGGAAACTAGAGCCCACATGTTGCAATGAAGAGTTTGCATGCCACAACCAAAAATTCCACATGCCAGAAGGGAGATTGAAGATCTGTGTGCCGCAACCAAGATGTGGTGCAGTCAAATAAATAAATAAAATTTTTAAAAATTTAAGAAAAAGGTTGTTGTCATTTCTTAGTTGGCCACTGAGTACATGCAAATGATATGCCCCAAACCAAAGCATCCAGGAATTCCACACGCAGGAAATAGGCATCTGAGGTCAAAAGATGCCATGCCTCCACTGGAGGTGCCCTGATCTGTACAAGAAACAATCTGGAGCATCTCAGCCGTTAATCACCCACCTCCTACCTGGCAGATGGGTGAGTTCACGCCCCTGCCACTGTGATATATCACTTTTGGTAGAAGACCTTCTACAGCTAAGAAGTAATCATGATGCAGAATTTAAAAACCAAGCCAAGCATCAGATTCATTACCTGGCCCCTCACTCGGGCAATAGCTTCCACATCTATGCATGCTGGGGGTTGGATGATGGGGGATAAATTCTCCCGACAGTTAGTACTGATGGCTGTGACCCCCTCATCAAAGAAATGAGTGGCTCAGAACTGCACCCAGAAGATAAAGGCATTTTTAGCCGAGTGGAGCCCGTGTATCACAACCAAGGAGATTTACTTAGTCTAATGCTGATCTCCTCATTCTAATGGTGATCGCTTACTGAAAGCTGAATTAAATTGTTTCCAAGATAAGGGCAAACACCACATTGCCCTTCTGCCCTCTCTGCTCATTGATTGCCTCTGAGGAGAGCCTGAGGCTCCATCTGTGGTAGGAGAGGCCAGAGCCCGGTCTCAGAGCGCTCAACTCCTTGTCTCTAGGGAGGCTAAATTCTATCAGGATAAACCCATTCTAATAGGGACAGTTCAGTGTGAGGACATCTTCCAGGACTTATTACTCCACAGATTCCCAGACGTCAGCATGAGCATCACCTGGCAGGTATGCACGCTAAGTCTCTTCAATCATGTCCAACCCTTTCCTATCCCATGGACTGTAGCCCACCAGGCTCCTCTGTCCACAGGATTCTCCAGGCCAGAATACTGGTGGGAGTTGCCATGCTCTCCTCCGGGGGATCTTCCTGACCCAGGGATCAAACACGCGTCTCTTACGTCTCCTGCATTGGCAGGCGGGTTCTTTACCACTAGTGCCACCTGGGAAGGCCAAGCATAACCTGGAGGGCTTGTTAAAACCTAGATTACGAAGCTCCATCCCTAGAGCTTCTGCTTAAGCAGGTTTGGAGGGCAGGACCAAGAGTCTACATTTCTAATGTCCATGAAAATAATAAAATATCTATAATGGGAATAGAAAACTGTTTTATTTGAGCCCAACTGAGAACTCTAGCTCAAAAGACAGCTGTTCAGATAATTCTGAGGAACCGCTCCCTAGATGTATGGTTTGCAGCACAGTTTTATGTCTTGTCAGAGAAATAGAACCTCAAACAAGTCAGAGATACATTCCTTCAAGATTTCAAAAAAACAAACCAGCAAGTCAACAAAGCCTTGACTCCTGGGAAGGGAGTCATTATTGGAGGACCCACATTGGTGCTCTAGAAAGGAAGGCATTGAATCTTTATTTTTAACATGGACATTCTTTACTTCTGGGCAATGCACCCTTTTCTTTAATAATTAAAGCAGATGTACAATGTGTGTTTGATAGGCCATAAAACAGCTGCTTTAGTTGGCATAATATTCAGGTTAACTCATGCATAAGCCAGGATGACTTCCGTATCCTCCACATATAAATATTTCTTTTATCACTAACAACTTCCCAGGTGATGCTGATGCTGCCGGTCCAGGGGCCTCACTCTGAGAACCACGGAATTTAATGCAAGAGGAGCCACATTCCAAGATGGCACAGGACCCAGGGTTCTGACCTCCTCAAAGAGGTCAGACCCAAAGAGCAGGCCCTCCAGGGCTGGTCACTGACCTGAGGTGGGCATGAAGTGAAAACCCCAGGGCTCCTGGGAGACGCAGCCCTGGGTACCCTGAGGTCAGAACTGCTCTGGCCAATGTCTCTCTCCCACCCTGGGCCTCCCACTGGCCCAGACTTACCTGCCTGAAGCACAGGGCCCAGGCCATTTGGTCATCATGGGTTTACCCAGGGTTGTATGGGAAATCTCCCTTCACCTCCTCCCCACTCCCGCAATTACCATTCCTCAGAGGTGATCGCCCCTCCACATGGTTAGAGACTGCAAAAGAAGTTTTAAAAGGTAAAATGCTAGCACTGGAATGTGGGGAGCATGCAGGGGTAGGGTGAAGCCTCCCAAGCCTGGTGCTCACAGGCCTGGCCCTCCCCCTAGTTAGGCAGGAAGCAGTGGTGCTTAAGTCAGCCCTGCTCTTGCCTTAATTAAGATTCCCTCTTGTTTCATTTATTAACCACCCTGTTCTCCTTCTGCTCTGGGGTTTCATTTCACATCTTAAAGGGGCAGGTCTCAAGATGGCAGATGGTTTCACAGAGCTTGGCCTGGGGCCTGCTCAAGACTTATAGACTCTCTCAAATGTGCATTGACAACATGCCACGGTTTTGTCACATCCCATGTCTTTCTTTATCTCTTAGGTCTAAGAGCCAGGCTGGAGTTTCGTGTGCAATGGTCAGGAGTGTCCCCCACCCCCGAGTGCCTGCCCCTCCCATGGGGACACTGCACCCGCCTTCTGCTGTCCAGAGGTATGTCTCCTTGCAGGGGGCTCCTGTGGAAGGAGCTGCATGGCTGAGTGTGGTGGCAGCCATCCTGAGGAGCAAACAGGGATGGAGGAGGTGGGGTCATGGTGGCACTCACCCTGGAAGGGTGGGGATGGGAGGAGGTGGGGTCATGGTGACATGATAACAGAGAAAGGAGCATCAGCGGTGACAAAGGCCGCAGCTTCATGGATCACGGGACTCACCATCTGCCTCCCTCTCTGCAATCAAGATGACAGACGTCCCCACTGGGCATCAGGAGGGGGCTGAAGGCAGCCCCTCCTGAGTCAATCACAGTCACCCTGTGGGTCAGTGTCCTCCAGGATTCCTGACCACACCATCCTTGTCACTCGAGATTCCCTTCCCCTGTGAGCTCTTCCTCCCTCCCACAGGTGACCTCTGCCACTGGGTCCTTCACATCCCCAAAGCCCCCGGTCATGCCTGAGTCTACCCCTCGTCCTTCAGCGCAGTGGCTGACACGGTCTCGCTTACTGGAAGATGAGTTCTCTGGAGGCTGGACTGTGTCCGCATCTCCGCAGTCCCAAAGGGCAGCAAGGCGCCAGGACCTGCGGGCTCTCGCAAGCTCTCAAGAACTGGTCACTGAATGGATGAAGGGCGAGCACGTGGATGAGCCTGCACACGTGGGGCACATGGATCCAGCCCCTTCCGGGAGGCGCCGTAACAACCCCCAAGTAAATTCCGGGTCAGAAGGCCGAGCTCGCGGCACTGACAGCTCCTGGCGGCAAATCCCTGAGGAACCAAGGACTGTTCCCGCACATCAGCTCTCAGGGAAGCTGCCCCCGTGTGTTTTCATAATGTTAATACCGTTAAAACACCTGAATCTGGGAAATAAAATTTTATGGATGAGTTAGGTTCAACCTTTCAGATCCTGGAAAATCTGTAATTGAAAGGAGCAACCACCAACAAATCGGTATCAAATGTGCTACTTTTAAAGGGATGGTTCATTTTTACTTTAAAAAATAGAGCAATAAAGGATGAAATCTTGGGAGAAACTCCTTTAGTAGGAACTCTCTAAGGACTCGTTAACCAAGCTGCCAGGTCTCGTCAAAGGCGGAAGGAGCGGGGTACCTGCAGCGCAGGAAACCTGGGCGGGGGACGCTGTCCTTACGCACGCATGCACCACGCACGCAAGCACGTGACTCGATGCCCCGCCCCAACCTGCCCCCCCAGGGGCGGGGCCTGCATGGGGCTCCACCTCCTGCACCCTATAACCACCCAGGCTCCACGTGGATCACACCTCCCTCCACACCCCCAGTCCCTGATCTCACTGGGAGACCTGAATGTTCTCTGCTGCTTTCTGGGGAGTCTGAAATCGTGACCAATAAATAGAGATGAGAAAGCAGGTGGAAGGCAGCCCATTAGGGCTCCTGAGGAAGCATGTGATCCCATTAGTCACTGAGCACTGAGCTGATGGGCAGGAAGGAGAGGCTTAGACTGAATCCAAGAAACGAGGAGCCGGAAGTGTCCCATGGAGGCTGTGTTGCATCTTCCAGCCCAGTTTCCGGGCTCCTGCTTCACCAGCCCAGGGAGGGGATGGTCACTCCAATGACACTAAGAAGGGAGTGAGGGAGCTACCCAGGTCTAGCTTGGCCACGTGAAGGGAAGTCAGTGCTGGGTGACATCAGAGTCAGGGGTCTGTCCAGAGAGACCAGCTGGACTCCCTCCAGGTGGTTGGACCCGGGCCGTTGTGTCACCTGAAGGACACAGGACACGGGAGGGCACAGCGGCAGCACCCCAGCCGTGGTTCCTTAGAGAGGCAGAAACACCCTCCTCATCACGGCCCCATCGTCCCTGTGTCAGCCTCCTCTGGGGACCGGGCCCCAAGGAGAGCAGGCACGTCATTGACTCAGCTGCCTCCTGGGCCGCAGTGCATGAAGAGGGGGCAGGAGGCAGAGATGGGGGGCGGGCATGAAGGGGTTGGGAGTGGGGGTTGGGTGTGCCCAGGTTGCTCTGGCCACAGTCAGGCCAGTGGTCCCCTGAGTACCAGGCCAGACGGGGCAGCAAGAGTCTGTGCTGGAGACAGACTGGGGCCCTGTCTTTGGAGGGAGGATCTGGGGGCTGAGGTTGGGAGGTTCGAACTCTTTCCTGGCCAGGCCCCTTGGTTGGGGGCAGGCTGCCTCACCCGGCAGCGCTGCATGTTCTCCTTAATGGAAGAGGAGGGGAAGTGACTCTGACCCAGGAGCATCTCCAAGGTTTCTGGGGGCTGAAAAAGTCCAAGAAGCCAGAGCCACCTGTCAGGTTAATTTACAGTGTTTGGAATTCATTACAGAATAATTGTCTTATTGATTTGCTGGAGATATATTTACTGTTTTTCTTTTCAGATTGGAAGAGTTATAGTATAGATAAAGTGACTTTAATTGTGCCAGTGCCTTGGAAATTTGAAAGCTGCTGGCACTTTAAATATTTTTTAGTTTTGCAAACGGAAAATGACCTTCCATGACAACATTTCAGTGCAATGGGGCCAGTGTCCCAGGAAGTCACACTCTGTCACCATGTCAGACCCCTCTCTGCCCCTGCCCCAGCTCCGTCCCCAGGACGATGGTGGCCTGTGTGCTCCATCCACTGGCTCCAGGGCAGGTTTGCCCACATGTCCCTCTGGTTCTGGAAGGAAAGGCCTCATCCCAGATATGATGTCCATTTATTTGTCATGCACCAGAGCCCATACCCTAAATACTCAGAACAGCCCCACATTTCCTGTGGAGACCCTTCTCCCCACTTTCTGGTCCTGTGGTTTGGGGATGTTGACTGCATTAGGATGGACCACGTGACTCAGGCCCGGGGTTGACTGTTGACTTCTCTCTGCTGTGACTGGTTCAGGAACAGGCTGGTGGTCCAGCCTGAGTCTCAGCCTCCAGGCTCAGGACCTCTTTCTGGGCAGGTGGGAGGAGAGGGTCTTCCCATGTCACCAGGAGGCAAGGTGGAGGCTGAAGTCCACACAGAGGATGTAGGGCTGAAACATGTGAAGCAGGAACTGGGTCTTGGTGATATTACCATGAAGTCATCACTGTACAAAGTCATTCTAAGGTCTGGACTTTATGGTTGTCTGTGTTGACAAATCAGTCCTTCCATCAGTCCTTCCAATGAATATTCAGAGTTGATTTCTTTTAGGATTGATTGGTTTGATCTCTTTGCAGTCCAAGGGATTCTCAAGTGTCCTCTCCAGCACCACAATTTAAAAGCATCTGTTCTTCTGTGCACAACCTTCCTTATGGTCCAACTCTTACATCCATACATAACTACTGGAAAAAACATAGCTTTGACTATCCCTTTTGCTTTAATCAGTTTGTGTTGGGTTTTCTGTCACTTGCAATCAGCAGAGCCCTCACTGTGCAGGGTCAGAAAAGCCCAGAAGGCAGATAGTGAGGCCAGGATGGAATGCCTCCCAGAAACCCTGATCTGTGGATGGACCAGTCCCAGAGCAGGTCAGGAAGTTCCACCCTGGTTGTTGAAAGGGTTAAGGGTGAATATGTGTGTGTGTGTGTGTGTATATGCACACACATGCGCGCGTGCACTCCTGCGCATGCTTGCTTACCTAGCACACTACAGCCTCTCACTTCCTGTCTCTACCCTAGGTCTAGGGCTGTGTGATCCACGGAGATCACAGTATCATCTGTTCGACTCTCCCTCCTTTCTGGGAACCTGCTGGGAGGTTCCCCTTGGGGCCTGGGGTCTGTGTGCCAAGGGCAGGAGAGGGGGGCTCCCAGGGCCTCCAGCACAAGCTCCAGCACATCCTGTCTCCTCCCATAGGCAGCTCTCCAGGGTCCTGAATGGGAGCCTGACCAGGTAGGCAACAGCAGCTGAAGTGACCCCCGTCGTTTCCTTCCTTCTAGGGTCCACAGCTGGATTCGGGAACTGTGCTGTGATCAGGGGCCTCTTTCTTTCTTCTTGAAAGCTCTGAAGTCATTTGAAAAATCTAAACCACTTTGTTTGCCTCCATTTCCTATCTGTACAGTAGGACACTACTTCTCTTTCCCTGGCTCTGGGGAGAGGGAGACGAGGTCCCGGTTGTAACACCCAGAAGGCGTCTGCACAGAATGTGTTCAGAACAGCAGCGCCCTGCCCTGTGCACCAGCTCATTGTGTAATAATCACCAGGAAGACACACTCGACCAGGTCATGGCCGGGAGCCAGCACAGGCAGGAAAATATTGTTTGCAAAGTGCAGGTTCATCGCTCTCACCTCCAAGAGCAGTGCCCAGAACTTACATAACTAATGGTTTCGTGGCTTTAATGAATACAGGGAATCTGCAGCAATACATTTAATTGCAATCATTAGAAGCCGATGTCTGTGATGAGGAAGGTGGTTATTCTCTTAGAGTAGGCTGAGCTGCCGTGTTGCCAGGTAAACACTTTTTGCCTCTAACACAAAGGTCAGATTCAACACAGTTTTCTGTCTTGATTGTCAAGGACTCAGGATTGAGGGGGATACATGAGGATTATTACCCTATGAAGTTATTCCTGGCACCTCTCTCCCAGTTAAATGGGGATCCTGGAGGGGTAAGCTCCCCTCGTTCACCTCCCTTCCCCCTGCACCAGTTTTTACCCTTTCAGCACTGGTTCCTGTGATGGTAACAAAAGTCTGATCTGCGGGATAGTAGAGAACTGAGCATGCTCTCTCCCCCTCGTGCCTGTTCCCGCTGTGGAAAGAAGACAGATCCAGGTGCCTCTAGGCTGCATTTAGGAGCTGGGAGGTCAGATGTCTGGGAAGATGTGCAGGTGAGGGAAACGCAGGATTTTCCTCTGGCGGGAGTGAGTCCAGGAGGCTGGTGTGGTAGGACCCGGGATTCTCACCCATCACCTCCCAGGATGTGGCTCTGATCCCCTTCCCCCATCACTCTGCTCCAGCCCCAAGCACCTCCATTTGAGCTGGAAGCACGGGGTACTGCACTCGTCCTCCTTGGCCTGGGGAGCCCATCTCGTCTCACATCTCAGGTCTCAGCATACATGTCATATCTGGTCCAGGAGCCTTTCCTGACCGACACCCCAGGAATATACTGGGGGGCCTTGGGCCATATCCTTTCATGGTAACCCTAAGACTTCCTGCCTCACTCCTGTATCCATTTACAGAGGCTTATCTGTTGATTTGGACTTCCCAGGTGGCAATAGTGGTAAAGAACCTGCCTGCCAGTGCAGGGGACATAAGAGATGTGAGTTCGATCCCTGGGTCAGGAAGATCCCCTGGTGAAGGGCCTGGCAACCCACTCCAGTATTCTTCCCTGGAGAATCCCATGGACAAAGAAGCCTGGTGGGCTACAGTCCGTAGTGTGGCAAAGAGTCAGATATGACTGAAGCAACCTAACATGCATGCATGCATCTGTTGATGTAAGAACCGTCTTCTCAACCTGACCACAAGCTCCAAACGCCAGGCAGTCCCACCTCAGCCAGTAGGCCCAGTGTTCACTCTCTGCGGCTTGAGGTCCAGGCTGGGTCTCAGGCCTCTGTCACTCACCGGGGCTTGTTTCTGATCCAGAGATCCAGGCCCCTGGTCCCAAGGCACAGGGATCTCCTGGAACAAAATGGCAGACATGGACCTCCAGCCGGCCATGGGGAGGCCAGGTCAACAGAGGCCATGCCAACCTGTCCAGGCNGTCACTCACCGGGGCTTGTTTCTGATCCAGAGATCCAGGCCCCTGGTCCCAAGGCACAGGGATCTCCTGGAACAAAATGGCAGACATGGACCTCCAGCCGGCCATGGGGAGGCCAGGTCAACAGAGGCCATGCCAACCTGTCCAGGCAGGACTGTCAGGGCAGAAGAGGAGGGGCACGTGGCTCCTCCACAGCAGGGACGTGGCTGCCAAGACCTCAGCGTTGAGGCCTGTGTCTGCGACAGGCCCTGAAAGGAATAACAAATCACAGCGAAGTGTGTCACAAACACCAATTTTATTCATAAGAGACTGCAGACCTTGTGCCGATTCTTGGCCTCTGTACTTAGGACCCAGAGGAAGCAGTTCAGTAACAGGCTGCTTGCATTACTGGCTGTTACAATTAATCATCACGCCAATTTATCCAGAGATTCTGCGGTGGTGTATTTCTGGGTGTTGCTCCCTCTTGCTGGGTCTGTCTGGTTTCCCTTGGCGTGCACACCTCCTCACTGTGATGGGACAATCACATTAGCTGTGATGTTGTGAGACGAGGCTCAGCTGCCCTGACTTCGGGGTGCAATTAAGGGGACNGTGTTGCTCCCTCTTGCTGGGTCTGTCTGGTTTCCCTTGGCGTGCACACCTCCTCACTGTGATGGGACAATCACATTAGCTGTGATGTTGTGAGACGAGGCTCAGCTGCCCTGACTTCGGGGTGCAATTAAGGGGACAGTGGCTGCCAGCGAAACAAACCTAGTGTTTCAGGAAAATTCAAAACAGTAAGCCACCTGCCCCTCTCACTCTGTCTCATGCGTCCTGCTCCTGGTATTCTAGCTGGGGCTCCTCCCTGTTCTACTGCCCATTAGAAAGGCCTTGGATGAGGCTGTGTGAATATCACAGGTATTTCACCGAGTAGCCGTCTTCCCATTGGAACAGGCAAGCTGCTCCTGGCAGATGTAAAAGACATGGCTGGATGCAGTGGTAATGGTTCAGTCCTAGATGGAAATGAGTCCCCTGCCTGGGAGGCTGGGACATGAATACAGTGTAACTCATTGCCTCTGATCTGGTTCCTTCAGCCGGATGGGACTTTTGGTTTTTTGCTTTGTTTTCTTATCTCATCAAAAAATATTTTTCAACCATGTTCTGGTCTGTGGTTTCAGTGGAGAGAAGTAGAAATCAGGAAAGAGTGTAACTCTCACCCAGACAACGTGGGAAAAAGCCAGACAGCCACAAGTCAATAGTTTTTTTTGTTTATTTTTAACCTGTTAGACAACTGGGCTTGCAGAGATAACAGCTCACCTGAAATCTCAAGAATCTGCTGTCTGTATGAATAAGACCTGAACATTAGGTTAATTGGGACAGAAGGTGTCAAAGAAGAAGACTAAACTAGATATGTTAGCAAATTTCTAAAAGCCAGGCCTGGGGTAGGGAAGAGTCTGAGACAGGCTGGCCACAGACACAGACTTCGCTCCTGGGTTGATTCAGACTCTTCCTCCAGGAAACCCACAGGAAAGCTTGGGGAGGGCCCTGAGGGGGAAGCTCTTGGTGAGGAAGGTAGGACAGGGACCAGCACTGAAGCACCAGTCAGACCCACAGGCTCCTCCAGCTCCCAGGCAGAGGAGGAAGGACCACAAGGCATCCTGGGGGCAGCATCGCACCTCTGGTTAGGGAGGGGAACAGGAGCTCTTCCCTGGGGGAGGGGCAGGGACACCCATGCTGACCAGACACCCCAGACCCAGTCACAGTGCCCACCTGAGACAGCAGCCTGACCAGAACATCACCCCACACCCCAGCACCTTGCTGAGTGTGTGTGGTGACCCTTCAGACTGTAGCAGCCAGGCTCCTCTGTCCATGGGATTTTTCAAGCAGGAGTACTGGAGTGGGTTGCCATTTCCTTCTCCAGGGCATCTTCCCAGCCCAGGGATGGAACCTGCATCTCATGTATCACCAGTACTGAAGNACCTTGCTGAGTGTGTGTGGTGACCCTTCAGACTGTAGCAGCCAGGCTCCTCTGTCCATGGGATTTTTCAAGCAGGAGTACTGGAGTGGGTTGCCATTTCCTTCTCCAGGGCATCTTCCCAGCCCAGGGATGGAACCTGCATCTCATGTATCACCAGTACTGAAGGCAGATTCTTTATCCCCTGAGCCATCAGGGAAGCCCGACAGCCTGCTAAGATCCCTGAAATAAAATCAGTGGTGGAATACAGCTGCACTCTCTCCATGCAGCAGCAGAAGGCGGGACCCAGAGCTGAAGGCCAACAGGTGACACTACAGGTGTGGGAAACCTCAGGTGGAGCCTTTTGCTCCAAGCAACAGGAGCTTCCAGCCCATCTCATCTCCCAAGAAGAGCAGCACAGCCCTTCGCCCTGCAGACCAATCAGAAGGAAAGATGTGCTCATCTCTAAGCACAAACAATGCTCACTTCAAACTCTGCTGCCAGATAAAACATAGCCTGCTTTTAACAAAAACCGCGGGGCACTCAAGGAGGTGAGATGTAAGACGGTCTAAAGAGACAATGTGCTTCTCGGGCCAGACTTCAATTCCATGTTCCAGACGGATCAGACAGGAAATTGCATTCCTTTTAAAGGTGTGATACAGGGTCTAATGGGAAAGATAGGGAAGGCACTGTTTGATAAGTAATTTCAACAGAGAGGGAAACTAGAAGAATAAAATAGCATTTTGATGCTAGAAATCAAAATGACAGTAACAGAAATAAAGAAATCCTTCAAAGGGCACAGAAGTAAATTCGACAGAGTCACTTAAAGAGTCAATGACTGTTCAGATAAGTCAGTGGAAATTTCCCAAACTGAAACACAGGTGAAAAAGAGAGAAAAAAAAATAAGAATGGATTTTTAAAAACACAGGCCTGCAGTATAGAGCTTCCAACAAGTGGAACAAAATCAAAAGATCTAAAATACTCATACTCGGAATCCCAGATGGAAAGGAAGAAGAGAGTGGGCTGAAAGAAATATTTGAAGGATAATCACAGAATTTTTCCCAAATCAGTAATAGACAAGTCACAAATCCAAGAAACTTAAAGGACGCTAAGAAGGATAAACAAAGACAACAACCACCTCCTGACTTATCAGGTAAAACTGCTGAAAGTCAAGGCAAAGAAACTCAAAGAGAGTCAAGGAGTTGGGGGATGTTTCCCAGAGAGGGTCAGAGAGACATGTTACGGAATCCTTCTCCAAGACATTCTGCCAACAGAAAGATGAAAAGCCACATCTTTAAGTGCTGAGGGAGAAAAAAGTAGTCTCAGAACTCCATGCCCATTGAATACATCCCACAACATGAAGGATAAATGAAGACCCCCCTGATAAACAGCTGTTGCATCAGCTCTATGAGAAATGTTAAAGGAAGTTCTTTATAGACAGAGGCTATTTTTTTTTTTTGCATATATCTTGTTTTTGTAATACAAAAACAGCAAACTTAATGATAATTTCAAACACATTTATTTTCTAAATCACTTTGAGGTTGATTTGTGTCATATAATTTCAACAAATGAAATGTTTAAGGAAAAACTGTGATAAACAATGTAAAAAAAGCTGTGGTAAGCAATGTAAAAAAATAATACTATCTAAATAAATAGGTTGGGGGAAATGTTTAACAGAGAATGCTCATTGTGCTTTTTATTTTGTAACTTGCTTTTC
>SJYS01008158.1:146969-157340 GCA_006410695.1 Philantomba maxwellii | reverse complement strand
AGTCGGACACGACTGACGGACTAAGCACACATACTACCCAAGGCGATCTAGAGATTCAGTGGAATCTCTATAAAATTACCACTGGCATTTATTCATAGAATTAGAATTAAAAAAGATTGAAAATTTTAGAGAACCCAAATAGCCATTGTCTATTTTTCTCCAATATGCTAATTGTATTAATGAAACCACTTAATTTTTAAAATTAGAACTCTTTCAGTCCTTTCAAGTCATCATGGCTTCAAGTTTGTGTGGCCTCGGCCTTATAATTTCTACACTTCAATAGGGTGAGCATTTCGATTTATGTCAGTTGTTTAAACTTAATGGTATACTCATATTTTATTTAAAAAATATTAATGGGTGGCTTTGGCAGAGGGTGGGAGCTATTTTAGACCTTTACTGTAAAGAGGATCATTATCACATCCAAAATTTGATTTCTAGAGTGCTTATGTATCAATATTTATTAGACGTGTTGGTGGATCTCATAATGCTCCCTCACTCGCCCTTCGGGTCCCTCTCCGGCTGCCGCGCCGCTGAGTGTATCCAGAGCGCACTTATTTGGCAGTTCTGTCCTTCAGCAAAGGTTTGCTCCGTCGTTGAGATGTAAGTGGGTGGTGGAGGTGCTGTCAGCACATGATACAGTGGAAATCCTGAATCAATAACACTTTTTATTCCCACACATCTGACGCATAACTGCCTTCTTCACATCAAGGTTTAATGTGTTGTAAATTAATTACCTGGAATGAACACAGGGTCAGTGGACCTTGGCACGACCAGGATGTAATGTTAAAGTCTTCCGTTTCCTCCTCCACTTCTCAGCATCCTTACCCTGTCTTTTCTGCATGCCACTTGTGCCCTCTTCTGCAATAAGCTCCCTTAGGAGTAGTTAATGCCCCTCTAGGGATTGAGCGATAGAAAAAAAATTTGCTTTCCCATAAATTTGCTGGACTATTTTCTGCCTTTCAGGCAAAAAAGGGCTGTTTTTATTTGTGATACATAGAGGGGCACTTTTAAAAAACAAACATTTAATTGAAATTTGAAATTGCCCAAGTGAATATAACAGATTTTCTCTTAATTCAGAGCGATATCTAAAAGATTTGTGCAAATACAGGTGGGTTTTATTATCTCCCACTTCCCATTGGCAATGAGGATAATTGTTTATTCTCCAGAATTCAGTTCAAGAAAAGAGAACTTTATCGGTCGCATCGTCTAAATGCACGTTAAGATGGCAGCCTCATTTCAAATGACATAAAATCAGGTACGGGAAAGCAGATTTCCCATCAGAAGCAGGGCAATTAAAAAGCAGGAATTCACTAAGTTTTAAAAGACTCAATTTTCCATTTTCTTTAAAACAAGAATGAAAGAGGCAAACTGCATTAGAGTTCCGAGGGTAGCTTTGCTATTAGTAGCTATAGAAACGAGGTAACCAGGTAGTGAATAAGGCAGAGAGAGGGAGGCAGAACTGAAGTAGGAGAAAGAAGACTGCAAATCTGTTGCGACGCTTACATACTAATATTGTGACTCAGGAACTAATGGGGTGAGAAGGCAACCGGCGCTTGTTAGTGTGAGCGGCTGGTGGGCCAGGCGTGGTTTCTCTAGGCGTAAACGCAGCAAGACGAATACAAGGAAGAGGCGGTGAGGAGCAGGGGGTGCCTGCCGCCCAGTCCTGTCTGACTCCTCGGGGCCCCGTGGACGGTCCCCTGCCAGGCTCCTCTGCCACGGGATTCTCCAGGCAAGAATACTGGAGTGGGTTGCCATTTCTTCTCCAGGGGATCTCCCCCAGCCAGGGATTAAACCCACGTCTCCTGCATCGGCAGGCGGTTCTTTTGCCACGGAGCCACCTCGGAAGGCCAGAGGTGTGAATACACGGCATCAGACTGCAGGCGGCGCACAGGGGTCAGCTTCACGGGTTTTTGCAGAAGGCCTTTCCCTTCTGTCAGGTGAAGGTGAGCACAGCCATGGTGACTTCCCTTCCCTGGACACCGAGGCCAGCGCCGCTCGTCAGTCTGGCCCCTGCTTCCGCAGCAGTAAGTGTCAAAGGTGAGGGGCGCGGCGGGATGTGGAAACCGTCTGAGACAGAACGCATCTTCCAAACCCCAACTTGCCACATGCCTGGTGGAAATGCCTCTGATCTTGGCTTAGGTTCTGCTGGGATATATTCAGCTTAGACGTGACCCCCACATCTGTCCTGAGTCATCAGGCTGGACTGCGTTGTCGCTTGAACCCCCAAGCTAGAGGTTCCAGGTGGGGCAGGCTTCGGAGCCAGCAGAGCAGCCTGGCGGGCTGCCCAGGTATTAAGCACAGCCCACGTGCGGCTCGCTCAGGAGCTCAGTGATGATGGGCTCTCCCACTGGTCTGTCAACCAGGTGACGCTGGTAGTAAAGAACCCATCTGCCGATGCAGGAGAGGCAAGAGACCTGAGTTCACCCCTGGGTCGGAAAGATCCCCTGGAGGAGGGCATGGCAACCCACTCCAGTATTCTTGCCTGGAGAATTCCATGGACGGGGTAGTCTGGGGTGCTATATAGTCCATGGGGTCTCAAAGAGCCAGATAGAATTGAAGCAACTTAGCAAGCAAGCAAAGCTTTTTAAAAGAAGCCCGTGCACTTGCAGTGTGCTACTTAGCAGAATAATAACAAGGAGGTCAGCGTGTGCCATAGCAACCAGGCGCAGAAGCAACAGGGAATTTCAGTTTTCCCAGAATGAAAATGACTCACTAAGAGGCAGAATCATGTAAGACTGGCTAAGAGCAAGGCTGGCGTTCCAGAGCCACACGGACCAAATCTTCACCTATCTGTTTTTGTAAATAAAGCTTTATTGACACAAGCATGCCTATTTGTTTCTGTATTGCCTGTGGCTACCTCCCCGTTGCTATGGAAGACTCGAACAGTCGTGAAACAAGATGTACATCCTTCAGTGTGGAAAATATATACTATCGAGCCCTTTGTGAAAAAAGTTTGCCAGCCTCTGGTTAAGGATGTGGGCTTCTGACTCACAGTGTCTGGATTTGAACTCCAGCTTCAGCATTCACAGGCTGTGGTACCTAGCATAGGTATTTTTCACACTTCAGTTTCTGAATCTATAAAAGTGATGTACGAACGAACAGCAGTTTCACAGGCTGTCATGGAGAGTACAGGAGCAAATGTGTATTAGTCCAGGATCTGTCCGGCTGGGAGGAAGCAACCCCACTCTGCTGTCATCTCTTCTTAAACCTCCAAGAAGCATCTAGCTCTCCACGAAAATCATTTTGCCTTCTTTTCTGCAGAGGATGACTTTATTTCTCCAAGAATATTAAATTTGTAGACATTGAAATTCTCATTTCTTTTTTTAAAATGAAGTTAATTTACAATGTTGTGTTAATTTCAAACATACAGCAAAATGACCCAGTTTTATATTACACGTGTATATACACGCATTCTTTCTCAGATTCTTTTCGTTATAGGTTATTACAACACACTGAGTATCGTTCCCTGAGCTCTATGGTGCCTTTGTCATTTACTTGTTTCGTGTATAGTGGGGTGTATCTGCTCACCCCCAACTCCAAACTCCTCGTGTATTTGGCCCACCCCCTGCCTTGACTATCCCCTTTGGTAACTCATAAGTTTGTTTTCCATGTCTGTGGAGACTCTCACTTCTGCACACTCATGCAGCCTACTCTTATTTGACAGAAGAGGTTATAAGAACATAGTCACTTATGGGATTTGCACTGACCATTTTAAGTTTTGAGCGTTGTTTCAATTTGGACACCAACTTTGGTTCACAAAGAAATTCAGTTGCTGTTCTTAAAATACCCCAGTCAGAGTGCTGGAAGCAAATCTAAATCATCTCACCTGGCAGAGGTCTGGGAGAGACAGACAGAAGGGATGCAGGAGCTCATTCTGCCAGGAGTCAGCCCCCACCCACGGGAGACGAGGGTCGGCGTGAAGGATGCTCCCGGGAGACAGGGGTGAAGGATGCTCACGGCTCCAGGCCAGGTGCGCTCGGAGACCGGCCAGGCTGGGAGGCACGGCGCCCCTCCCTCTGCCTGCCCCCTCCCGCAGGCCTTGGCTCTTCATGGTCTGAAGGCTTCACGGCCCTTCAGGACTCACTGCCTCCAAAGTGACTCATGTTCAAATGATCCTCCTCCCTTCACCTGACTAGTTCCCAAGCAAAACTCCTTTCAATTTGAGACCCACCTATATCAAGCCAACAACTGAGTTGATGGAAGAAACTTCTTTTCACAGAACATTTGTAATTTTTAATAGACTTTTAAAATTAATTAATTTTTTAATTGAAGGATAATTACAAATAGATAGGGAAACAGTAGAAACAGTGACAGACATTATTTTTTGGGCTCCAAAATCACTGCAGATGTGACTGCAGCCATGAAACTGAAAGGCGCTTGCTCCTTGGAAGAAAAGTTATAACCAACCTAGACAGCATATTAAAAAGCAGAGACACTACTTAGCCAACAAAGGTCTGTCTAGTCCAAGCTATGATTTTTCCAGTAGTCATGTGTGGATGTGAGTGTTGGACTGTAAAGAAAGCTGAGCAGTGAAGAATTGATGCCTTTGTTGGAGAAGACTCTTGAGAGTCCCTTGGACAGCAAGGAGATCCAATCAGTCCATCCTAAAGGAAATCAGTCCTGAATATTCATTGGAAGGACTGATGCTGAAGCTGAAACTCCAATACTTTGGCCACCTGATGGGAAGAACTGACTCATTGGAAAAGACTCTGATGCTGGGAAAGATTGAAGGGAGGAGGAGAAGGGGACGACCGAGGATGAGATGGTTGGATGGCGTCACTGACTCAATGGACATGAGTTTGAATAAGCTCTGGGAGTTGGTGATGGACAGGGAGGCCTGGTGTGCTGCAGTCCATGGGGTCGCAAAGAGTTGGACATGACTGAGCAACTGAACTGAACTGAACTGGATTTCTTTACAGAATTTTGTTGTTTTCTGTCAAACGTCAACATGAATCAGACATTTTCCTCCCGATCCCACCCCTCTAGGCTGATGCGGAGCCCTGTTTGAGTTTCCTGAGCCATACAGCAAATTCCTGTCGGCCATCTAGTTTACATGTGGTAATGTAAGTTTCCACGTTACTCTCTCCATGCACCTCACCCTCTGGAGCATAGCCAACTAATGCTGTTGTGATGGTTTCAGGTGGAAAGCCAAGGGACTCAACCGTATGTATACATGGATCCATTCTCCCCCCGAGTCCCCTCCCACCCAGGCTGCCGCATATCCCTGAGCAGAGCTCCCCGGGCTGCACAGCGGGGCCTTGCTGGCTATCCATCCTAAACAGAGCAGCGCGTGCGTGTCCATCCCGGACCCCTTACCTGCCGTCCACCGCCCTGCCAGCCGTAAGTCTGTTCTCTAAGTCTCTGAGTCTGTGTCTGTTTTGTAAATAGTTCATTTGTACCATTTGTTTTTAGAGTCTGCATATAAGGAGTGTCCTATGATGTTTCTGCTTCTCTCTGACTTACTTTGCTCAGTATGACCATCTCTGGATCCATCTGTGTTGCTGCAAATGGCATTATTTCATTCTTTTTTTATGGCTGAGTAATATGTCTTTGTTTATATATACCATACTATGAATATATGTACCACATCTTTATCCATTCTTCTGTCAGATTTATAGTTTAAAAGGAGAACATTTATTGCAAATGAAATTTGAATTAGGGGGAGATTTCAGAGCAGAGGGCTTCCCTGGTAGCTCAGCTGGTAAAGAATCTGCCTACAATGCAGGAGACCCCGGTTCAGTTCCTGGGTCAGGAAGATCCCCTGGAGAACGGATAGGCTAATTACTTCAGTATTCTTAGGTTTTCCTGGTGGCTCAGATGGTAAAGAATCTGCCTGCAATGCAGGAGACTTGAGTTCAATCCCTGGGTTGGGAAGATCCTTTGGAGGAGGACATGGCTACCCACTCCACTAATTTTGGGCTTCCCTGCTAGCTCAGCTGGTAAAGAACCCGATTGTAATACAGAAGACCCTGTTTTGATTCTTGCATCAGGAAGATCGCCTGGAGAAGGGTTAGGCTACCCACTCCAGTGTTTTGGGCTTCCTTGGTGCCTCAGACAGTAAAGAATTCACCTGCAGTGTGGGAGACCTGGGTTTGATCCCTGGATTGGGAAGATCCCCTGGACAAGGGAATAGGCTGCTCACTCCAGTATTCTGGCCTGGAGAATTCCATGGACAGAGGAGTCTGGCAGGCTACAGTCTTTGGGATCTCAAAGAGTTGGACATGACTGAGTGACTTTCACTTCACACTTCAGAGCGGAGGGACTTTCCAAGGACTGGATGCTCTCCCTGCTTGAAATCCATCCACCTCCCAATGCCTGTCATCAGCAGCCTTGTATCCCTCTCTGCTGGCAAGCGGTGTGCTAGCCCAGATTACATTGCACTGTCTCATTCACAGTGCATCCCAGAAGGTCAGTTCTCTCTGTGCCACACTGGATCAAGTATGGGTGATGTAATAGCTCTAATGAGTGCCCCATCAACCCATCCAGGGCCCAGGTCTGTGCTCAGGTGTCTTAACTATGGCACACCAGAGTGCCAACTCAGGAGCATCACGTCAAGAGCACCAGAGTCATCGTTTATATTGAATTCCCTTTATGTTCCTTTCTTGGTTTGGAAGCTCCCTGTTTGATGGAGAGTTTGGAGTACGGTTCCTAAGGGGCAGCTGGATCTGTAGTTCCCTCATAAGCATTGCAGTTTAATCGGTCCCTCTTTAAGTCTCTGCTGAGACACTTTTAGGTCATTTCAACTTGTCTGTCATTTGAAGAACCTGTAGACTCCTTTCCATGGAGTATCCTGGGTGCTAGGAACATGACGACCTAGCCTGTGACCTGTGACCTCAGTATACACTGGTTATTGTGTTAGGACCCAGGGTTTACACAGCCTCTTTCTTCCCTAGAGTCCACCCTATCCTCCCAAAGGTCATCGTGCTCGCTGAAAACATCAGTGTCATCTAGAGGACAGTTTCCATGGTTCCACCATTTGAGAGTATTAGAGGCTTGATCTCCAAGTGACTACATTATCCAAGGTCAAATGCTTTTCAGATGTGGACTTGGGGTGATGACTCAGGCTCCTTCCCCTGCCGAATGGTTCCCATGGAGACCGCGTCACTTGCACTGCTCCTGGGGCACTGCCCCGAGTGTGCCGCCGTGAAATCACTGCTAAAAAATTTGTGTAGTTTGANGGGTGATGACTCAGGCTCCTTCCCCTGCCGAATGGTCCCCATGGAGACCGCGTCACTTGCACTGCTCCTGGGGCACTGCCCCGAGTGTGCCGCCGTGAAATCACTGCTAAAAAATTTGTGTAGTTTGATAACTCAGCCCTTGCATTGAATGCCTCCCCATCCTCACTCAGCAGCGCTGCGCAAGTTTTGGACAGACCTGCTTCTGTGGGGAAGGACTTCTTTCCCCACTGATACAGAAGATACAAGCAACAACAGCCCAACAAATGCCTACATGAGGCTCTCTTCTTTTTCCTAAGCCAGAGCTATCAGGTAGCTATTTTTTCAGCTTTTCAGATATCTATTTTTATCGAAGTACAGTTGTTGTACAATATTATATGTTGCAGGTGTGCAATGCAATGATTAACAGTTTTTTAAAGGTTATACTCCGTGTATAGTTATTATAAAATGTTGGCAAGACTTCCCTTGGCATGTGAGTAGGCATACATTATTTGGACAATAAGAAGTATACCCTGATTATTTAGACTGGAGTGAAAAGTCAATTTTCTCTGGAGCTGAAAAAGTGCCTTGGCGGGAGCCCCTGCAGGGGGGATGAGAAGAGAGCAGAGTTCCAAGACGGCGCCCACCGCCTGCACCATCTCCCGAGAACCCCCACTCCAAGATGTTCAGCCTGACTTTGGGGGGAAGGTTGCAGTCCCTTTAACACAAATGCTTTGTCTCACACCCGGGTGGGTGTTGTCTTAAGTGATGCCGGTGAGCAAGGTCCTGGGTCAGGTGGCTGTGCGGCGGCTCACTGGTTTATGTGGATCTGGCTTCTCCCCCTGCAGGGCGAGCAGAGTCCTCCAGTTCCACCCTGGGGGCCGCCTTGTGGGTGCGCTCGGCAACCCTGTAAATACAAAGTGAAAAGAAAAATGTTTACGCGGCCCAGCGAGAAAGGCAGAGCTTTATCATGTTTCACATCTATTGTTTTGGATGTTTACCTCTTCATTACATGCTCATGTCATTCGCTCACTGGAGATGCTTCCTTGATGATGACACTTATGATACCATATCATTATCACAGCAAGATGCCTCAAACAAGAGGTTTAATAAAAGAGGAATCCACTTTGAGACAGAAGTAATGGGCAGATCTTTGTGTGGTGTGGCTTTATGTAAAAGGAGGAGATGGTGAAGAAGAAAAGTGTTGACGTTTACGAAGGATAGCAGTTGGTTCTAGGGAGGACTGCAGTCGTGAAATTAAGACAGTTGCTCCTTATAAGAAAAGCTATGACAAACCTAGTCAGTTCAGTTCAGTCGCTCAGTCGTGTCCGACTCTCTGCGACCCCATGAATCGCAGCTCGCCAGGCCTCCCTGTTCATCACCATCTCCTGGAGTTCACTCAGACTCACATCCATCGAGTCCGTGATGCCATCCAGCCATCTCATCCTCGGTTGTCCCCTTCTCCTCCTGCCCCCAATCCCTCCCAGCATCAGAGTCTTTTCCAATGAGTCAACTCTTCGCATGAGGTATGACAAGCCTAGACAGCATATTAAAAAGCAGAGACATCACTTTGCCGACAAAGGTACATCTAGTCAAAGCTGTGATTTTCCCAGTGGTCAGGTATGGATGTGAGAGTTGGACCGTAAAGAAGGCTGAGCACCGAAGAGTTGATGCTTTCAAATTAGCGTTTGAACCTGCACCTAACACGGCCCAGGATACAGGGCGAGAGGCGGCAGAGCAAGGGCAATCCCGGCGCCCCAGGGAAGCGGGCCGCCCAGGGCAGGCACGTCAGGCCTCTAGAAACTCCGGCAGCTTCTCACCCTCCCAGCCCCCAGGGAGACTGCAGGCTACTTAGAGTTGCAGCAGAAATACTCTAACTGTTTAAGGAGAAAGCATTTAGTTTTAGTTTTAAGATGCCTGTTACAATAACACGAGAGCACCATTTCCCGTTTCTCATGATTTCTCAGATGGAACAAGAATTTTATGTGGGTTTTCACACTTCCTTTTCTTCTCTTTTTCTCTCCTTTAACCTCCCAAGATGCAGTGTTATTAAATACATCAGTACAACTCCTTTTCATACTGTTCATACTTTGGCCACCTGATGCGAATGACTGACTCATTGGAAGAGACCCTGATGCTGGGAAGCATTGAAGGCAGGAGGAGAAGGGGCAGACAGAGGATGAGATGGTTGAATGGCATCACCAACTCGGTGGACATGAATTTGAGTAGACTCCAGGAGTTGGTGATGGACAGGGAAGCCTGGTGTACTGCAGTCTATGGGGTCGCAAAGAATTGGGCACAACTGAGCAACTGAATGGAAGTGAACAACTCCTTTAAGTACTGTCCACAATTAATTTATACCATAGAAAATATGGAGCATAGTATACTCACCCCTTCAAATAACTGGTCTACATTTTATATTACATGAAGAGAAAAAAGTCAATAATTTCCTTTATTCATGCCTTCTCTGATGAAAGAAGTCTAGGAAAAATGTTTNGAATGGAAGTGAACAACTCCTTTAAGTACTGTCCACAATTAATTTATACCATAGAAAATATGGAGCATAGTATACTCACCCCTTCAAATAACTGGTCTACATTTTATATTACATGAAGAGAAAAAAGTCAATAATTTCCTTTATTCATGCCTTCTCTGATGAAAGAAGTCTAGGAAAAATGTTTGTGTGAGCTAGTAAGTTCATTACTTGACCACAGATCTGCAATGGAGCTGGTAAGTTCATTACCTGACCACAGATCTGCATTCAATGATACATGTAACTATTAACATAAACTTTTTAAAATTTTATTGTATTTTAAATTGGGGTAATTGCTTTAAAATGTTGCATTAGTTCTGCTGTACAGTGAAGTGGATCAGCTATGTGTTTCCTTACACCCCCTGCCTCTTGGGTCTGCCTCCCACATGCCGCCCCTCCCACCCCTTTATGTCATCACGGAAAACTGAGCTAAGCTCCCGCACCTCACAGCAGCTTCCCAAACTCTGTGCTAATGCTGATAGCAAGCGATACAATCTTTATAGATGAGCCTCTGTATCTTCAGTTTCATGAGATGTCTAAATAAGTTGGCTTCACGGTTAAAAAGTTTAAATGGAATTTATTTTATTTTACAGTAATTCTTACATGAACCATTCAATATCCAAATCATTTCAGAAGAAAGCCAGTATACTATCCAGTGTGTGTGTGTGTATATATATATATATA
>SJYS01008158.1:112806-129897 GCA_006410695.1 Philantomba maxwellii | reverse complement strand
CTTTTCCCAACCCAAGTAAAATATCTTGTCACCCTTGCTCCATTTCTCCTGACCTCTTCCTTGATTTTTCTGGAAAAACCATGGTTCACTAATATTTGGTGTCATTGGAAGTGGAGGAGAGGGGGCTGAGAGAATTACCTTTCAGGAAGACAGAATTTTTCACAGATATATTTCTGTTTAAAGTTGTTTCTGTTGCCTCCGCAGCCAGTGAAGATGAAGGGCTCACAGACAAAGGTGAAAGTGTTGTAGTAGAATCTGGTCAAAACTAATTTACAGGTGCCTGACAAAGGAGGGTAGTTGCAGTATTCTGTGCGGGAGAGTTCTGGAGTCAGGTTTTCTTTTCTGGGGCCAAGTTGGCATCCTCCTCCTCACAGACTCAGCCTACTGATGCCCATCAGCCTGTGTAAATCTGCCCGACCCTATAACCCTGGGAGAGTCCCTTGAGCCTGAATTTCGCTATGTATTGATACAGAGCAAGGATTCTAGTCTGTAGCCCGGGTCTGTGACTCAGATCCACAGCTGGAGGACAGTAAGGGAGTTCTGTCTCTCTCAGGAGAGACCTGAGGCTCCCTGCATTTACCCCAGTACTCCTCCCCGATTTTAAATCTATCCCATTTCCNCGGGTCTGTGACTCAGATCCACAGCTGGAGGACAGTAAGGGAGTTCTGTCTCTCTCAGGAGAGACCTGAGGCTCCCTGCATTTACCCCAGTACTCCTCCCCGATTTTAAATCTATCCCATTTCCTGACTCTCCACGTTACCAGAGGTCAACATCTTGTCTGTTCCCCCAGGGACCCAGGTCCCCCTCCAGAGAGTGCAGACACACAAGTGAAAAAGGCCTTTGCCTCACTACATCTCCTCCTGAAGGATAGGCTTAAAGTGCCCCAACTGGCAGAAAGTCTTCCTCTCCTTCCCCAGAGTCTGTGTCCTCTCCCATCCTGCACCCCCCTGCTCCCCCCCTGCCCCCTGCCTTTGGGCCTAGCCATTCAGACTTACCTGGTCTTACTGAGACCATGGAGATCGGTGGTTAGAGCAGGAGAAATGAGGACCATATTGGAGACAAAGGAGGAGTTAATGTCAGTCTTCTTGAAGTTCAACCATAGCCCTTACCCACAATGGGAAATTTGCTCTGTTTACTCTGAGTATTTCATACACGTCCATTAGAATGTGAGTCGAGAGCTTCCCTGGTGGTACAATTAATCTGCCTGCCAAAGCAGAGGATATGAATTCGATCCCCGGTCTGGGAAGATCCCACATGCCGTGGAGCCACTAAGCCTTTGTGCCACGATCACCAAGCCCGTGCGCTGCAACCACTGATGCCCGTGCGCCCAGAGCCCGGGCTCCCCAAGAGAAGCCGCTGGAATGAGGAGCCTGGGCGTGTGGTAGCCGTGGAGCAGCCCCTGCTTGCCACAGCTAGAGAAGAGCCTGCATGCAGCAATGAAGACTTAGCACAGCCAACAAATTAAAAAAAAAAAGAATGTGAATTGAGCAAATTAATTTAAATAAGTAGAATGTGAGTGCCCTAAGTCTGTGATGATGACCTCTGCTTCCCTGTATCTGTGGAATGTAACACAGTGGTCCTGGACATATGTGCTGCTGCTGCTGCTAAGTCACTTCAGTCGTGTCTGACTCTGTGCGACCCCACAGACGGCAGCCCATTGGGCTCCGCCATCCCTGGGATTCTCCAGGCAAGAACACTGGAGTGGGTTGCCATTTCCTTCTCCAATGCATGAAAGTGAAAAGTGAAAGTGAAGTCACTCAGTCATGCCCGACTCTTAGCAACCCCATGGACTGCAGCCTTCCAGGCTCCTCTGTCTATGGATTTTCCAGGCAAGAGTACTGGAGTGGGGTGCCATCGCCTTCTCTGGGACATATGTGTTAAATAGAATTGAATTCACCCGACACACACACATTCATGCACACATATATTTACGCCAACAAGAGAATTTCCTGGACACTCCTGACATCGATCTGATGTTCACAACCCCCACTCTTCTTACACTGAAATCGCTTGGAAAAAACTTAACTCGCCTGTACTTTCTGTCTACCTCCTTCTCTCATCCTCAGGCAGAACTTCATGGGACCTCCAACGTTTGATACTCTAAGAGCCATGCAGTTTGAGATGGAAGGAGGACTTGAGTCCTGCTGAGTGGCAGCAGGGTCTTCCTGATGCTGCCTAGATCCAGTGCCCAGGCAGCGGATTCATAGTGCCCTCCTTGGTTACCCCTTCTATTTTGCCTTACTTCCAAGATATCCGGTTTCACACAAGGATCTTCTGAGAGATGGAGGAAACAGGAAACCAGAATGTGTATGGAGGGGCATGGAAAAGATGAGGCCCAGAAAAAAGTGAATCCATTCAGACTTCATGGTGCTGCAGATAGCAGATAGGAAGAGTCCTGGATGAGGCTGCTGTTATATACTGGGGGTGGAGCTTCTTCTCTTAAGGGAAGTTGATCCATCTCTCTGATTCCATCTCCCTAGGGCCCATGCCAGGGTAGGGTTTTGGTGCAACCAGAATCAGCCTAGTGTGTAGGACAGTAGATTCTTGGCTACCCAGCCATGTAGCTTGCAAGGTCCTGTTTTGTCAAAGCCCTGTGGTGAACCCCAGCTTAACCATTTCTCATCCACGTCTAGGGGTCATGACTTTCAGGATATCAGCATCACATCAACATTTCCATAATGAACAGCTGTAAATGAATTGTTATCAGTGCTTTAATATATAAATGTAAAGATTGGAAATCTTCCCTGGTGGCTCAGATAATAAAGAATATGCCCACAATGCCAGAGACCTGGGTTTGATCCCTGGGTCCAGAGATCCCCTGGAGGAAGAAAAGGCAACCGACTCCAGTTTTCTTGCCTGGAGAATTCTATGGACAGAGGAGCTTGGCAGGCTGCAGTCCGTGCAGTCACAAAGAATCAGACACAGCTGAGTGACTAACACACACAAACACTGGAGAAATCAGTTAATATAGCCCTGAACTTGAACTGGAACCAAAATAGCAAAATAAATATAAACTAAAGTAGACAAAATATGTTGATGAGGGTAGTGATGGAAAAGAACAAATTAAAAAAGGAATCACTAAAATTGCCAAATAAAATGAAAAGTTTCTACTCTAAAACACCATTAAGATGATGAAACTTTGGCAAGCATGGTTAAGAAAAACAGAATAAATAAGCATCTTCAATAAAAAGAATGTGAAAAGCATAGAACTCAAACACGGAGGAAATGAAAATTCACTAGGAAAAGTTTGTATGTGTTTTTACGGTTTGTTCTTGCTTCGTCACTAAGCTGTGTCTGACTCTTTGTGACCCTATGGACTGTAGCCTGCCAGGCTTCCCTGCCCATGGGATTTCCCAGGCAAGAATACTGGAGTGGGTTGTTATTTCCTTCTCCAGGGAATTTTTCCAATCCAGAAATCAAACCCCTCTCTCCTGCATTGGCAGGTGCATTCTTTATCACTGAGCCACCAGGGAAGCCTCATTTTTATGGTTAAAAGTATAAAAATCTCCATAAAATGGAAGTATCAAACAGACTCAGTATACTGCAGCATGCCTGAGGTCATTAATAAACATACATGCAATTTAAATAAAGGCTGACTTAATTGGTGAGATGATTATACTAGTAAGTTTGATTAAACATCTGTTACTCATTTTCCGTGCCTTTTAAACCTCACGAGAGGGGCTTCCCTGGTGGCTCAGGGGTAAGGAATCCACCTGCCAATGCAGGAGACACAGGTTTGATCCCTGGTCTGGGAGGATCCCGCATGCTGCAGGACAGCTAAGCCTGTGCACCACAGCTATTGAGCTTGAGCTCTAGAGAATGGGAACCACAGCTACTGAGTCCACGTGCCACAACTACTGGAGCCCATATGCCCTAGAGCCTCCAAAACGAGAGAAGCCACCGCAGTGAGAAATTCACGCCCCACAGTAGCCCCTGCTTGCTGAAACTCGAGAAAAGAGTGCTGAGCTGTGAAGATCCAGTACAGCCAAAAATTAAAATAAATATACAAATAAAATGGAAAAAACTTCAATAGACAAATATTTACAATTTACAGAAAAAATGCAAAGATTTATATCCTGATCGATTTCTTTATTGAACTGAAGAAAGTAAGAAAGTCACTTCTCTCAGTCCCTCCATCCAATCTCCAACTTTCCCCCATATGCTTAGAAACCTATTACTTGGTTTCAGCATTCTTTGCTCCTCCAAATGCCAGAATCATCTTTCTGAGGGTAAATTATATTTTTAGCCTTCTACTACTTGTGCCTCCCAAGGTGGGAACAGATTATTCAGTTTACTTTATATAGGAAATAGAATGCCATTTAATTTATTAAGTGTGTTTCATTAAGAGAGCTTTCTAATATAGTGAAAATGAGTATGCTACCCAAAGCAATCTACAGATTCAATGCAATTCCTATACACACNTTGAAATCATACTACACAGATGCATCTGGGACTTTTTTCATCCTTAACATTATATTGCTGAGCTTTTAAAAATAATTACATGGATTACATCATAATTTACATCATTTAAGCATCATAATTTACATAATTATGTATTTATATATTACTTTTATGGTAATATTTACAAAATAATTACATCATTAAAGCATCATAATTTACTTAAATTTTTGGTATTAATGGCCAATTAAATAGTTTTTTAATTTTATTGAAATACAGTTGATTTACAAAATTGTGTTAATTTCTGTTGTACAACAAAGTGACTCAGTTTTTAAAATATACATAAATATAAATGAATATATATATTTCTTCCAGAAGCATCTCTGTACCCCCTCAACATTTTCAAGGTTCATCCATGTGGTAGCATATATCAATACTTCATTGTTTCCCATGCTAAATAATATTCTAATATATGAATGCAACACATTTGTTTACCCATTCATCAACTGATGACTATCTGGGTTACTTCCATTTTTTTGCTATCATGAATAATCCTTTTTTTTTTCTTTTTGACTTGGCCACACAGCTTGTGGGATCTAAGTTCCCCAAATGGGAATCAAACACTTGCCCCTAGGCAGTGGAAGCATGGAGTCTCAACCACTGAATTGAATTGCCAGGAAATTCCCTGAATAATACTTATTTGAACAATTTATATATAAGTTTTTGTGTAGACACATGTTTTCATTTCTTGTCAATGTACACTCCGGAATGGAATTGCTGGATTGTAAAGGAAATCAACCCTGAATATTCACTGGAAGGACTGATGCTGAAGTTGAAGCTCCAATAATTTGGCCACCTGATGCAAACAACTAACCCCCTGGAAAAGACCCTGATGCTGGGAAAGATTGAAGGCAGAAGAAGGGGTCAACAGAGGAGGAGATGGTTGGATGGCATCACTGAGTCAAAGGACATGAGTTTGAGTAAACTCCGGGAGAGAGTGAGACAGGGAAGCCTGGTGTGCTGCAGTCCATGGGGCTGCAAAGAGTCAGACATGACTTAGCGACTGAATGGCGGCAACAGGGTAGTAACTACCTGTTTAAGTTTTTAAGGAAATGTCACACTGCTCTCTGGAGCAGTTTTTCCACTTGACAATCCCACCAGCAACATATGAGGGTTCCAATTTGTCCATTCTTTTCAACCCTTGTTACTAACTTTTTTTAAAAATTATTATAGCCTAATCCTAGAGGATGTGAAGTGGTATGTCGTTGTGATTCTTTGAAAAAATCATTTTATTTATTTATTTATGGCTGTTCCCACTCTTTGTTGCTGCTTGAGCTTTTTCTTCTCTCTAGTTGTGGCAAGTGGGGGTTTCTCTTTGTTGTGGTGTGCAGGCTTCTCATTGTGGGGACTTCTCTTATTGCAGAGTCTAGAACAGGCTTTAGAGCCCGAGGGCTTCAGCAGCTGTGGCACGTGGGTTTAGTTGCTCCCTTCCTGGACCAGGAATTCAACCCATGTCTCCTGCACTGGGAAGCAGATTCTTTACCACTGGGCCACCAGGGAAGCCCTCATTGTGATTTTGATTTGCATTTCTGTAGTGACCAAGGATGTTGGGTATCTTTTCATGTGTTTATTGTCTGTATATCTTTGCAGAAATGTTTACTGAAATCCTTTGCTAGTTTTAAGATTCAGTTCAGTTCAGTCGCTCAGTCGTGTCTGACTCTTTGTGACCACATGGACTGCAGCACACCAGGCCTTCCTGTCCATCACCAACTCCCAGAGTTTACTCAATTCATGTCCATTGAGTTAGTGATATCATCCAACCTTCTCATCCTCTGTCATCCCATCTCCTCTCAACCTCAATCTTTCCCAGCATCAGTGTCTCTTCAAACGAGTCAGTTTTTTGCAATAGGTGGCTAAAGTATTGGAGNCACCAGTCCAGGTTCGATGCATGAGACAAGGTGCTCAGGGCTGGTGCACTGGGATGACCCAGAGGGATGGTATGGGGAGGGAGGGGGAAAAGGGGTTCAGGATGGGGAACACATGTACACCTGTGGCAGATTCATGTCAATGTATGGCAAAGCCAATACAATATTGTAAAGTTATTAGCCTCCAATTAAAATAATAAGTAAATAAAAATTTAAAAAAGAAGCAAAAGAAAAAATAGTAAATATTAATAAAACTGAAGGCTGGTTCTTTAAAACACTAAAAAAAAATATTGACAAACCTTTAGCCAACTCATCAAGAAAAAAGAGAGAAGAATCAAATCAACAAAATTAGAAATGAAAAAGGAGCAGTTACAACAGACACTGCATAACTACAAAGGATTACAAGAGATTATTATGAACAACTATATGGCAATAAAATAGATAGAAATTGACAAACTCTTAGAAAAGTTCAATCTTCTAAGACTAAGCCAAGAAGAAATAGAAATTATGAACAACCTAATTACAAGCAGTGAAACTGAAGCTGTGATAAAAAATCTCTCCAAAAAACAAAAGCTCAGGACTAGATGGCTTCACAGGAGAATTCAGAAATTCACAGGAGAAAACATTTAGAGAAGAGCTAATGCCTATCCTTCTAAAACTCTTTCAAATATTTGCAGAGTAAGAAACACTTCCAAATTCATTCTATGAGGCCACCATCACCTTGATACCAAAACCATAGAAAGACAACACACAAAAAAAGAAAACTGAAGGCCAATATCACTGATGAAGATAAATACAAAACTCCTCAACAAAATTGTAGCAAACAGAATTCAGCAATACATCAAAAAACTCATAACACCATGATCAAGTTGGGTTTATTCCAGGGATGCAAGGATTCTTCAATATACACAAATCAGTCACTGTGATACACCATATTAACAAATTGAAAGATAAAAACCATATGATCATCTCAACAGATGCAGAAAAAGCCTTTGACAAAATTCAGTATCCTTTTATGATTAAAACTCTTCAAAAAGTGGGCATAGAAGGAACCTACCTTAACATAGTAAATGCCATATATGATAAGCCTACAGCAAACATTATTCTCACTGGTGAAAAACTGAAAGCATCCCCCCTAAGATCAGGAACAAGAAAGGGTGTCCACTTTCACCACTATTATTCAACATAGTTCTAGAAGTCCTAGCTACAGCAATCAGAGAATAAAAATAAATAAATAAAAGGAATCCAGATAGAAAAAGAAGTAAAGCTCTTAATGTTTGCAGATGGCATGCTACTGTACACAGAAAACTCTGAAGAAAGTATCAGAAAATTACTAGAGCTAATCAGTAAATTTAGCAAAGTTTCAGGATATAAAATCAATACACAAAAATTGCTTGCATTTCTATATACTAACAATGAAAAATCAGAAAAAGAAATTAAGGTATCCATTCACCCTGCAACAAAAAGAATTAAATATCTAGGAATAAACTTACCTAAGGAGACAAAAGAACTGTATACCGAAAATTATGACACTAATGAAAGAAATCAAAGATGGCATAAACAGATGGAGAGATAGGATTCCTAATTAGGAAGAATCAATATTGTGAAAATGATTATACTACCAAATGCAGTCTACAGATTTAATGTGATATCTATCAAATTACCAATGGCATTTTTCACAGAACTAGAAAAAAAATGAAATCACTATTCATATGGAAACACAAAAGACCCCGAATAGCCAAAGCAGTCTTGAGAAAGAATGGAGCTGGAGGAATCAACCTTCCTGACTTCAGATTATACTACAAAGCTGCAGTCATCAAGACAGTATGGTACTGGCACAGAAACAGAAGTATAGACCAATGACACAAGATAGAAATCCCAGAAATAAATCCATTCACCTATGGGTAACTTATTTTTGACAAAGGAGGCAAGAATATATAGTAGGGCAAAGACAACATCTTCAATAAATGGTGCTGGGAAAACTGGACAGCTACATGTAAAGGAATGAAATGAGAACACTTCCTAACACCACACACAAAGATAAACTCAAAATGGATTAAAGACCTAAATATAAGACCAGAAACTATTAAACCCTTAGAGGAAAACATAGACAGAACACTCAATCACTTAAATCAAAGCAAGATCCTCTATGACCCACCTCCTACAGTAATGGAAATAAACAGAAAAGTAAATAAGTGGGACCTGATTAAACTGAAAAAGTTTTGCACAGCAAAGGAAACTATAAGCAAGGTGAAAAGACAACCCTCAAATGGGAGTAAATAATAGCAATTGAAACAATTCACAAAGGATTAAATTCCAAAATATACAAGCAGCTCATACAACTCAATACTAGAAAAACAAGCAACCCAATCAAAAAGTGGGGAAAAGACCTAAACAGACATTTCTCCAAAGAAGCCATACAGATGGCTAACAAACACATGAAAAGGTGCTCAATGTCACTCATTATTAGAGAAATGCAAATCAAAACTACAATGATATATCACCTCACACCGGTCAGAATGGCCCTCATGAAAAAGTCTACAAACAATAAATGCTCGAGAGGGTGTGGAGAAAAGGGAACACTCTTGAACTCTTGGTGGGAATGTAATTTGTTACAGCCATTATGAAAAATGGTATGGAAATTTATTTAAAAACTAGGAATAAAACCACCATATGAGCCAGCAATCCCACTCCTAGGTATATACCTTGAGGAAACCAAAGTTGAAACAGACACATGTATCCCATTGTTCTTTGCAACACTATTTACAATAGCTAGAACATGGAAGCAACCTAGATGTCCATCAACAGATGAATGGATAAAGAAGTTTGGGTCATATACACAATGGAATATTAATCAGCCATAAAAAAGAACACATTTGAGTCAGTTCTAATGAGGTGGATGAACCTAGAACCTATTATACTGAGTGAAATGAGTCCAGAAGAGAAAGATAAAAGACTATATTCTAACACATATATACAGTATCTAGAAAAATGGTACTGAAGAATTTATTTAGAGGGCAACAACGGAGAAACAGACGTAGAGAACAGACTTATGGACACGGGGAGAGGGAGGAGAGGGTGAGATGTATGGAAAGAGTAACGTGGAAACTTACATTACCATAGGTAAAATAGATAGCCAATGGGAATTTGCTGTATGGCTCAGGAAACTCAAACAGGGGAGGGAGATGGTAGGGAATTTAAAAAGTGAGGGGATATATTTATACCTATGGCTGATTCATCTTGAGGTTTGACAGAAAACAGCAAAACTCTATAAAGCAATTATCCTTCAATAAAAAAAATGTTTAGAAATAAATAAAATTTTCCTTAAAAAAAAAAAAAACAAGCTTCAAGGCATAAGCAGTTCCCATATGACTATTATAGAGTCAGGTTGGTGCAATTATGAGAAAGGAAGTCATGCAAAACTTAACCTTACAAAATTGAGTGTTCCAGGTTGATTGACTCTGAAACATCAAAAATAATAATAGAAAAATTTTGTCACAGTAGGAACTTGTTTATGAAAATGTCAGTGTATGTCCCATATTGCTTTTGCATAACTGTTGCATTTCAGATTTGTTCACTGAACAAGCTAATTCAACAGACAAGTTGTCATTAAATTTCACTGGTGGGAGGCTTTATAAGACTTGCAGGCTTTTAATAGTTCAAACATTTCATCAGCCATCATTTTAAAAACTTTACCACATGTATTAGTCATTTACAATATAAAAGCAATATCAGTACAATTATTCTGAAATCTGTTTCTTAACCCTTCATTCACAAGTAAAATTTTAGAGAAGACATTACCATTGTGATTTTTTTATTATTACTCTAGTATTTGCTCTAAAATATAATTCTAGTAGATACTAAATAAGCATTAAGCCAAGATAATTCTATTGTTGCTATGTACATAAAAATTCCAGATCAAAGCAGAATAAAGAACTTAATATAAAGTACCACGTTTTGATTTTATTTTCTAACATCTTAAAATGAAATGTATATGATTACCATTTACATTTTGTGTCTTTTTTTAACACCCTAAAACATAATAAAATGCATTCTTTTCTACACACATATATTTCTTAGTAATGATTAGCATTAATTCCCAAAATTTAGAGAAAATACTATAGAAAATATTTTTAGAAAAAGCTCTCTTAACATGTAACCAGCAAGTGCATGACTTATTATTTTTGAATGAATGATGTCCATGTATATATCCTCTTGTTTAAAATGGCTTTAAATAATTATTATTCCATTTTAAAATACTTCACCAGGAAAAAAAAGTCATTTTTCAATAGCTAATCTTGGAATATGGCAACCAGATTATTGTTGTCCACCCCCCCTTCAACTTCGAAATCTAACGTGTCTCTAAGCCGAGCAGTGGTGGTGAACATAAGCTGACTGGATAAGAGTTAGTTCACAGTTGTTTGGGCTCTGGAGATAGAACTGTAGCACGGCTTCCTTCTCTGTGAAACTTATGTTTGTGGTCACATTTATGTCAATTTAACATGAGAATAAGGTATAAATACATATTCATATTTTACCTTCATCCCATTGGACTTTTGCTTGTCATTGAACTTGTTTTATCCAGTGAAGTTTGTGTGGAAGTGATTTGTTTTCCTTCAAAAATGAAACCTTAAGATCCAGGGCGTATTTTGACATTTTTCTTTTTTTTGCCCTCTTCCAAAATTTCATATACATACTTTTCAGTCAGTCTAAGCCCCCAGGTAAAGTCAATGTGGAGAAAAAGATGAGGCCAACCCTCAATGGAGGTTTACACGAGTGAGAAAGAAACTTTTTGCCTTTCCAAACTAAATCAGTTTTCAGACCAATAAAGTAAAATATGTCATTCAATCTATAAGAACCATATTTCTGGAGTTTCCTTTTATTTTATCCCTAATTTTGGCCACTAGTAAGACTATTTGCAACCCAAAATTACTCTAATTGCTAGAATCTTCAGTGGAAAAAAAATGGGGAGATGTATCCTACCCATTGTGACCTGGGACCAGACAAATGTTGAAAATATCTCAAAATTTGAATCTATGAGATTAAAAATGTAAAGGACTCTTAAAACTGCAGGAAGGAGTTCATTAAGATTGCTCAAACAAATTGTTAAAACTATTAAAACACATTCCATCTCTACTAAAAATGCAAATTATTTAAGCATTGTTTAAAATAATTGTCTTTAACTTTCTCTGAACTCATCTTAAATATTTATGCTGTCAGCTTGTCCAAGGGTCTATTCTAATGCTCTCCCTTAAATGAATCTATGACAATCTCTGTACTATCTGCATAGCCTTAAGTTTCAGAATTTAATTGGATTGGGTTAGTCTCCGACACTGTGTGTGTCTACATAAAGACTATATTCACTTCTGCTTGCCCCGTATTATAGATGACAGTATGCTGGATAGCACAGAGGCAATAATGGGACCTTTGCTTACCCACACCTATCAGCCACATTTCCATCCAAAACTTTCTGGCTTTGACGTCAGAATATTTGTAACAACTGGGAGAATATTTAAGAAATCTGTTCCAAATATTCTGTTTTGATTTCCAGCTATATTTTTAAATAAGAAAGTTTTTTTTTACCTTTTCCCATCAATTTATAATCTCCATAGATGTTTACCAATATATTCACATGCGTAAAACAGAATAGTACATAATTTTTATCACGAAGATTCTTTTAAAATTAATTGTTTCAAACCACAAAATAGACTATTGAAATACAATAAACTGTGATTCATCTACTAGAGTCTGCTTATAACTATACAATCTTATGAGCTATTTTATAATTTAATAAGAATAGCATTAATTTGAATTGATTATTATTAATCCATTGTGTTCATCTGGAGGGGCTATCTCAAAGATATTAAATTAGAGACTTATCTTTTATCAAATTAAAGACAGCTTGGAAATTGGCTTTTCTTGCAGAATATCTTGGCTGAGTTCCTGTAGAGGAGAATTTACCAAAAGACCAAGTCACTTAAAGTATTATTTTTAACTAAAGACATCTGTCCACAAAAAAATAAGTAAATGAATGTATATATCTATAAGCATGCATATACATATAAAACCATGCTAACATGCATTTTAGTTGTGATATGCTAAAAAGATATTCAGTATTCCAATAGAAACCATTATTTCCTTATCACTTCTGAAAAAGGTGCAGAATTGTAAAACCAATTTACAGATTATGACCAGTAAAGTGAGTTGACAGGCTCCTGTGTGTCAGAGTAAGGAAAGAATATGTAGTCAGTCACTGGCTTTGGGAGCTCAGAAGGTGATGTTGATTGTTGTTTCCTTTGTTTGGATAATGGGAGAAAGGACAGTTTCATGGTCTCTGCAAAATGGAAAGATAACTCTCAAAAGATCCTGTGGCCCTTTATTCACTACTGTATCTCAGCATGTGCTACAGATGTTTCCTCGAAATTCTGATATATTAAGAATAGGCTATTCTAATACATTCAAGCACTAGAGAACCCTGGGATTTGCTGCCACCGTTGTCTGCTGGTTGTCAGTACAGCATGCATAAGAAAGAAGTGGCACTCAAGACAGAATTCTGGAGGAACAATAACAATTCTGATTTATTTTTTGATTGCTTTATCTCATTAGCTACAAAAAATAACCAACTTTGTATGAGCATATCATGGACATGGACATCTAATCTTCAGTATTAAATGTTCTTTCCTCAACAGATATTTGTTTTGTTTTGTTTTGCTCTGATTCTTCCCTGAAGACTCCTGCCATTAACTCATGCCAGTGGACTTTATCGTCAGTAAAGATGGAGTGTTGCATAACCCTGTGGGAAAGGTCTGTGCCAGGTGCTTTTGGCTATAGCCTCTAGAGGACAACACTTCACCAACTTTGAGTTGAGGTTATCCATGTGGACTGAGTCAGGAAATTTAGAATGCTAATCTAGAAGCAGGCAGGCTCATGAGACTGCTCACCCAAGAGCAGTGAGGTGAGAATCAATGACACAGGACCAAATAAATTGGTGAGGGATGATTGTGGTTTGTTTTTAGAATACTGTTGAGGTTTAATGTTTTATTTCTGGATATATAAGCTGTTTCTCTTTACTTATAAATTATGTATAACTCATAACAATTTAGCTGACAGTAACTGACCCATGGGGATGGAAGTTCAGTTTCCCCATTAGCCTTTATTGATGACTTAGGTAAGGCATTTCTCATGACCATTGTGCTGACCTGGGAGTTCAAACTCTCCAGAAGGCCTACTTTGATACAACTCTGGTTAGAAAAGGAAGGAGCTCCTGTTTACTACTCTCTGCTATTGCTCTACTGACACCAACCCTGTGTGGGGAAAGAGCCTTTTTACCTATGATGTGAATAGTGAGATTTGAAAGCAGAAATGTTTAAGAAGAAATTGAAAAAGAAATTGCTGAATTCTACATAATAAATATGAAGTAGACATATTTTTTCCTATTTCTACTATTAATTAAAAGTAAAATCCCTGAATATTGTATAATAAAATGAACATAAAAGGACTCTGAAAAGTTAGGAAAAGAAGACAGGCTGGCTAGGGACTTCAAGCCAAAGTGATGTGAAGTGAAGTGTTAGTTGCTCAGTCATATCCAACTCTCTGTGACCCAGTGGACTTTAGTTACTTAAATGAAAGACTGAGTGCCTAAGAATTGATGGCTTCAAATTGTGGTGCTGGAGAAGACTCTTGAGAGTCGCCTGGTCTGCAAGGAGATCAAATCAGTCAATCCTAGAGGAAATCAACCCTGAATACTCATTGGAAGGACTGATGCTGAAGCTGAAGCTCCAATATTTTGACAACTGATATGAAGAACAGACTCACTAGGAAAGACCCCGATGCTGGGAAAGACTGAAGGCAGGAGGAGAAAAGGACAACCAAGGATGAGATGGCTGGATGACATCACCGACTCAATGGACATGAGTTTGAGCAAACTCCAGGAGATGGTGAAGGATAGGGAAGCCTGGTGTGCTGCAGTTCATGGGGTAACAGACTCGGACACAACTTAGCAACTGAACAACAGCAGTCACATCAGTTGTTAATCATTCCCAAAGGCCCATTTTTGTCATATATATTCCCCTAACTCTATTCTCCATCTTCTTAGCCCTCGATAACATTTCTATTTGTAGCACCTCAATCTCTTTTTTATATAAATTAACTTGTCTAGATTTATTCTCATTTTTTCTTCACCATCAACAACAGAATACATCAATTACAAACCTCATAATACAAATCTAATAAGCAATCACAGAAGCAATCTAATAAGCAATTTTTAGAAGACAGAGGAGAAAAGGTAGTGAAATCTCATGTATTAACATTTTTTACTGATTGGGCCTCATTTTTAATTAATTCAAAAATATGAAAAATTATTAATTTTTCTTCAATGTATCATAACCAAATTTAAACATATAGAGCAGAATTGGGTGCTGTTTGCAACTGTTTTTGTATACATTTTTGTTAAAGTGTGTAAATTTTTTCTGGGTTACCAAAATTCAGATTTAGATGTTGAAACCAATGTATACCAATAGAAGAGATTTTTAAATGAGAAACTAGCCAATTTTACCTCAAGAATCCTGGCCTTCTGTTTTTCAAGGTAGAGAAAGCTATTATTTAAACAGTTTTTCTACTAGGTAGTTCATTCCTTACTGACTAAACTATTTCGATTCTTCTTGGGATGTGGATAACTGCACTGAACAGTGGGATATTAAAGGAGCACACTGAAAAGGTTAATATGATTTTTAAATCTGCTTCACTTTCTCATACAATGAAGTAGCTTGTGCTACTTGTATGATTATACTCATCTAAGGCAGAAAAATATCAGCTATATTTAAAATAATATGCAAAAATTTTATTAGAGTAAGATTTGAGTAAATTCTATTAGAGTAAGGATTTGCTGATTACTTCTATTGTTAGAAATGCCCTCTAAGATTCCATATTAAGGATTCACACTAAGCTAATGTCAGAGAGAAAAAAAGAATGAGTAAGATATAGTCCCTACCATAGACAAATGAAAATTAATCAGTGAGTATAATCTATTTGAGGCTTCTCACAAATATGTTTTATTCAAATCCTTTGGATACGTTTTTGAGTGATTTCTTAAGCTGCTACATTGCTGATATACACATACAGAGAAAGCAACTCAATTTTGAATAAAAATAAACATGCCTTCTACTCATACTCTAAAATCTTAGCTTTTTAACATTTTCTTAATTTTTTTAGGATTGTCCCTAAAAAGATTAAATAAAGCAGATGGAATGTCTACTTCAATCTGTTTCATAGATATGGATGTTTCTTTTCTTTTATGCCACCTAATTAAATTACCTGTTTATATATTTGTGTGTGTGTGTGTGTGTGTGTGTGTGTACAGGCTTCCCAAGTGGCTCAGGGATGAAAAATCCACCTGCCAATGCAGGAGATACCAGAAATGCAGACTTCACCCTTGGGTGGGGAAGATCTCTTGGAGAAAGAAATGGCAACTTACTTCAGTATTCTTGCCTGGGAAATCCTATGGACAGAGGAACCTGGCAGGCTATAGTCCATAGGGTCACAAAGAATTGGATATGGCTACATGACTCTGAGAGTCCCTTGGACTGCAAGGAGATCCAACCAGTCCATTCTAAAGGAGATTAGCCCTCGGATTTCTTTGGAAGGAATGATGCTAAAGCTGAAACTCCAGTGCTTTGGCCACCTCATGCGAAGAGCTGACTCATTGGAAAAGACTCTGATGCTGGGAGGGACTGGGGGCAGGAGGAGAAGGGGACAACAGAGGATGAGATGGCTAGATGGCATCACTGACTCTATGGACATGAATCTGAGTGAACTCCAGCAGTTGGTAATGGACAGGGAGGCCTGGCGTGCTGCGATTCATGGGGTCGCAAAGAGTCGGACACGACTGAATGACTGAACTGAACTGACATGACTGAGAACACACAGAACATATACACAGATGCACAAACACACACACACACACACACACACATATATATAGTTTTAGTCTTTTTCCTGTATCAGTTTTCATTTTATTATATATCTCCATTGGACCATCAGTGAGAGATTCAGTGCCTAATTCTTTTATAGCTGTATCTGCAAAGCCTTGAACAGGGTTTTAAGAGTTTAAAGCAATCTAGCTTTAAGGATTCAATAAATAGATTACAATGTCAAAAAAGCAGGGAAAATGCTTATNAACACACACACACACACACACATATATATAGTTTTAGTCTTTTTCCTGTATCAGTTTTCATTTTATTATATATCTCCATTGGACCATCAGTGAGAGATTCAGTGCCTAATTCTTTTATAGCTGTATCTGCAAAGCCTTGAACAGGGTTTTAAGAGTTTAAAGCAATCTAGCTTTAAGGATTCAATAAATAGATTACAATGTCAAAAAAGCAGGGAAAATGCTTATTTAATTTTTATCTTAAGCAGATTAAATTGCTTTGGGTTTTTTTAGATTCAATTACCAGTATGATTCTGTGCCAAAGATTATAAAATTTGGGAGAAAATGGATTATAATCATGGAACATACTCTACAAAGAAAAACCATAATAGTACCATATCTTGTATCCATCACCTAAAGCTTCCATTGAACAGTTTATTTTATCTTCAATAAGTATTTTTGTTATATAAGAAAAAATATATATTTATATGTATATAAATAAAAGACAAAATGCAAATATGTTTTTAATATCGATCTGAAGATAGCAAAATTTTATGCTAGAGGTGCTAAATCAATTGCTTCTCTTATCTTGACCTACTTCTGTTTTGGCTAAAGTAG
>SJYS01008158.1:6078-24185 GCA_006410695.1 Philantomba maxwellii | reverse complement strand
AGAGGCTCTTTAGTTCTTTGCTGTCTGCCGTAAGGGTGGTGTCATCGGCGTATTTGAGGTTATTGATATCTCTTCTGGCAATCTTGATTCCAGCTTGTGCTTCATCCAGCCCAACATTTCACATGATGAACTCTGCATATAAGTTGAATAAGCAGGGTGACAATATACAGCTTTTCATAGGTGTGTGTTTATGCCCAAACTCAAGTTGTATACATTAAATATGTACAGATTTATGTCAGTCATACCTTAATAAAGCAGTTTATTAAAAGTACTGAATCTTTAAGGAACAGTTTAAAAAATAAAGTTAAAAAAATTATAGCATTTACTTTAATAATGCATATAAACACATTCATGAATGATGGAGAACAAATAGGGCATACTGATAAAAGAACATTCAACTAGAAATCAAAAGTTTGAGATCTTTCTTAAATTGCAGGCCTTCTCATCTCAATCAAAAAGTGTTATTCCCACTTTAAATATTTATGTTCTCTCCAAAATTTTGTAAAAGAAAACAATAAATAATTCCACTCTAATTTCTCAAATTGCTTTTAAATTGTGCTGAATATGAAAACATAAAGTTTTCAGTAACAAATTATGTAATCTTGTGCCAATGAAGAACTCATTGAGTATATTCTAATGAGCTATAAATGAGGAACACTTAAATAGTTTTGTTAACCACTAATCATGGTTATGACCATTCCTTAAAAAAATAATATATGTTCCTGCCTTTTGTAATATTTTTTCTGTACCTAATAATTTTCTTCTTTCAAATGTAATTTCACTTAAAATTTTATCATGTTTTCTGTCTCTGCAGGCTAAGACTCAGACTGAAACCAATGACTGATTTTACTTAAATCTGATTTTCTGTATCTTCACAAAGAATTCATTTTTTAACTTCTCAGGCATTATTCCCCTTCCAAATTTTTCTCTTTTTCTCTTTACTGATCCCTGGTGATTTCTCCAGGGCTTGCTTAGGTCACCTCCTAGTATCTAATCTTATGAGTTACCTCAAGGGCTACAAATTTGTGTGGATTTGTTTGGTACAAATTCCTTTCAATCACAGAAGTCTTATTCTTTTCAATTTCTTTCTTCTTGATTATTCACTCTGAGCTCTTTGAGTTCTAGCCAACAAAATGTTCTTTATTCTCTGCATCCTATTNTCCTGCCCTTTTGTAATATTTTTTCTGTACCTAATAATTTTCTTCTTTCAAATGTAATTTCACTTAAAATTTTATCATGTTTTCTGTCTCTGCAGGCTAAGACTCAAACTGAAACCAATGACTGATTTTACTTAAATCTGATTTTCTGTATCTTCACAAAGAATTCATTTTTTAACTTCTCAGGCATTATTCCCCTTCCAAATTTTTCTCTTTTTCTCTTTACTGATCCCTGGTGACTTCTCCAGGGCTTGCTTAGGTCACCTCCTAGTATCTAATCTTATGAGTTACCTCAAGGGCTACAAATTTGTGTGGATTTGTTTGGTACAAATTCCTTTCAATCACAGAAGTCTTATTCTTTTCAATTTCTTTCTTCTTGATTATTCACTCTGAGCTCTTTGAGTTCTAGCCAACAAAATGTTCTTTATTCTCTGCATCCTATTACCCTTAAAATCAGTATCTCACTCTTTAGCACTTAACTGGTTTTCTCTTATTTTCTCCAGGTCTTGGTGAGCAAAGACACCATCTTACATTTTGGTCCTTAGCATCATGGTGGGTATAGAGTTTGCACAAATACAAAGTGGTGTTTGATTGATTGAACTAATGTGTTATGTAGAATTCTATGTATATTCATAACAGTCACTTATAACTACTTAATTACAGAAGATACACATTTACAGATATATATTTGATTTAATATAGATGCAAACTTACTAAAAGTTAAATAGAAATAAGAGTGTCAGTTACATCATAAAAATGAGCCCTTTTTAACTGGTTTATGCAGGAATGAAATGCTATTGGATAAAGATATTAAATATTCAATAACTGGACAAAAGCTAGAGCAATAGAGGGCAATCAAATGGGCTGTAAAATTTCCGTTTTTATGAACATATAACATATACTAAATTATCTATGAATCACTACTTAAACTTTATGTTTTAAATTACTTATTATTCTACTTATAAAGATTTAAAGTCTCCTTCGATCTCTAAACCCAATCCTGCTCCTTGTCCCATTACACACAAATTTACAATATAGTATAGTCTTCAAAATGTGATGATCATGTTTAACAACCAATGTTTTGTGACATTGGAATTTACTTTCAATTGAAAGTGGCAAGTACTGGTTCAGAATAACGAAGGGAATATATAAAATAAGCTCCAGAATTGAATTAAATTTTTACATATATTATTAGCAAAAGTTTTAAGTCTGTGATCTAAACAAGATTCAAAGCAAACAGAACACTTATAATAGAAACACTTACAATATATAAAAATATACCTATTGCAGTCGTGTCTGACTCAGCGACCCCATGGACTGCAGCCTACCAGGCTTCTCCGTCCATGGGATTTTCCAGGCAAGAGTACTGGAGTGGGGTGCCATTGCCTTCTCCGTGAAATAAAACACTGATATATTTAACTTACATTTACTTTTAGAGATGTATATACAAATACTAACCATTTATTTAGTCATTAGTCTTTGCCAAGTTCTTACAACAACTGCATTTATTGGATTCTGTATCAGTTTTACAGATGAGAAAATTGAGGCACAAAAAGTTTTAGTAACTTGATTAGGGTTGCATGGCTAAGGAAATGGAAGATTCAGATCTTGAACCCAGAGAACATAATTCTATAAGTGGTATTTAATCACTACTCTATATCATATTCTGGGCTTTCCTGACAGCTCAGTTGATAAAGAATCTGCCTGCAATGCATGAGACCCCAGTTCAATTCTTGGGTCAGGAAGATCGTCTGGAGTAGGGATAGGCTATCCTCTTCAGTATTATTAGGCTTCCCTAGTGGCTCAGATAGCAAAAAATCTGCCTGCAATACAGAGACCTGGGTTCAATCCCTGGGTTGGGAAGATCCCATGGAGGAAAGCATGGCAACCTACTCCAGTATTCTTGCCTGGAGATCCCCAGGGACAAAGGAGCCTGGAGGGCTACAGTCCACGGAGTTACAAAGAGATGGACACAACTGAGCCACAAAGCACAACACACCACACATATTATATCCTACATATAGCAAATGCTAAGTCTTGCACTAGTACTAGTCGTCAGACTCTAAGTTTAGATGTATTGTAGATTGTATTGTAGAGAGATTGATCAGTTCAGTTTAGTCGCTCAGTCATGTCTGACCCTTTGTGACCCCATGGACTGCAGCACGCCAGGCTTCCCTGTCCATCATCAACTCCCAGAGCTTGTTCAAACTCATGTCCATTGAGTGGAGATGCAATTGAACATCTCATCCTCTGTTGTTCCCTTCTTCTCAAGATAGATAGCTAATTAGACTAAGATAGAGATATATAGATATAGCAATCCTTTGCAATAGGTCCTAGTATCACCCTTATTGTACAGAAGCTAAGGCACAAAGATTAAGTAAAATGCCCAAGTTTGCACAGATAAAAAGTTATAAATTGGAAATCTGAACCAAGACTATCTTCCCTAGAGTCCAGGTTCTTAGCCACTGCAGTATAATATTTCATAGAATAAGCATACAAAAAGAAATCTGCCAAATGAATTAACATTGCTGTGTTCATATTTTGATATGTTTCCCTGAAATTAGTTTTGTATTGATCAGTCTTTTTTATCTTAATATACTAATGAACTTATTCATTTTTTCTAAGATAAGTATTAATGTTGAGGATGATGAAGAAAAGTCAATTGACTGAATGTTGACACAAAGTTTTCTGAAATTTTGATCATGGAAAAGCCGTGGATTCTCACCTGGGCTCTATTACTGCTGTCTGGAGTCAGACTGAAGTGATTTTAGATTTCATGGAGATATTGTTTTTATTTTTGATTGCACCATATACAAAGGGAGGAAGAAAGGAAGGGAGGGAGGAAGAAAAGAAGAAATGGATACTTAGAAAAGAAACTCAAATCTTCTCCCCAAGGTCAAATTCTAGATATAGATCCTTTCCTAAATGATAGTAAAACACGTTAACATGAATTTGTAGATAATAAGGATTGGTGAGTACAAAAATGATCTGGCATTTCTAGATTCTAGAGATGATAGCAAAATAGAGGAATCAGTCTAGAACAGTAATTAAAGGCTCAAAACTCTGAACCAGTGTTTTGCTGATAGTTAACTACATATCCCTGGGTTACTTTACCTCTCTGCCTCAGTTTTCATACCTTTAGGATGAGGATAATGATGATTATTTTATGAGTTAAATTAAAATATAGTTGACCCTTGAATAATGAGGGGGTTAGGAACAGAGGGTGCCAACCCTCCAAGGAGTTGAAAAATCATGTTATATTTCATAGTGTGTCCTCCACATTCATAGTTCCACATTCTTGGATTCAACCAACATGAATCATGTTGTACTGTAGTATTGTATTCAATATTGAAAGAAAATCTGTGCTATTTGCGCAATGATTTTTATTTCAGCTGCTTCAAAAAAAATCCCTTTCCATATATAAAGTAAAAAATATTTAATAAATTTAAAAGAATGTTCCATAACTGTGCTTTCATTGTCTGTATTTCTCCTGAAGCAAACTGTTACTTCTACATTTTATTTTGTCTAAATGTTCATGGTGGCTGCTTCATAATAAAAGATATGAAATATGAAAATGAAAATATACAAAAAATAACCACAAAATTCTTAAATTGAAATATTGATTCTGCTCCATTTTATATACTTGTAAATTAGGAGCACAAGATTTCAATTATCCGTCAGTAATATGGAGCTTCTCAGGTGGCACTAGTGGAAAAGAACCTACCTGCCAAGACTCTAGATGTGAGTTTGTTACATGGGTTGGGAAGAGCCCCTGGAGGATGACATGGCAACCCACTCAAGTATTCTTGCCTGGAGAATCTCATGGATGGAAGAACCTGATGGGCTACAGTCCATGGGGTCGCAAAGAGTCGGACATGACTGAGCGACTTCACTTCACTTCACTTCACTNGGGTTGGGAAGAGCCCCTGGAGGATGACATGGCAATCCACTCAAGTATTCTTGCCTGGAGAATCTCATGGATGGAAGAACCTGATGGGCTACAGTCCATGGGGTCGCAAAGAGTCGGACATGACTGAGCGACTTCACTTCACTTCACTTCACTTCAAGGGCTATAGTCCATCATGTCACAAACAGTCAGACACAACTGAAATAACTTAGCATGCACGCAGGCACATCAATAATATATCTAATTCGTAGAACTGTAGAAAAGCTTTTATTACTTTTATAAATCCACTAACATAGCATGATAATTGTGTAAAAGTTTTGATAATATTTTGATGTGATTTTACTTTATTTGACAAAAACTAAGGTTAAACATTTTAAAAAAACTGAATAAAATCAACCTCTCTTAAGTTTTGACCACGTCTCTTTACTTGTAGAAGTGATGATCAGAATATAGAAATCTGATTATGACAGACATCCTAGTGAAAATCATGCTAAATTGCATATTTCATAATTTAAGGATGTATCTTCCATGTCACATCTCTAATTCAAAACACATATCAGAAGCAAGGCGACTGTGATAGAAATGGCAGCCAGCCCTTTCCAGTAGTTCCTTTCACATGTGCTCAGTTGCTCAGTCATGTCCAACTCTTTGCAACCCCATGGACTGAGTCCATGGCTTCTGTGTCCATGGGATATTCCAGGCAAAGGTACTTGAGTGGGTTGCCATGCCCTCCTCCCAAATCAGGGATCAAACCTTTATCTCTTACATCTCTTGCATTGGCAGGCAGATTCTTTACTACTGAGCCACACCTCCTGAAAATTAAAGCAATGATGAAAAAATTCTCAACAATTCACTACACTGGCTTTTAATCATTATCCATCCACATAATAAACACATACACACACACACTCACACAAATCATATTAGAAGGAAAGAATGTAAAATCAGGGAATAAAGGATTTTTCTTAAATAATATTACAACAATAAAATATTTTGGCAGTTTGTATAAAGCTTAATATTTATGATAGCTTAAGCAATTGCATGTGTGCTTCAAAACAGTCACAGTGGATAGATCCTCAATTTTTTATGTCCTGAAATTAAATGCTGTTAGCGAGAAAGAGTTCCAGAATTTAAGGAATCACTATATCAGAGTTATGAGGGTAGCTTAAAAAAAAAAAAAACTTTACTGCACATACAGAAACAACTTGTTTAGTCAGTCAGTCATGCCCAACTTTTTACGACTCTGTGGACTACAGCACACCAGGTTCCCTATCCTTCACCATCTCCTGCCCTCAATCTTTCCCAGCATCAGGGTCTTTTCTAATAAGTCAGCTCTTTCATGTCAGGTGGCCAAAGTATTGGAGCTTCAGCTTCAGCATTAGTCCTTCCAATGAATATTTAGGGTTGATTTCCTTTAATATTGATGGATATAGCAATATAATTTATATCAATAAATTATATCAATACAAATTAATATTGATTTCCTTTAATATTAATTAATATTGATGGCTCTTGAGAGTCCAAGAGCCTCTCAAGAGTCTTCTGCAACACCACAATTCGAAAGCATCAATTCTTCGGCAAACATGACTACTAGAAAAACCATAGCTTTGACTATATGGACCTTTGTTGGCAAAGTTAATGTCCCTGCTTTTTAATATGCTCCCTAGGTTTGTCATAGCTTTTCTTCCAAGGAGTAAGCATCTTTTGATTTCATGGCTGCAATTACTGACTGCAGTGACTTTGGAGCCCAAGAAAATAGTCTCTCACTGTTTCCATTGTTTCCCCTCTATTTGCCATGACATGATGGGACCAGATGCTGTGATCTTAGTCTTTTGAATGTTGACTTTTAAACCAACTTTTTCACTCTCCTCTTTCATTTTCATCAAGAGACTCTTTCTCTTCGCTTTCTGCCACAAGGGTGGTGTCTTCTGCATATCTGAGGTTATTGATATTTCTCCAAACAATGGTGATTCCAACTTGTGCTTCATCCAGCCTGGTATTTTGCATGATGTACTCTGCATATAAGTTAAATAAGCAGGGTGACAATATACAGCCTTGACATACTCCTTTTCAGTTTTGAACCAGTCCATTGTTCCATCCCCAGCTCTAACTGTAGCTTCTTGACCTGCATACAGGTTTCTAAGGAGGCAAGTAAGGTAATTTGGTATTTCCATCTCTTTAAGAATTTTCCATAATTTGTTGTGATCCACACAGTCAAAGGCTTTAGCATTGTCAATGAAGCAGAAGTAGATGTTTTTCTGGAACTCTCCTGCTTTTTCGATGATCCAATGGAAGTTTGCAATTTGATCTCTGGTTCCTCTGCCTTTTCTAAATCTAGCTTGTAAATCTGGAAGTTCGTGGTTCACATACTTTTGAAACCTCACGTGGAGGATTTTGAGCATGACATGGCTAGCAGGTGAAATAAATGCAATTGTGCAATAGTTTGAACGTTCTTTGGCATTGCCCTTCTCTGGTGTTGGAATACAAACTGATCTTTTCTAGGCCTGTGGCCACTGCTGAGTATTCCAAATTTGCTGCATATTGAGTGCAGCACTTTAACAGCACTGTCTTTTAGGACTTGAAATAACTCAACTGGAATTTTATCACTTCCACTAGCTTTGTTCATAGTAATGCTTCCTAAGGCCCACTTGATTTTGCACTCCAGGATGTCTGGCTCTAGTGGAGTGATCACACCATCATGGTTATCCTGGTCATTGAGATCTTTTTTGTATAGAAACAACTAGCTTTGTGCAAGTTAAGGTAAAACTGAATAGTATGCCTCATTCGTATGTACATTTATTTATTCACTTGTTTATTCATCACACTTTCCACTCCCCATTTTTTGACTGCAAGCTCTGGAGTTACCAGAGGGAGTCCAACCTCACCCCTTAGTATTGCTTAAGCTTAACTTAAGCTACTTTCATGTTGTTGTAAATATTGAATTAAGCAAATGAAGGTATAGTAATTAGCACAGACTCTGGTATGTAGTTTCTTTCCGTTTACATTGTCCTCTTTCCTTATCACTTAATGTATTTTACTGGCCAAGATGTGACATGAATGAGGACTTTGATCTCAGGCAGGTGAGAATATTATGAGATAAAAGGAAAAATGCAGAGTTTTAATACAATAGAGAAAATAGAGACTCAGGAAAATGAATTAAGTTATAACTAACAAGTTAGAAGGAATGAAGTCTTAATGTGGTTTTGACTTCTGCTCTGCATTTCTTCAGCTAAATTATTTGTATTCTCTTCCTCACATGAAGAGTTTAGACACAACCAAAACCTTTTCAGACCCTAGGTTGTTCTCTACAATATTTTTTCTTTAATGAAATAAAATCTCATGCATTATTTCATTAAACTCCATCATAGTTGCTGCTGCTGCTGCTAAGTCACTTCAGTCGTGTCCGATCTGTGCGACCCCATAGACAGCAGCCCACCAGGCTCCCCATCCTTGGGATTCTCTAGGCAAGAACACTGGACTGGGTTGCCATTTCCTTCTCCAATGCATGAAATTGAAAAGTGAAAGTGAAGTCGCTCAGTCGTGTCCGACCCTCAGCGACCCTATGGACTGCAGCCTTCCAGGCTTCTCCATCCATGGGATTTTCCAGGCAAGAGTACTGGAGTGGTGACATATTTAAAATCTTCAAGCATAGTTGGGAAGACTCTTGACTGAGTTTTAATTAGATAGTTTCACTGTTTAGTTCAGTTCAGGTCAGTCGCTCAGTCGTGTCTGACTCTTTGTGACCCCATGGACTGCAGCATTCCAGGCCTCCCTGTCCATCACCAACTCCCAGAGATTACTCAAACTCATATCCATTGAGTTGGTAATGCCATCCAACCATCTCATCCTCTGTTGTCCCCTTCTCCTCTTGCCTTCAATTTTCCCAGCATCAGGATCTTTGCAATTGAGTTAGCTCTTTGCATCAGGTGGCCAAAGTACTGGAGTTTCAGCTTCAACATCAGTTCTTCCAATGAATATTCAGGGTTCATTTCCTTTAGGATTGACTGGTTTGATCCCCTAGCAGTCAAAGGGACTCTCAAGTCTTCTCCAACACCACAGTTCAAAAGCATCAGTTCTTCAGCACTCAGCTTTCTTTATAGCCCAATTCTCGCATCCATACATGACTACTGGAAAAACCATAGCTTGACTAGATGGACCTTTGTTGGCAAAGTAATGTCTCTGCTTTATAATATGCTATCTAGGTTGGTCATAACTTTTCTTCCAAGAAGTAAGCGCCTTTTAATTTCATGGCTGCAGTCACCATCTGCAGTGATTTTGGAGTCCCCCCAAATAAAAGTCAGCCACTGTTTCCACTGTTTCTCTATCTATTTGACATGAAGTGATGGGACTGGATGCTATGATCTTAGTTTTCTGAATGTTGATCTTTAAGCCAACATTTTCACTCTCCTCTTTCACTTTCATCAAAAGGCTCTTTAGTTCCTCTTCACTTTCTCCCATAAGGGTGGTGTCATCTTCATATCTGAGGTTATTGATATTTCTCCTGGCAATAATTTCACTGTTAGAAGAATTAAATTTTTGGCCACTGTAATATATAACGAGCTTCCCTGGTGGCTCAGATGGTAAAGCGTCTGCCTGCAATACGGGAGAACCAGGTTCAGTCCCTAGGTTGGGAAGATCTCCTGGAGAAGGAAATGGCAACCCACTCCAGTATTTCTGCCTGGAGAATCCCAGGGATGGAGGAGCCTGGTAGGCTACAATCCATGGGGTCGCAAAGAGCCAGACATGACTGAACAACTTCACTTCAATATATAACAAAGGAAATGATCACTAACAGAAAATCAATATTTAAATGTTTTAACTATTTCAAGTTCTCAATAAACAACTCTATAAATATGATTAAGGAGTCTGTATTTTTCAATTCAGATTTCTTATATTCAAATCTCAATCTACAACTTACTGACTCTCAGAATGTTGAGCATGCCAGCTGCTCTTTGTCTCAATATTTTCACCCATACCGTGGGCATGGAATTAAAATCAACCTCAGAGATTTGTCATGAGGCGTTATAAGACAAGGGACTTCCCTGGTGGCTCATATGGTAAAGCCTCTGCCTACAATGAGGGAGACCCGGGTTCAGTCCCTGGGTCGGGAAGATCTCCTGGAAAAGGAAATGGCAACTCACTCCAGTATTCTTGCCTGGAAAGAATACCAGAGAAGCCTGGTAGTCTACAGTCCATGGGGTCGCAAAGACTCGGACACGACTGAGCGACTTCACTTTCCTTTAGAAGACAATATGGGGAAAACACACTGAAATTTTCCTAGATCATTTTAGATCAAGAAACTTTAGCTGTTATTATTGTCATCTCATTTCAACTATTATTGATTAAATATTTTTTTGTGGCAGTGAATAAAAACTTAGATTGATGGAAGTTTTTCACTTAGAAAAGTAATTTGTTAGCATTTTATTTTTCTTGTATCTTAATATTCTTTTTTTTTTTTTTGATTGAAACTACCCAATTTTGGAAAAAACTTGCTGCTTACTCTATTTATATTTCTTCTTGACTGAGATATCTTTTTTGTCTTGGCATCATAGATAGCCAGTTATCCTATTCTTGCTAAAAAGACAGACAAGCAGTCCTTTTCCACATGGTCTATCCTAAACAAATGTTAATTAAACATGAAATCCTTTTCCCATTCCATAATGATTGATTCTGTGTTCTCTTAACCAGTCTCGCAAACTATTAAGCCTTCTTGCCAAACTAATTTCCCATATTTTACAGTTCATAGTTACCTTAGTTAAGTTTCAAATATATGTCACGTGGATAAAATATATGCACAGACACACACACAGCTGATTGTTTGTGCTTTTTTGCTATTTTTTTATCGTAGACATAAAGATAATTTTATGACTGCTACACAAACCTAGGGAAATTTTTTAACAACAGAAGCAGTTAACAAATTTTATGAGAGCCTGCTACATCTTACAGGTCTGAGCTGTACATGCAAGTTGTAACAGACAGCATGATACACATGTAATTTTTTCTTTATCACAACATTCAAGGAAAAGACTTTAATTTTACATGATGGTCACTCTGCAGAACAATTTCAATTTTCTAACTTCACTGGGAGATAAAAATCATGATAATGTTATTCAGCATGTGAGTGTCATGGCCCATCTCATTTGTAAACTCTCCTCATTATCCTTCCCATATTCATTACAGAATAAAATGAAATAGGATAATGGGTGGAATTGAACATGGCGTTTATTCAAACATTCTTGAGACTGTGAAATATAACTAGGTAGAACAAACTTTGTTTGTTCTTCTTAATAGATTTTCTACTTTTGTGGGAAATTGTTTTAATTAAAAGAAGTTCCAGTTAAACTTATAAAACATCTTTAAAACATTTGGCAGAATGATAATTTATAGTAATCCAATTGCCAATCATATTAGAAACACAGTGATTTTTATTATATAGTGTTATACAATCTGTGCTATTACATCCAATGCAATGATATACAGCACACTTCAGCAGCCTGGGTTTATCTGCTTCAATGCAAGATTTCACACATGGCAGATTGCAAATTATTATTGTGCAGCTTTATCATATAATCAGCTACCATTATCACATAGTAACCACATAGAGCTATATTTGAAATGGGCTTCAGAAAACAAAACAAAGTAAAGCAAAATTTTTCACTGAAGCAGTTTCTGAACTGTAAGACACTGCACCATTGCTATCATTTAAATGATTTCTTTTAGAATACCTTAGCCTTACAGTAGTCTATATTCTAAATATTGTTTTAATCTCAAATACATAGAAAAATTAAAATTTACAGTTAAATATCTTTACTGAATGGGAGGCCTGGGTGAGAATGCCACCCATGTAAAATTCTAACCTGTTCAAATCAAGAAAAGGGCTCATTTAAATAGAAATATATTACTCTTGATATTCCAATAAGGATTTTTATTCATATGGATTAAATTTTATTCATATGGATTAAATTTTCCCATTGAAAAATAAACACTCTCAACAAATATACTCTGGAGAAACTGACTATAACAGTTCCATTTTACATCAGCTCATTTCCAAACCAGGTGTATAAAAGCACTAATATGCTGCTAAGTCGCTTCAGTCGTGTCCAACTCTGTGCGACCCCCTAGACGGCAGCCCACCAGGCTCCCCCGTCCTAGGATTCTCCAGGCAAGAATACTGGAGTGGGTTGCCATTTCCTTCTCCAATGCATGAAAGTGAAAAGTGAAAGGAAAGTCGCTCAGTCATGTCCGACTCTTAGGACCCCATGCACTGCAGCCTACCAGGCTTCTCCATCCATGGGATTTTCCAGGCAAGAGTACTGGAGTGGGGTGCCATAGCCTTCTCCATAGAAACAGCCAAATGATTTGTTGGTAAAAAATTTATTCTTAGAAGAGTTCGAGAAGGAAGTCCTTGGAAAAGACTGTTCAGTTCTTCAATCATCTTTTCATGATACTTAATGCCCCCTGCTGACTCATCACAGTAATATACCATTGCTTGGATGTTTGGATGCTTCTTTTTGATGCCTTCTTATCTGCCTGTTGGAGAAGGCAATGGCAACCCACTCCAATACTGTTGCCTGTAAAATCCCATGGATGGAGAAGCCTGGTAGGCTGCAGTCCATGGGGTCACTAAGAGTCAGGCACGACTGAGTGACTTCACTTTCACTTTCCTTTGGAAATTTACACAAATGCTTTGAGTAATTAAGGGTATTAAAATAGATACATTCATTAAGACGTGGTATTGTATACACTTTTCTCCCCTAATTTCTATGTGAAAAATGATATTTTCTTATCTAAGTTCTGAAATGCCCTATTCAACTTGCCTTGGTGTGTTCTCAACTGACTTTTCAGTATCCTCTATTTGACCCAATTGACCAGCTCATATTATAAATCCAAAATTAATGAAAACATAACTAGAGAAGACTACTTGAAGTGTGAAAATCTTATGGTTTTAGGGCATTTGAGCAAGATTTATTCAGGAATTAAGATATATATTAAGAAATAAGACATATATATATATATTTTTTGATTGATGATGAGTGTTTCATGGTGTTTCACTTTTGACAGCCTCTTGGGCATGATCTTCTATGGAACAAGGGTTATATATATATGCAGTAGATGTACATACATAGCACATTTTGGAGAAAGAAATGGCAACCCACTCCAGTGTTCTTGCCTGGAGGATCCCAGGGACGGGGGAGCCTGGTGGGCTGCCGTCTATGGGGTCGCACAGAGTCGGACACGACTGAAGCGACTTAGCAGCAGTAGCACATTTTACATGACTATTGAGAAAACCAATATATGTGTTAACTAATATTCAGAAGGGCTTCCCTGATAGCTCAGTTGGTAAAGAATTTGCCTGCAATGTGGGAGACCTGGGTTCAATCCCTGGGTTGGGAAGATCCCCTGGAGAAGGGAAAGGCTACCCACTCCAGTATTCTTGCCTGGAGAATTCAATAGACTGTTTAGTCCATGGGGTCACAAAGAGTCTGACATGACTGAGCCACTTTCATTTCCTTTCAATATTCAGAAAATGATTTACTTCACATTTTTCAAATAATGCACAAAAATAATCGATTAGATAGCTCCATTTCTAATTATTTATGCCATTATCTAGTAAACTGAGCAGACTGGGAAAGAAATTAAGCTTCCTTATTATATTTTAGATGAGGACTAATAAAAATTTTTGTTTTCTACAGATTGACTAATCCGTAGAATGCAGCTTATTTCAACCACACTAAAGAGTTGTTATAAAAAGAAAATATCCAAATTCAGGCCACAAGTCTATGTTAGAAGAGAGAAAGTGTTCTACAAAATTACTGTTGACACTTTCAATAACTAGGGCCCAGGAGGAATTCACACACAAAGTAATATTTTAGTAAGGCATCTGAGGAGTCAGTCATCATTTTTAAGCTGAGAATTTAGCTACTTATTCTCTCTTTGCCCTGAACTGCCAACCACAATGACTGTGTTTCACTAACTAAATGAAAACATTTGCTAATGACAATGATCTTTGAGAACATTTATCCTCATAGTGTCTTCAGCTATTTCACTTGGAAAGCCTATGAGAATATGTTATTAAAAACATTAAAAGCAAACAAAAGCTCATCCAAAAAATGGGTAATAATGCTTTAATAATTATTAACTTGTAGGGAAAATAATTATTTTTATTTACTTGTATTTCTAATTAGATATATTAAAATAATGCATATTCTATAAATTACAAACTTTAACATGGTTAAATATTAATAAGTAAACATCAAAATTACAACACAGAAAATCAAATTTTCCTTAAATGAGGTAATTGGCATTTACTTATTGTAAACACTGGCAAAGGATTATAGAAATTAAGTAAATGCACAACAAAGAGTTAAATAATTTTTTATATATTACAATTACTATATTAGGTACTAACTATTTTTATTTAAGCGAAACACACAAATTAGCAGAGCACTACTTGCCAGAGACAAATATTTGAACCCTACCAGATGATACAGCATGTTATGATTCAGTTTTTCTCATTGAAATTAGTAGTTACAGTACTGACTATTCTATGCTTATAATCAAAAATTCTACCCAAATTCATGAATTAATCTTGAATTACCCAGTTAGAAAAGAGCAAGGAGGACTGATGAGAGAAAAATCTATAAAGTGTAGTATTTAATATTTCACATTACTGAACTGAACTTGAATCTGTTCATTGGCTTGCGACGGGCCAATCCACTGACATGGGATTGTGGTGAAGGGAATTACAACCATTATTGTGGGGTGCCCAGCAAGAAGGGGCAGCTATGCTCAGAAAACTGAACTCTCCGGTAGCTTTCAGGAAAGGATTTTTAAAGGCAACAGTTGGGTGAAAGTTGCAGGATATAAGACTTTCTTATGATTAGCTGGTGATGATGTAACAGGATATTTCAGGAATGTTAATCATCAAACTTCTGGTTTCAAGAAGTCTGGGGTCTATGTGCTCGTGTTCAGAATGTAGTCACCATCGTCCACCCAGGTGGGCACCTTATTTTCTGCAAAACAACTCAAAGATATGCAACAAATGATTATGTGTATCCCTTGAGAAGGAACTAGAGCTCTGTTTTATTGCTGAACTATTAAGATACTGTTCATTTTCTTGCTTGACTGCTTTTGCTTTGTTTCCACATTCATTCATTTACCTATTTAGTTAACTGCTAGAGTCTGCTCATTGGAACCCAGGGAAGGTCTGGGCATTTAAAAATTTTTGTACAAACAAGAAACGGGGCACAAGGTAGGGCTTTTGGATTTAAGAGGGCCGAACAGGATCCTGTCTCTCCTTTTCTTTTTCATTCCCAATCCTGAGGGGAACAAGGGAAGGACAAGAAAGGGAATAAAGTTTTGGATAGAGAGGCAAATCAACTCAGCAGGGGAAATTTTTTTAGGGGGAACTCTTTCACTTATCCCAGAATCCACTTAAAAACTGACTTTTTCTTAAATGTTACAAGTTAAGTTTGTTCTATTTAAATATTGATTACAAAATTATGTATATATGTATTGTGTGTGTGTGTATAAATAAAACATGTCCAGAATATTGAAAGTGATTGATTTATGTATTTCCATTCTAGATTCTGGGCATTATATAGTATTTTAGTATTTTCCTATATGCAGGGAAATATACTATGTTTACTCAGCTAACTTTTTTTTCCTTGATGAAAGGATAGATGATAAAACTATAAACTGAAAGCAGGCACATAGATTTCTTGAAAATAATTTCAAACTTTTACTTATTTTTTAGAATATAGAAAGTGAAATGTGAAATGAAATAGAAATTTGGATATAACTCTCAATAAATATGCTGAGAACTCAAAAGTGGAGACAAAAAGTGTTTGTTGAAACAATTTGCAGTAATTTATTGTCTGGGTTCAATACCTGGGTGGGGAATATCCCCCGGAAAACAGAATGGCTACTCACTCCAGTATTTTTGCCTGGAGAATTCCATGGACAGAGGAGCCTGGTGGGCTACAGTCCTGGGGTCACAAAGTGTCACAGTCGGACACAACTGAGTGAATAACATACACACAGCTAATGCTATCTACTTAGTAGAATATTTAAAGAAATCCTATCTAAGCCCTGATATGGACATTAAGAATACTGGATTCTAATATTGTCATGGTTTTCAATGTTATAATCTTTATAAATCATTATACCCTATGATTTCATTTCCTTATCTGTAAGTGACAGAAAGGGCTAAATGCTTTTGAAAGTCACTTCAAGTTACATATTTCACTGATGAACATCAGTGAGCTTCCCTAAATGATCCATCTCCTAACTCCCATTCCCATAATATTGGCCTAATCTGAATAAATTCATTTACTCTTCAGAACAACCCTATGAGAATGGCAATTATCACCATTTTACCAGTGAGAAAACTGATATTCAGAAAGAGTAATAGGCTATTTGAAGTTCATATAGATGATAAATGGTGGAACTAGCAATCTACTTTTAACAGTAGAAAGCAAAACACTGTCAGTGAAGTGGCTTTCTCAAAGAGGTTTTTATGGTAGAGGATATTTTTCTAAGAACAAAAAATACTTACATAAGTGAATCATTACTGTTACACTCTAAAGGTTGTTCTGTGGTTGTTTTCTTATCTACACATAGATAGACTTTCATCACTGTATAAACAAATAAAAATTTTTGGAGCAAGCTTGAAAAAATAGATTTAGCAAATTATTTATAGACTTACATATTTAAATAATATACCTGTTAATTTGCACAATAGTTCTGCAAAAGTTTAACAATAAATTAATTCAATGAAATAAAAAGTTCTTATATTATTTAGAGTATTTATATTGATTGAATTAATCTAAATGGACTAATTTAAAAAGATTCCTTGTGGTTTTGTGGTTTTCAGGAACTGAAGTCAGGGTGGAACATCTCTCTTGAATATATGAACTTTGCTGTCTCATCTCATAGAATTCCTCATTGTTTAAATTATTTCTGTCATTTAATGGATTTTCACTTAAGAGTGGAATCTCATTACACCAAATTGCAACCAACCTGAAATTTTACCTTTTAAAATAGTCTTTTCTCATCATCCCTGACTAATCTTCTCTAAATTTCCACTTCATTTGCAATTCCCTTTTTGGTCACTGAGGATCTCCAAAATGAAGTCCAGTTCATTTTATGGCTCATTATCAGTATTACCATAGCACTATTATTGTCATTTACGCCAATGACCTTTAATGGCTTCGATTCACTCTTATCCATAAGAACCTTGAAAATGCTAGAGAGAGATGATTTGGACCCTTTTCAAAGCACAGACTAATTTTATTCTGATGGAAAGAATCTCAGGGGTGGAGAAGAAAAATAAATTTCCCTCTACCTTTCTAGGTTTATGGCTGAGACTCTCTGTAATAAAAGACAGATTAATGAGAAAAATGAACAGAAATTTAATAACATGTGTGGGCTTCCTAGGTGGTGCAGTGGTAAAAAAAACCCACCTACCAAGCAGGAGATGAAAGAGACACTGGTTTGATCCCTGGAGCAGGAAAATCCCTTGGAGAAGGAAATGGCAACCCACTCCAGTATTCTTGCTTGGAAAGTTCCATGGACATAGGAGCCTGGTGGGCTACAGTCCATAGGGTCACAGGGAGTATGACATGACAGAGTGACTGAGCACATATGTATGCATACCTCCTGTATACGTGGGAGAAACCCAGGAAAACTAAACCTCTGAAATGGCCCAAGTCATGACCTTAAATACCATTTTCACCTAAACACAAAAGGAAGATGTTGTTATGGGAACAGTAAGTTATGGGAGGTTATCAGGCAAAGCATAGTAAACAAGGATGTGATTGTCATACAGATTTAAATACTTGCATTCTCCACTGTTACATTTCTAGAGAAGTCATCCCCATCCCTGCTTAGAGAAGGAAAAATCCTTACAAATGGAGATTTCCTTTATATAATAAATGCAAATGTCTTTTACTAAAGGGTAATTTCTACTTGGTCTTCAGAACTTCTGTGTCTGTAAGTTTTAAAAATAACCAGCTCAAAATAATCTTAATGCCAAAGATGTG
>SJYS01008156.1:144107-158042 GCA_006410695.1 Philantomba maxwellii | reverse complement strand
GCATCACTGACTCGATGGACATGAGCCTGAGTGAACTCTGGCAGTTGGTGATGGACAAGGAGGCCTGGCGTGCTGCGATTCATGGGGTTGCAAAGAGTCGGACACAACTGAGCAACTGAACTGAACTGAACTACCATGCTTTTAAAAGTTAGGTTGTATAAACTAGCCTGGGGGATAATCTTATCCTTATTTCTTTGGTAGCCCACATCCTGAATTTCAAACAAACTTGGAATATAACCTATCTATAAGTTGGAGTTCTTCTCTACTGTTCAGCAAGCAACCTTTTCTTAGGTCAGGCTTTACTTACATCAGCAATACTGTTAAGGTTTCTTATATATCCTTCAGTTTTCTAGCCCTGTTAAGAAATTATCTTATGACCCAGTAACCTGATAAATATTCAGATTCCAAATCACACATTTCAATACTGAGTTCTTAATTACCCTGGATTCTCTGCTATTGCTTCATGAGTAATAATTAGTCTTAACTTCAACCAGAGTGCAAACTCTGAAACCCTGTCTTTGACATAGTTTCCCTCAACACTAAGGACAGTCATGAGTACAAAAGCTAATAAATAGCTCCAAATTAACTGCAAAAAAAAGACATCCAAGTCTAAAAAAAATTATAAATACTTTAAAGATATCTGTATGGATTGGGAGAAAATATTTGCAAATGATGTGACCGACAAGGGATTAGTCTCCAAAATTTACAAAGAGCTCATGAGGCTTAACAGCATTAAAGCAAACAATCCTATCAACAAATGGGCAGAAGATCTAAGTAGACATTTCTCCAAAGGAAACATACAGATGGCCAAGAGGCACATGAAAAGATGTTCAACACTGCTAATTATTAGAGAAATGCAAATCAAAACTACAATGAGGTATCACCTCATACCAGTCAGAATGATGGATACATGCACCCCAATGTTGACTGCAGTACTCTTTACATTAGTCAAGACACGAACGCAACCTGAATATCTATCTAGAGGAATGGATAAAGAAGACGTGGTACATATATACAATGGAATATGATTCAGTCATTAAAAAGAATGAAATAATGCCATTTGCAGCAACACAAATAGACCTAGAGATTGTCATACTGAGTGAAGTAAGTCAGAGAAGAAAAAATATCATAAGATATCTGTTATATGTGGACTCGAAAAAGAAATGATACAAATGAACTTACTTAAAAACAGAGACTCACAGACTTAGAGAACAAATCAGTTTCTGGGGGGAAGGGATAGTTAGGGAGTGTGGGATGAACATGTACACACTGCCATATTTATAATGGATAACCAACAAGGACCCACTGTATAGCACATGAAACTCTACTCAATGTTATGTGGCAACGTGGGTGAGAGGAGGGTTTGGGAGAGAATGGATACGTGTGTATGTATGGCTGAGTTCCTTCACTGTTCACCTGAAACTGTCACAAAATTGTTAATCAGCTATAAGACATCTGTACAATGACACAATTTATATTCCACTGTCACCTACCTTCTTTAAAATTTGTATGTGGATGTTGACTAGTCAATTTCTGGATACCCTGGGTGTGTATAAAGTACACACACACACACACAAACTCTTTTTCTCTAGGCTCACAGAATTCTATATTTTCAAATGTAGAATTTGTTTCAGAAGTAAAGAATCAAGATCATGATAGAACATTATTATCCTGTTTCATTATTGCTATAACAGTGTGTTTCATCTATAGGTCACTGAGGAAACAAGTTGTGTTCCATTGTCATCTATCTATTTTAAATTCTTTATGAGAGTGTCCATCAATTAAACAGAATGTAATCTAGACTTAAGACATATGAAAATGATCTACTGCATAAAGATTATATATGTTGCAGAACATTAACACTGTTTAATAATTTTGACATTATATCTAAAAACACAGCAGAGGAAAGGAAGAAATTTTTTTTAAAACTGGAATCTTTATATTATATATATGTGACATGGTTCTGTGTGAAACAAGTTTTAAAGAAAATGGGAAAGAATACTGATGAAGTTACCTGTAATCATTCCGATCATCAGCTTTTATTCCAGGCCAATCTCTCTTCAGATACTGACTAGCCAACTTCTGGATACCCTGTTAAAAAATACAAATGTAATATAAATTAAATTATAAAATAAATATTGTGCTATAAAGGAAGCTCTTTTCCTTAAAATACACTACTTAGCAAATCCCATCTTTCTATATGTAAATTTAATTCAGAAGTAAAGAACCAATGATAAATGGCAGAACACTGTAACTGGTTTCATTATTTTCAAAGTCTTCTTTTGTTCTCATTTTTAGGAAAAAGGTTAAGTATAAAGATGAGAAAATTGAAACTTAATTGAAATGCTTTTCATTTCACCAAACTATGTGACCAGCCATAGAAACAAACCACCCCTGGTATATCACAGGGAACACAGCTATCCACCTCCAGAGCTCTGATGACTCAGTTTGACATCTCAATTTCCCATCATTCCTCTGCTGCAGCATTTACTGCATTTCTGAATCCAAGGAGCCAAACTTATATACCAGAAAATAGTACAACACATTCAATTTGGAGCAGACAGATAAATACTGGCTTGAAAAATTAATGCACAAACTCTGGTGCTATTCATACTAGTAATTTTCAAGACAAGACTTCAAGGTTTTTTTCTTTTTCTTCTTCTTTTTAAATAACACCATGGCACAAATCACTTAAATGGGAAAAATTAGTTTCACAAAAAAATACCCAATTATTGCTATCCATGCAAACATGAAGCTAGACAAAACGGTATTTATTCATAACAGGTAGAGTGGGTATCAGAATTTGAATAGAGAAGACGATTTCATTGGCAAGAGAGGTTAAATTACTCACTCTGAGTACAGAACATACTACTTTTGGAAGGAAACATATGTGGTCCCCTAATATTGTAACAGGGCCCAATGTAATGGATCAGAAATCGTTAAGTTTGGGGTATTCATCTCCATACATGCAACTTTAAATGGAACAAATGAAGTACTGAGATGAAGAACAATCACACTAATTGGCTGCCTGCTTTCAGCACAAATTGCCCAAGTAAAATCGATGGTGCACTCTATACATGATACCTTTCTAGTAAGGTCTGATGCCACCTCAATTTGGCTTAATTAAATCCACTGTTGAATGCTTCTGTTTATTTTTTTTTTTTTAATGAGTCCAACCAAGAATAATAGAGAAGCTCCTTTGAATCTCAATTTCTTTTGAACTTGGCAGTAGTTTGGTTTCACTGTTTTCAGGTCCTGTGTATTCTGAAAACAAACAACTGCATATCCACAACACTCTCACTTATATGCCTTGTACTTTAGAGAATACAATTATTAAAACTTCTCTGAATCTGGACAGAATTTTTTTTCAATTCTGTACCTTTTTCAAAGCGTTATTTGTATGAAATATCTTCCCATCACTCTCATTCCTACTGGCTGAATTCTTGCTGCTCCTCCTTTAAACTGATTTTTAAATTTCCTAACACAAAATATTACAATGTATATAAAGAAAAATGTAGAAAGTTTCATTGCCTGTTTGGTTTCATTTCATTAAAAGAGAACAGTTTATCATTCTTTTTGCATTTGTTAGCTTGAATTCTTTCTTAAAGAACTATCCCCTCATGCACTATTTGGGTGTGCTAAGGTACAAGTCTTATAGGAAAGGCAAGATAAATATTTGACTGCCTAGTTTGAGTCCAAAAGTGAAGAATGAATTTTTAAAGTAACATTATGCACTCACATGTTTTGAATAATGGATGTGTTTCAATCTATTGCAGTCATTATTCTCTCAGTGCTCCAAAAGCTACATCAGTGGTCAGTGGGAGTTCCTCCAAGTTGGTGCCCACATTATGACCCCAACATATTTAAATAATTTTGTTTTCTTTTACAGTTCCTACTCCAGATCTTCAGTAAGCTAGTTTTCCAAGGAATTCTGATTCCTTTCACAGAGAAACCATATTCAGAGACCACAATTCTAGCTACTTCCTTATCCTTTTGGTCATACTTTGTATCTTCCTCTAAGAGGGCTTTTCTAATCACACTGTATACAAAGTAGCTCACTTTTCACTCAGCTGCTATGTCTCACACTACCCTCAGTTCAGTTCAGTGGCTCAGTCATGTCCAACTCTGTGACCCCATGAATCGCAGCAGGCCAGGCCTCCCTGTTCATCACCAACTCCAGGAGTTTACTCAAACTCATGTCCATCGAGTCGGTGATGCCATCCAGCCAACTCATCCTCTGTCGTCCCCTTCTCCTNGTCATGTCCAACTCTGTGACCCCATGAATCGCAGCAGGCCAGGCCTCCCTGTTCATCACCAACTCCAGGAGTTTACTCAAACTCATGTCCATCGAGTCGGTGATGCCATCCAGCCAACTCATCCTCTGTCGTCCCCTTCTCCTCCTGCCCCCAATCCCTCCCAGTATCAGAGTCTTTTCCAACAAGTCAACTCTTCACATGAGGTGGCCAAAGTATTGGAGTTTCAGCTTTAGCAACAGTCCTTCCAATGAATACACTTTCCTACAGTATTCATAATCCTTATACATTGCTCATTGTTACTATGTGGTTTCAATATGTTTTGTCTATTTGCTGACTATAAGCTCTTTCAGGTATCAATCTTGTCATTTTTTTTTTAATCACTCTGTCTCCAGGCTATATATAGCAGAGCCTAGTATTCAGTTGATACCAATAATGTTCCCTGACTGCATAAATAAATGCCACCTACATAATTTCATTCCTAATGTATAATACTCAAACTCCTTTTGTGTTTTTGGCATTTGGAGTTAGAAACATTTAGACCAAAATTTCTCTGGGTCCTTAATTTTCATACACTCAAAGAGAAAAAACATATACCAGATTTCTAACATTATGACCAGATGGTTTTAATATGATAAATAAGCTCATTAATAAAATTACAGTCAAATTTGACCATCTTCATTATCAAAAGGGAACACACATGTGGATACCCAAGCAATGAAAAAAGAACATATTTTATGAAGATTCAAGTAAATTAAGATTCCTGAATTCAAAGAAATCATAATGTGTAGACAGTAAGAAGCATTCAACATAAAATGGGAAGCAACAGATGGGTTACTGTTTAAAAGTGGCAGTAAGTGATAAAAGACACAGGAGGAAAAAATTATTTGATATTTTCCTAACAAATTAATTTAAATAATATTACAGTGACTTTTTCAGTTTAATCACTGCTAAAGTGGCTGCAGAACACTTCATACAGAACATGGGATGTGACAGTAGCCTTAGATCATGAGGACTAAGAGGGCAGAATGACAGCACTCTAAAGATATATAAAACAAATGAACTCTAACAAACATCTCAACACTCTTATTTCTCATAATTCCATTAGGCCCTATTACAATACAGAAAAATTTTTGGACACTTAGAATACACAAATTCTACTTTAAGTCTCAAAACTAGTTAAGTTTGAATTAGAATTCCTAGTTATCATTCTAAATCTTCACCCTCAAAATCATTTTGAAGTAGATTTTATATAATTCTTTAAAAAGTTTTTGAAATTATTTCAACTTGTTATCTTTTTTGTGCATTATGAGTTACAAAAGCAATTTCTAGAGCTCTAAACTACAATGTTGAACTGTATTAAACTGAATGGAGCCCTTCAGAGATGAGATGAGGGATTCATGAAATAGACAAACAGCAAGAGCTTTAGATGAAAGACTTTATTCAAGTTAGTTCACAGAAACAGGAATCATGATTCCTGTGTGTTCCATGCAGCTGTTCAAGATCTAATCTGCATGGACGCTCAAGAAATACTCCATGGCCCTGATAGGAAAGGTCATAAATAACATTGCATGCTTCTGAAAGCATTATATACTTAATTGGTCTACCTTTTACATCATGCTTAAGGCTATATCTTACGTATAAAAGGTTTCTTTGTACAGAAAATAAANAACAGGAATCATGATTCCTGTGTGTTCCATGCAGCTGTTCAAGATCTAATCTGCATGGACGCTCAAGAAATACTCCATGGCCCTGATAGGAAAGGTCATAAATAACATTGCATGCTTCTGAAAGCATTATATACTTAATTGGTCTACCTTTTACATCATGCTTAAGGCTATATCTTACGTATAAAAGGTTTCTTTGTACAGAAAATAAAATCTACCATGAGTAAATGGCTAAGGAAAATAAACCTGTGGCTGGAAATTTTAAGTGGTTTTTTTTTTTTTAAATCTCTTCCCTAGCCCACAGTATTACTGTCTAAAACTGGTACATTAGACATACAATATTTATTTATATTTACATTAGTATCATTAAAATATAATGCTGATTTGATTTCTAATACAGTTTACTCTGGAGCAGTGGTTTCCACAAAAATGTACTATCAATATACTCTTTGGAACACCCAATAACATCCCATTTCAACTTTTAAAAAGCTATCAGTGTCTGATGTAAGACTTGCTTTGTTTCACCTCTCAATAGCACTTGTTATATTGCTCTAACAAGTGAAGCAAAACAAAGAAAGTCACTGTTTAATAGACACTGGGAAATGGACTGATGGCTTAACCTTTTGTCCATTTACCACAAGAAGCTGAGCAGAAGTGTGTTCTGTGGCTCTCACACAGGTTATTCTGTATCCAATTTTGTCATCAATTCCCAATACTGTGTAAATGAGTGTTAAAAATTAAAGTCCACGGAATAAGTTGGATACTTCTCCAACTCATGTATATTATACAATACCTTTACTATTCTAAAATTATTTTAATAGTAATAGAGAACTTAACACCCTCTTCTTAAGGGAAGTTTTGAAATATTTTTCATTGTTTTGTACAGCATATAATTGAAGTTAAGGTAAAAAAAAAAAACACATTATTTTAAATTACATAATAAATTGCGTTTGCATACTTTTCTATTCATTCCATGATAAAATGAGGTATTAATCTCATGTTACATATTAAACATGTATTTACATATTTTAAGACTGTTCCTTTTATCAAAAATAAAGATTAATTGTGTTTAAATGTAATTATATAAGAAAAAATGTAATTATGTAAGTTCTAATGACATATTAGGGGGCAGCAGAGGATGCGATGGTTAGATAGCATCATCAACTTAATGGACATGAATCTGAGCAAACTCCAGTAGACAGTGAGGGACAGGAAAGCCTGCCGTGCTGCAGTCCATGGAGCTGCAAAGAGTCAGACACGACTCAGCAACTGAACAACATATTAAATAACCTATTTGATTTTAGAACCAAACAGAATAAAAAAGAGAAAGAATTTAACACTCACCTATGATAAAAAAAACTCTCAAAAACTAGCAACGGAAGGAAACTTTCTTAACCTAATAAAAGGTATATACAAAAAGCCTACAGTTAACATACTTCTAGTAGAAAATGAATGCTCTCCCTGTAAGACTGAGAATAAGGCAAAGATGTGCTCTCTCACCAGTCCTTTACAACACTGTACGTGTAGTCCCTAGTGGCTCAACCAGTAAAGAATCTGCCTGCAATGCAGGAGACCTAAGTCCAGTCTCTGGGTTGGGAAGATCTCCTGGAGAAGGGAATGGCAACCCACTCCAGTATTCTTGTCCGAAGAATCCCATGGACAGAGGAGCCTGGCAGGCTACAGTCCATGAGGTCACAAAGAGTCGGACACGACTGAGTGGCTAACACTTTCACTTTCATGTGCAGCCCCACCTAGTATAAAAAGGCAAAAAAAGGAAGTTAAAAGAGATACAGACGGACAGGAAAAAATAAAACTACCTTTATTTAAAGATGACATGATTGTCTATGTAGAAAACCCCAAATAATCTACAAAAAAAAATCTCCTGGAACTAATAATTAAGTTTAGCAGGTGGCAAGATATAAGGACAACATATAAAACTCAATTGTTCTCCTGTGCACCTGTAATGAACAAGTAGTATTTGAAACTTAAAAAAAAAAAAAAATAGGATAGCATTGTGGGCAAAATGAAACTCAGGAATAAATCTAACAAAATACATGTAACAACTATAGAGGGAAAAGTCCAAAACACTGATGAAAAAAATCAGAAAATCCCATGATAATAGATTAGAAGAGTTCACATTATTAAGATGTCAGTTATTCTGAATTTCACTTATTCATTCACGGCAATCCAAATAAAAATTCCAGAAAGCTAAATATCAAAAGACTGATTTTAAAATGTACATGGAAAGGTTAAGGTACCAGAAATAGCCAAACAATTCTGAAAAATATGAACAAAGTCAGAGGACTCACATTATGAGTTCAAAGCTAATTACAACACTACACTATAATGTTACAGTATGTATTGACAAAAGAAAGGACATATAGATCAATGGATAGAAAAGAGCCCAGAAATAGATCCATACAAATATAGTAAACTGATTTTTCACAAAGCACAAATGCAATCAGATGAAGAAAGGATAGTCTATATGAGTAAATGGTTGGAACAACTGGATAATCAAATGCCAAAAAATGAATATAGACACATATCTCATAACTTACACAAAAATTAACTCAAAATAGTTCATAAATGTAAATGTAAACCACATGTACAAAACATGTAGGGGAACACAAATCTCTTTCACCTCTGGCATTGCATGTAACATCAAAAATAACACATGAAGGAAAAAATTAAAAATTGGACTTTATCATAATTAAACTTTCCTTTGGGAAAGACACTAAGAAAAATACATGCAAATCACATATGTGATAAAGGATTTCATCCAAAATATATACAGAACCCTTAAAACTCAACAGTAAGGAAAAAAACCAACCCAGTTTTTTAGAAGAGTAAAAGATATGAACACACACTTCATTAAGATGATGTAATGATAGTACATAAGCATATGAAAAATACTGAACATCACTTGTCACTATGAAAATGCAGATTAAAACAATGAGGTACCACTACATACCTATTAGAATAGCTCAAATCTAAAAAAATACTACAATGTTAAATGTTAATGAGAATGCAGAGCCATAGGACATGCCTCTACTGGCAGAAATGTAAAATGGTACAATCACTCTGGAAAACAATTTGGAAACTTTCTATAAAATTAAACACTTCCCATACGACTCAGCAATAGCACTCCTAGGTAGTCCACCAAACTGATGAGAAAATTTATGTTCACACAAAACCCTGCACATGAATGTTTCAAGCGGCTTTATTCATGAAAGTGGAAGCAGCCAAGACGACCCTCGATAGACGAACAAACTATGGTACATCATTACAACAGAGTACCATGCAGTAATAAAAACTAATTAAAAAATAAAAACTAATAAAAAAATTTGTACAACTTGAATAAGCCTTTTTTCTTGTTAAAATTAATTTATTTTTTATTGAAGGATGATTGCTTTACAGAGTTTTGTTGTTTTCTGTCTAACCTCAACATTCATGTTGAAGTCTTTTCCTCTAGAAAATTTTTGGCCATGCTGCATAGCAGGCAGGATCTTAGTTCTCCAGCCAGGGATTGAATCTGTATCCCCCACAGTGGAAGTGTAGAGTCTTGACACTAGACTGCCAGGGAAGTCCTGGATAAATCCTAAATGCATTTTGCCAAGTGGAAAAAAAACAAATAAAAAAGCTATATATACACCTTGTGAAATAAAGTACATGTTGGTCTTTGTCCCTAGTTCCTGCACAGAGCTCATAAAACTCTTGTGGATAGAGGTGCTAGGAGAATTTTATTCTAACATTTAGCCTTTGAGCCCCAGTTCATGACACAGAGTTCCTAAGTCTCAGTCTCACTGATTTTCCTGGATGATAGCAATGTCTTTTGTTCTATCGGGTGACTCGAGGTGGGCTCTTGGATGAGGGCTGGTCACCAGAAAGACCGAGCCATATTTCTGGAATTTCCAGTTCCATTTCTTAATCTGTAGAGAGGAGAAAGGGGTCAGAATGGAGTTAATAATTGATCACACTCACATGATGAAGCCTCCATAAAAATCCCAAAAGTATGGGATTGAGAGTTTTCAGGTTGGTGAAAATGCACAGATGGTGGGAGACTGGCATATCCAGGGAAGGCAAGGAAGCCCTACACCCCTTCCCACATACACTTGCCTTATGCAACTCTGGCAGAGATGATGAGAGTTCAATATGTAGTGGAGACATTGGAGATCAAACAAGACTGATATAGATATTTAGCAGGGAAATTTGACATGATAATGGTTGGCAATGGTCTGCATCCCTGGCAGTTCAGGAGTAAAGAATTGGTCTGCCAACGCAAGTTTGATCTGTGGGATGCGAACCCTGGAGGAGGAAATACCATCCAGCTCCAGTATTGTGTTGGGAAAATTCCATGGCCAGAGGAGCCTGGCAGGCTACAGTTCATATAGGGTTGCAAAGAATTGGACAAGACTGAGTGAATGAGAAAGAAATGCAAAAAAAAGCAAAATGGCTGTCTGAGGAGGCCTTACAAATAGCTGTGAAAAGCAGAAAGGCAAAAGGAGAAAAGGAAAGATAAACCCATTTGAATTCAGAGTTCCACAGAATAGCAAGGAGAGATAAGAAAGCCTTCCTCAGTGATCAGTGCAAAGAAATAGAGGNAACTCAATTGTTCTCCTGTGCACCTGTAATGAACAAGTAGTATTTGAAACTTAAAAAAAAAAAAAAATAGGATAGCATTGTGGGCAAAATGAAACTCAGGAATAAATCTAACAAAATACATGTAACAACTATAGAGGGAAAAGTCCAAAACACTGATGAAAAAAATCAGAAAATCCCATGATAATAGATTAGAAGAGTTCACATTATTAAGATGTCAGTTATTCTGAATTTCACTTATTCATTCACGGCAATCCAAATAAAAATTCCAGAAAGCTAAATATCAAAAGACTGATTTTAAAATGTACATGGAAAGGTTAAGGTACCAGAAATAGCCAAACAATTCTGAAAAATATGAACAAAGTCAGAGGACTCACATTATGAGTTCAAAGCTAATTACAACACTACACTATAATGTTACAGTATGTATTGACAAAAGAAAGGACATATAGATCAATGGATAGAAAAGAGCCCAGAAATAGATCCATACAAATATAGTAAACTGATTTTTCACAAAGCACAAATGCAATCAGATGAAGAAAGGATAGTCTATATGAGTAAATGGTTGGAACAACTGGATAATCAAATGCCAAAAAATGAATATAGACACATATCTCATAACTTACACAAAAATTAACTCAAAATAGTTCATAAATGTAAATGTAAACCACATGTACAAAACATGTAGGGGAACACAAATCTCTTTCACCTCTGGCATTGCATGTAACATCAAAAATAACACATGAAGGAAAAAATTAAAAATTGGACTTTATCATAATTAAACTTTCCTTTGGGAAAGACACTAAGAAAAATACATGCAAATCACATATGTGATAAAGGATTTCATCCAAAATATATACAGAACCCTTAAAACTCAACAGTAAGGAAAAAAACCAACCCAGTTTTTTAGAAGAGTAAAAGATATGAACACACACTTCATTAAGATGATGTAATGATAGTACATAAGCATATGAAAAATACTGAACATCACTTGTCACTATGAAAATGCAGATTAAAACAATGAGGTACCACTACATACCTATTAGAATAGCTCAAATCTAAAAAAATACTACAATGTTAAATGTTAATGAGAATGCAGAGCCATAGGACATGCCTCTACTGGCAGAAATGTAAAATGGTACAATCACTCTGGAAAACAATTTGGAAACTTTCTATAAAATTAAACACTTCCCATACGACTCAGCAATAGCACTCCTAGGTAGTCCACCAAACTGATGAGAAAATTTATGTTCACACAAAACCCTGCACATGAATGTTTCAAGCGGCTTTATTCATGAAAGTGGAAGCAGCCAAGACGACCCTCGATAGACGAACAAACTATGGTACATCATTACAACAGAGTACCATGCAGTAATAAAAACTAATTAAAAAATAAAAACTAATAAAAAAATTTGTACAACTTGAATAAGCCTTTTTTCTTGTTAAAATTAATTTATTTTTTATTGAAGGATGATTGCTTTACAGAGTTTTGTTGTTTTCTGTCTAACCTCAACATTCATGTTGAAGTCTTTTCCTCTAGAAAATTTTTGGCCATGCTGCATAGCAGGCAGGATCTTAGTTCTCCAGCCAGGGATTGAATCTGTATCCCCCACAGTGGAAGTGTAGAGTCTTGACACTAGACTGCCAGGGAAGTCCTGGATAAATCCTAAATGCATTTTGCCAAGTGGAAAAAAAAACAAATAAAAAAGCTATATATACACCTTGTGAAATAAAGTACATGTTGGTCTTTGTCCCTAGTTCCTGCACAGAGCTCATAAAACTCTTGTGGATAGAGGTGCTAGGAGAATTTTATTCTAACATTTAGCCTTTGAGCCCCAGTTCATGACACAGAGTTCCTAAGTCTCAGTCTCACTGATTTTCCTGGATGATAGCAATGTCTTTTGTTCTATCGGGTGACTCGAGGTGGGCTCTTGGATGAGGGCTGGTCACCAGAAAGACCGAGCCATATTTCTGGAATTTCCAGTTCCATTTCTTAATCTGTAGAGAGGAGAAAGGGGTCAGAATGGAGTTAATAATTGATCACACTCACATGATGAAGCCTCCATAAAAATCCCAAAAGTATGGGATTGAGAGTTTTCAGGTTGGTGAAAATGCACAGATGGTGGGAGACTGGCATATCCAGGGAAGGCAAGGAAGCCCTACACCCCTTCCCACATACACTTGCCTTATGCAACTCTGGCAGAGATGATGAGAGTTCAATATGTAGTGGAGACATTGGAGATCAAACAAGACTGATATAGATATTTAGCAGGGAAATTTGACATGATAATGGTTGGCAATGGTCTGCATCCCTGGCAGTTCAGGAGTAAAGAATTGGTCTGCCAACGCAAGTTTGATCTGTGGGATGCGAACCCTGGAGGAGGAAATACCATCCAGCTCCAGTATTGTGTTGGGAAAATTCCATGGCCAGAGGAGCCTGGCAGGCTACAGTTCATATAGGGTTGCAAAGAATTGGACAAGACTGAGTGAATGAGAAAGAAATGCAAAAAAAAGCAAAATGGCTGTCTGAGGAGGCCTTACAAATAGCTGTGAAAAGCAGAAAGGCAAAAGGAGAAAAGGAAAGATAAACCCATTTGAATTCAGAGTTCCACAGAATAGCAAGGAGAGATAAGAAAGCCTTCCTCAGTGATCAGTGCAAAGAAATAGAGGAAAACAATACAATGGGAAAGACTAGAGATCTCTTCAAGAAAACGAGAGATACCAAGGAAACATTTCATGCAAAGATGGACTCGATAAAGGACAGAAATAGTATAGACCTAACAGAAGCAGAAGATATTAATAAGAGGTGGCAAGAATACACAGAAGAATTATACAAAAAAGATCTTCATGATCCAGATAATCACAATGGTGTGATCACTCACCTACAGCCAGACATCCTGGAATGTGAAGTCAAGTGGGCCTTAGGAAGGACCATTATGAACAAAACTAGTGGAAGTAATGGAATTCCAGTTGAGCTATTTCAAATCCTAAAAGTTGATGCTGTGAAAGTGCTGCACTCAATATGCCAACAAATTTGGAAAACTCAGCAGTGGACACAGGACGGAAAAGGTCAGTTTTCATTCCAATCCCAAAGAAAGGCAATGCCAAAGAATGCTCAAACTACAGCACAATTGCACTCATCTCACATGCTAATAAAGTGATGCTCAAAATTCTCCAAGCCAGGCTTCAGCAATACATGAACCATGAACTTCCAGGTGTTCAAGTTGGATTCAGAAAAGGCAGAGGAACCAGAGATCAAATTTCCAACATCCATTGGATCATCGAAAAAGCAAGAGAGTTCCAGAAAAACATCTATTTCTGCTTTATATGACTGTGTGGCTCACAATAAACTGTGGAAAATTCTGAAAGAGATAGGAATACCACACCACCTGACCTGTCTCTTGAGAAACCTATAT
>SJYS01008156.1:114942-143796 GCA_006410695.1 Philantomba maxwellii | reverse complement strand
GAAGCACAAGCTGGAATCAAGATTGCCAGAAGAAATATTAATAACCTCAGATATACAGGTAACACCACCTTATGGCAGAAAGTGAAGAAGAACTAAAGAGCCTCTTGATGAAAGAGGAGAGTGAAAAAGTTGGCTTAAGCTCAACATTCAGAAAACTAAGATCATGGCATCTGGTCCCATCACTTCATGGGAAATAGATGGGGAAATGGTGGAATCAGTGGCTGACTTTATTTTGGCTCCAAAATCACTGCAGATGGTGACTGCAGCCATGAAAAGAAAAGATGCTTACCCCTTGGAAGGAAAGTTATGACCAACCTGGATAGCATATTAAAAAGCAGAGACATTACTTTGCCAACAAAGGTCTGTCTAGTCAAGGCTATGGTTTTTCCAGTAGTCATGTATTGATGTGAGAGTTCGACTCTAAAGAAAGCTGAGCACAAAAGAATTGATGCTTTTGAACTGTGTTATTGGAGAAGACTCTTGAGAGTCCTTTGGACTGCAAGAAGATTCAACCAGTCCATCCTAAAGGAGATCAGTCCTGGGTGTTCATTGGAAGGACTGATGTTGAAACTGGAACTTCAATACTTTGGCCACCTGATGCGAAGAGCTGACTCATTTGAAAAGACCCTGATGCTGGGAAAGATTGAAGGCAGGAGGAGAAGAGGATGACAGAGGATGAGATGGTTGGGGTGGCTTCACCAACTCAATGGACATGAGTTTGGGTAGACTCCAGGAGTTGGTGATGGACAGGGAGGCCTGGTGTGCTGTGGTTCAGGGGGTCACCAAGAGTTGGACGTGACTGAGTGACTGAACTGAACTGAGCAAATGAACACACAAGAGGAAGAGATAAGAAGGAAGGAGACAACAAAGATGACTCTCTGTATTTTGGCTTTATACAAATGGACAGATGGTGGTATCTTCCCCAGGGATGAATATACAGGCAGGCTACTTAACTGCAAAAAGGGCTGATCCTAGATTTAGCAGAGTATAAGAAAAGAGAAGTCACTATCTCTCCTAAAGTGAGAGATGTCAGGAAATCCTATGTGAACTTAAGTACTCTGGAACTGGATCTGAAAAAGGCAAATACGAATTTGACCACCTGAGAAAGGAAGGGGGTGTTTCAGGTTTTGGCAAAACTTAGGTGAAAAAAAAATTGTGATATAGAAAATAATAGGGAAAATGCAGAGAAGTGTCGGTGGGGTAAATTTTTACTTCAAAGCAACCAATTTGTTCTTTGAAGCTTACATTTACACTTCACATAAGGAACTCTTTAGTATTTAGGAGATAACTACTCTCAAAGAAGTTTTCCACGAAGTTATTCCTATACTTTAAGAAAGACCCTCCAATGTCTTTCTTCTACATAATTCACAGTAAAAGCACTATTACTACCACTGTGCTTAAAATGCAATCATAAAAACACATTTAAAAAGATGTTTTCTTGAAGAGTTGTGGTCTTAATAATAACTAGGATATATCATTTTAAGTTAATTTACTGTGCTTATAAAGCTCAGTGTTTCCTTTAATATAAATAAGAGGTAGAAAATTATCTGCTTGAATTATTCTTAGCTCTCCAATGAATGTTGCTATTACAACAATGAAGAGAAAGTATGTGCATAAATTCTGTTGGACTTAAATGAAGAAGACATGTTAAATGTCCAGTTTATACAATGCTGTTGCCAATATAACTTGGAAGTTTGTCCAGTAAAAGGTTATCTTCCTTTTAGGAGGCAAAAGGCCAAATCTACTTGATATTAAATACTAAATGCCAGTTATCTGATCATTTTCAAGTTCACATCAACCATCCCACTCCAGATAATTTTGTTGACTCCTATAGAGTTCTTCCACTTATTCCCAAACAATACAAGTTTTAATCAAGAGAAAATCCTACTGACTAAAAGCACTGACTTAGCTTCTCTCTCTTACTTCAATAGTTTTTACTGCATTTTTCCATTTTTCAGTAGACTGTTTAACCACAAAATGATGGTTATACTTTTATGAATTCCCTCCCACACACACATTTTGGGAATTTTTATTTTCACATTGCTAGAAGCCATTAGTAAGAAAAACAATAGTTTTCACTAAGTGTTACAGTCATCTTCCAATAGAGATTTATATTATTTGCTGTTAAAAAATAAATTTAAGGGATTTATTTTACAATATTTAAAACATTACCAATTGGAAGACATAAATGATGACACATTTTTAGAGCAAAATATACCAACTTTGCCTTATTTAGAATGTTAAAGAGTCACTGATGCTGCTACTGCTGCTAAGTCGCTTCAGTCGTGTCCGACTCAGTGTGACCCCAGAGACGGCAGCCCACCAGGCTCCCCTGTCCCTGGGATTCTCCAGGCAAGAACACTGGAGTGGGTTGCCATTTCCTTCTCCAATGCATGAAAGTGAAAAGTAAAAGTGAAGTCACTAGACATCATCAAAATTATGTTTTTCTCAATTGTTAAAATTAAAGTTAGATTTCAAGGCTTGGATTAGCTGATACCTATTTGTAAGCTTCTGACTGAAGGGTCTTATTGAGGGGAAAAAACCAGGTAGGTGCTGTTGTTTTTAAATAATATAAAAGTGTTACATTAGTCAACATAACTGAACTATCCACTTGATCTCAAAGACAGCTATAAAAGCAGTCCCTTCTTCAAGCAGAAACTGGAATGTTTCAAATCAACAAGCAAATAATTTCATGAGCTGGACCCTTTGTTTTTTGTTGGTCAGTCGTTAACTCATGACTGACTCTTTGGACCCCATGGACTGCAGCATGCCAGGCTCCGCTATCCTTCACTAGCTCCCAGAGTTTGCTCAGATTCAGATTCACTGAGTCAGTGATACTGTCTAGCCATCTCATCCTCTGCCACCCCCTTATTCTTTTGCCTTCAATCTTTCCTAGCATCACGGTCTTTTCCAATGAGTTGGCTCTTCGCATCAGGTGGCAAAAGTATTGGAGTTTCAGTTTCAGCATCAGTCCTTCCAATGAATATTCAATTCTTCAGGATTGACTGCTTTCATCTCCCTTGCAGTACAAGGGACTTTCAAGAGTCTTCTTCAACACCACAATTCAAAAGCATCAATTCTTTGCTGCTCAAAGGGTCGGACACGACTGAGCGACTTCACTTCACTTCACTTCACCTCAGCCTTCTTTATGGTTCAACTCTCATATCTGTACCTGACTACTCAAAAAACCATAGCTTTGACTATATGGACTTTGGTCAGCAAAGTGATGTCTCTGCTTTTTAATATGCTGTCTAGGTTGGTTACAGTTTTCCTTCCAACTGAAGGAGGGAATAGCAAACCACTCCAGTATTTTTGTTGTAAGAACTCCATGAACAGTATGAAAAGTATCCTTAGTTATCTTGAAGTAGAGGGGGGACAATCCAGAAGAGACAGACAAAATGTGACTGAATATTTAAGGCCAATGAAAGCCATTCTTCCTCATTTCTCCTGTTGGATGGAAAACATAATTAACCATTAAAGTTAACAGCTGAGTACTTAATATTCACACTCAAGTAATATTTAAAGTCAGGCTTCCCTGGTGGCTCACTGGTGAAGGATCCACCTGCCATTACAAGAGATGCAGTTTCGATCCTTTCCTGGAGAAGGAAATGGCAACCCACTCTAGTATTCTTGTCTGGAGAATCCCATGGACAGAGGAGCCTGGTGGGCTACAGTCCAAGTTAGTTCAATTCAGTCGATCAGTCAGGTCTGACTCTTTGGGATCCCATGGACTGCAGCACGCCAGGCTTTCCTGTCCATCACCAACTCCCAGAGCTTGCTCAAGCTCATGTCCAATCAGGTTGGTGATGCCATCCAACCATCTTATCCTCTGTCGTCCCCTTCTTCTCCTGCCTCCAATCTTTCCCAGCTTCAGAGTTTTTTCAAATGAGTCTGTTCTCCACATCAGGTGGCCAAAGTATTAGAGTTTCAGCTTCAGCATCAGTCCTTCCAATGAATATTCAGGACTAATTTCCTTTAGGATGGACTGCCTGGATCTCTTTGCAGCCCAAGGGACTCTCAAGAATCTTTCCAACACCACAGTTCAAAAGCATCAATTCTTCGGTGCTCAGCCTTCTTCACAGTCCAACTCACACATCTACACATGACTACTGGAAAAACCATAGCATTGACTAGACAGACCTTTGTTGGCAAAGTAATGTCTCTGCTTTTGAATATGCTGTCTAGGTTGGTCATAATTTTTCTTCCAAGGAGTAAGCGTCTTTTAATTTCATGAATGCAGTCACCATTTGCAGTGATTTTGGTGCCCCCAAAATAAAGTCAGTCACTGTTTCCATTGTTTCTCCATTTGCCATGAAGTGATGGGACCAGATGCCATGATCTTAGTTTTCTGAATGCTGAGTTTTAAGCCAACTTTTTCACTCTCCTCTTTCACTTTCATCAAGAGGCTCTTTAGTTCTTCTTCACTTTCTGCCATAATGGTGGTGTCATCTGCATATATGAGGTTATTGATTTTTCTCCCGGCAATCTTGATTCCAGTTTGTGCTTCATCCATCCCATCGTTTCTCATGATGTACTTTGCATATAAGCAGAATGACAAATACAGCCTTGATGTACTCCTTTCCCAATTTGGAACCACTGTGTTGTTCCATGTCCGGTTCTAACTGTTGCTTCTTGACCTGCATAGAGGTTTATCAGGAGGCAGGTAAGGTGGTCTGGTATTCCCATCTCTTTAAGAATTTTCCACAGTTTGTTGTGATCCACACAGTCAAAGGCTTTGGCACAGTCAATAGAGCAAAAGTAGATGTTTTTCTGGAACTCTTTTGCTTTTTCTATTATCCAACAGATGTTGGCAATTTGATATCTGGTTCCTCTGCCTTTTCAATAGTCCATGGGGTCACAAAAAGAGCCAGACATGACTCAGTTACTAAACAAACAAGCAAACAAAACAAATATTTAAGGTCACCACCTTATGCAGTAGATGCAACATAAGTTTTTAAAGGCTAAGTAATATGTATAAGATTAGTTAAGCCTGGGTTCAAATCTTTCAAAGTTTAAAACACTTTCTGAGCACTCAATTATTACTCTCAATCCCTGGCAAACACTGATCTTTTTACCATCTCTAGTTTTGCCTTTTCCAGAATGTCATATATTTGGAATAAAATAGCACTGTAGCCATTTCAGATCAGCTTCTTCCACTTTACAAGATGCATTTAAGTGTCTGCTGTGCCTCTTAGTGGCTAGACAGCTCAGTTCTTTTTATCACTAACTACTATCCATTGTCAAGAGGTACCCCAAGTTGTTCACACTTTCACCTACTAAAGGACATCTTATCTGCTACTAAATTTTGGTAATAAACAAAGCTACTATAAAGCTACTATAAATACTCATACAGTATAGTTTTTTTGTGTGAACTTAAGTTCTGAACATATCTAAGCAAACATCAAAATGTGCAATTGCCTGACTTTGTGATAAGACTGTGCTCAGCTTCCAAAAGTGGATGCACCATTTTTCATTTCCTCTAGCAATGGGAAACCATTGCTCCATATCCTAGACAGCATTTGGTATTGTCAGTATTTTGGATTTTAGCTGAACAGGTGTGCAGTGGTATCTTACTGGCAATTCCCTAATGACTATGATGTTAAGCATCTTTCATATGCTTATTTATCATCTGTATATCTTTTCTGTTGAAGTATCAGTTCAGGTGTTTGACCTATTTTTAAATTGGGTCATCTGTTTATTATTGAATTTTAAGATGTATTTGTATAATTTTGATTTAAGTCCTTTATCAGACGCATGTTTTGCAGATACTTTCTTCCAGTCTTGTCTTTTCGTTTTCTTAACAGTGTCTTTCTCAGAGAAGATATTTTTAATTTAACATCTGTATTTTCAATATTGAGTTTTATTAACTAAGGTAAAGGAATCTTTAGACTTAGGGAAATAGATTAGTGAAAAAGGAAAAAACTAAAGCTCCAAGGTTGGTTCTGACAACGGATTAAGTATGAAAATATGTACAGGTGGTATTTTACTCTAAAGCAGTGATATGATTATGATTACATGTAATCTAACTTTTGTGAATAATAATCATAGAACTGTGAACTGAACTAAACTCTGCGTAGGATGAGAAAGTTTTATGCAAATCGTTTCATAATTTGGCTGTTTTGAAAGTTTCAGTCACCATCATTTTTTCTTAAAATATGGGTAATCTGTAGACATCATTTCTACAAAAATAATTTCTCATTCCTAATGCTTCTAACAATACCAGTAAGAGAATAATTTTCACAAATTCAGAAATCTTTGTTAGAAAGCAACATGTTATCTTCTGTTGTTTTTGAATGATCCTTTATCAAGAGAAAATTTTATTATACAGCTATGTACAAATGCTATGAAGTAACAGAGAGTAAAAGCCACTAGACAGATTTGAGAGACGGGAAAAGCAGAGCCAGGGAAAGTTTCACAGAAAAAGTTATATTTGAGCTGGGCCTTAAAGGAAGAAGTATAAAGGACTTCCCAGTGACCAAGGAGAGGGGAAATGATGTGCATACACAAATGTGTCAAGCATAATAATGGGAAGGAACTGGGGAGTCAGATAACACTGGGTTTAAATCTTGGTCCATTACTCTCTAGTAGTACAATGCTAAACAAGTCCTATCTCCTTTCTTATCTGTAAAATGGAGGTAAATTCATGACTTACAGGGTGTGTAAAGTTTAAGCAAAGGTATTTTAATAAGCATTCAATAAGTCTTAAATATCCCATTGAAATTTAAAGGAGGGAGTAATCATCTGATCTTTATTTCTAGATCAATGATGCTGATGTGGAAGCTTCATTATAAAGAGAAAGGTAGGTGATCCAATCAGGAAGTTACTATGCGCTCTAAGCAGCGCAAAGAGAAAAGAAGAGAGATGCTCCAAAGCAAAACTGCAGCCTGGGAACTAACACATGTTGTAGGGGGAAAAGACTGAAATCAAGTGAAATTGTTACGTAGTTAGAATAGGAAAAAGGAGTCCAGAATGGCGGTGGCTAAAAGACAAAGAAGGGAAAAGCCTGTGAAAATGTAACAAAGGAAGGTCTGAGGACTGGAGCGAGGACCTCAGGTAAAACAAACAGCCCTCTTGGCTAGACCAGTCTACACAGGGCAGGCCCAAGGGAAGGAGAAAAAAACATAAAAAGAAGAGGCAAAACTGGGCCAGGGGCTTCTCTTCTCTTCACGTCTTTTGGGTCGGCCTGCCCTCATGACTCAAGGATATAGTCTCCTTTGCTTTCAAAATAAAACTAGACTCTTAACACTCACCCAACCAAGGAAATTATATGCGGCTGTAACACTGGTCAGTCCAAGGGCTGTAACACTGGTCCATCCGGCGCTTCAATTTTTTGTTGTGATGAGACAGAACTGAGGAAATTACACGCTCTCCCGACATGTATGGTGCCGTGACTCAGATTTAACCTGGCTGAAGAAACCTTGGCTCGGCCCCCGCAAGATGGAGGCCAAGCACAGCAGAAGATGGAGGCCAAGCACAGTGGAAGAGAAACGCAAAAGAAACCCAGCACAGGGGAAGTGACAAGAAGCCCACTGTGCTGGAAACCGGATAGCAAAAACAAACGCAACAGAAAGCTCAGGCGGCTCAGTCTCAGATTCCAGAAGACCTCCGGTTAAGGTAGGAGATTCTCGCCCCTAAGGCTGGAAGGACATATGTATGGCTAACAAAGTCTTAATTCCTTTACAATCTCTCTCGATTGCAAACGATTCCTTTACAATCGTTTCTTGTTTCCTCAACCCCCCGTGAACAGGTGAGCGGCAGCAGGTGCAGTTGAGGGACTCTGGCAGGGGCTACCCCTCAGTGTGTCCCAAAAGCTCCACTATTTGCTTGGGCCCAAGTCGCTGTTGCCCAAGTGAGTGGGGGTTCTTCTGTCCTTAATCTTCTTTGTGCCAAAGATCAGGCCAATGCAAACTGTGAGCACGGGTCAGGTATTTAGCAGATTTTCCAGCAGGTTATGAAGGGTATTCCTAATATGTTTTTGCCACTGCTTTTTCCTCCTGTCCCTCAGCTCCTCTTTCCATCTATGCCACTGCTTACAAAGTATTGGGCAAGTAATCATCTTTCCATTTCTGAAAGTTGTGCTTGAAACCATTTACCTAAGATTGGGACTCAACCCCATGTGGCAGGGACCCTGTGCTATATACTTAGTCACTCAGTCATATCCAGCTGGGACTTGAGCCTGGCCAAAACCCCCGGTGCCTGGTTTTAGGACCTAATGAAGCTCAGGCTCTGATGTCTCATTGCAAAAATTCAGTGAGAGACACAGGGATAAGTAAGAGGTGGATTTGTTAGGATTCAGAGAAAAACACACTCCACAGGGTGTGGGCCATTGCAGAGGGCGAGGGCGCTGGCCATGGAATCTGGTGTGGTTAGTTTTTATGAGCTAGGTAATTTCATATGGTGATGAGTGGGAGGATCGCTCCAACAACTGGGGAACCACCCACTCCTCAGTCTTTTGACAGTGCCTTGGAACTGTCCTGGCACCTCTGTATCATTTAGCTTGCAGACTGGCTCAAGGTTTAGCTGAATTTAACTTGTCATCTTGGACCCATCTGATTTTAATTGGTTTATGTTATGCCCTTGGACTATGTCATTCTTTCAAAAGTTGTGCCCTGACTCCTTCCCTCCTGTTTCATGCTCTTTTCCTGAGTCCCATCTGGGCCCACAGTGTTGCCTCTACAATCTTCTGGAGGGACAACCAGAAAACAGCTGGCCCTTGGGAGAGAAAAACTGTACAATGTCCAAGCCTTCTAGATAGTCAGGCCTTCATCTTCCATGTTTCCTACAACATGTGCAACAACAGCATCTCTCAATGGACCCGCCAGGGTGGGTGATGGACACACAATGCCTGCTAGAAGTCCATCTGTTGGTGGCATCCCTTCAAGGGTGACTGGGCTTCCAGGGATAATGTTTGCCACTTTGGGAGTTGGCCCTGCAGGCCGTTTGGGCCCAAACCTTTGCCATACTTCTCCTAAAGTTACAACCATAACTTTGGACCAAATCTCCACTCCACTTTTATGGAACACCTGGTCTGTTGCCTCTTCCCAATTTGTTCTTAAGCCACTTACTAACTCTACAGTCAGGACCCTGCCCCCTTGTAGGCCACATTGCTCCACCCTACTTATCAAAATACTCTTAATGCCCCTAAGAGGACCAGATAACCCACTCCTTTGTCATTTCATCTGCTACTACCTAAAGTGATTGGAAACACCCTAAACTGCTCTTATGGAGGACTAGGGGAGGAAATCAGTGACTTACATTCCCTCAGAGCAATAAGAGGATTAGGCCTGTGACTGTTTCACCAGGTTTGTAGTCTCAGGACACAGGCTTGAATTACTTTACATCATGTTATCTATTCTCATCCACAGTGGAGAAACCAGCAATGAGTTAAGATTACAACCCCTTAATTCTACCCAGCACTGGTCATGCTGGAGAAGTTGGGGATATCCAACTCCAGTCCGGGGGTCCCAGGAGGTAGACCTGCCTTGACCTGCCTAGGGATCTGGCCCTCAGAAGGCTGTCATGCCTCAACCTGCTCGGGGATCCGCCAGTCCAGGGGTTCCAGGAGGTCGACATGCCTCAACCTGCTCAGGGACCAATTCTCAGGAGGCCAACATGCGTTGACCTGCTGATCTCCAGGAGGCTGCCATGCCTCAATCTGCCTGGGGATCTGCACCCTGACCCAGGGACGCCCGGGGCCTCAGGTTGCAACAGTACTGGGTAGGATAAGCTTCAGAAGGAATCATCCCTAAGGAAGTCCACCCATGGAAACAGAAGGAAGCCTATTAGCTGTGGGACTAGGCCCAGTCTCAGCAATAACTCAGGAGCCCAACAAGAACCTCATCACCTTTTTGGAAAGGTTAAAAGAGGCCCTCCAAAAGTTTACAAATCTAGACTTAAGACTCTTACAAGGGACAGGTAATTTTAAAGGACAAATTCCCGTCCCAGTGGGCATCAGACATCAGGATAAAGATACAACAGCTACACCAACAGGACACTGCCACCTCTTTAGATGAGATGGTCCAGAGAGCCACCAAAACCTATTATAACAGAGAACAGGAGAGGGAAGCCAAGGCCCAGAAAAGGGAGAAAAGGAAAGAGACAAGGTATGCCCAGATGCTGACCGCCCTCCAGGGAAGCCCTATGGCAAACCCCAAGTCTTAGGCATAAGGCAAATGCCTAATCTGTAGACAGGCAGGACACTGGACCAAAGAGTGTCCAAACCATGACAAGTCTCCTAAAACAGCTTGCTACAAATGCCATCAACTGGGACATTGGGTGACACTCTGTCCTCGGGACCCAAGAACCTCAAGATTAAGCGCCAAGCCTTCCCTCATGATGGTTCAACAGGACTAAAGCGGCCCACTCCAGCCAGCCTGCCTGTTACAGACAACCATCATGGGGCTGGAGCCAACCAAGGGTGCAACTGGATGTGGCAAGTAGGTCCGAGAATTTCTTGGTTGACACAGGGGCTACCTACTCTGTCCTGACCTCCTGCTCCAGAGCCTTCTCCCCGCAAACCTGTACCATTTTGGGTACTACAGGAAAAACAATTACAAAAATATTCACCTGAGCACTTCTTTGTTGCTGGGATGGACAAATATTTTCCCACGAGTTTCTGGTGGTCCCCGAGTGTCCCATTCCCTTATTGGGAAGAGATCTTTCCCTGCCTTTGAAATCTTGCAGCTATTGCAGTCCTGATAGAAGATGCTCTAAAACTCTCTCTTGGGGGCAAACTATTTTTACCAGCCGCCAAGTGAAACAACTCCTGAATGGGAAAGGCCATTTATGGATGTCTGATCAAAGGATCCTCAGATATCAAGTACTGTTGATGGAAAATCCAGGCCTGACTATATCCTCTTGTCAGGTTCTTAACCCAGCTACCCTCCTGCCTACCCCCAAGGGCTCTCTCCCCTTTCACTCTTGCCTAGAAATTTTGGACCACTGGATAAAACCCCAAGTGGGATTGTAAGAAGATCCTCTGATCTATCCTGAGGAAATCTAGTACACTGATGGAAGCAGCTTTGTCTTGGATGGAAAAAGAAAGTTGGATATGCAGTAGTCTCCAATTTTGAGACCATAAAGGCTAAACCTTTGCCACCAGGTACTTCAGCCCAATTAGCTGAGCTCACAGCCCTGACTCAAGCTTTAGAGCTGGGAAAAGAAAAAAGAGTAGCCATTTACTCTGACTCCAAATATGCCTTTCTGGTGCTACATGAACAGGCTGCTATTTGGAAAGAAAGAGGCCACTTGACCACCCAAGGGTCCCCAGTCAAATATGGTGACCAAATCCTTAGGCTCTTAGAGGCAGTACATCTGCCCACCAAGGTTTCAGTTCCCACTGTAAAGGACACCAAAAAGGGAGCACGCAAGTGGCACGAGGGAACCAAGCAGCTGATCAGGCAGCTAAGAGAGCAGCATTACAGAACAATCATGTAATAGGCGTTGCCACCTTAGTTCCACAGACTAATTTGCCAGACACTCCTTCATATACTGAAGGTAAGACTCTTAAGGCTAAGAGTGAGGGCTTTCAAGAAGATCATATGGGGTAGTTCCAAAAGGAGGGACTCCTTTTTCTGTCTGGGAACCTCCAATGGAAGTTGGTTAACTCCTTACATGCAACCACTCATTTAAGGGAAAAGGCCCTCCAAAGATTACTATAAAAGTTCTTCAGACGAACAGGCCTTCCAACAACTATAAGGCAAGTGGTCTCCTCTTGTCCCACTTGCCAATTAAACAACTCCCAAGGAGCTCGAAGACCCCAGCTGGCCCAGCCCATTCAACGATGTGGGACCTACCCAGGAGAGGACTGGCAGATGGACTTCACCTAGATGTCAGTTTCTCAAGTGTATAAATACCTATTAGTCATGATAGACACATTCACAGGATGGACTGAAGGCTTTGCCACCCAGACTGAGAAGGTTGAGGAGGTGGTAAAAAAAAAAACGCTCCATGAAATCATTCTGAGATTTGGTCTGCCCAGGTTATTACAAAGCGACAATGGGACATCATTTATTTCTAAGGTCACCCAAGAGGTCTCGAAAGCATTGGGCATTACTTATTATCTCCACTGTGCCTGGAGGCCTCAGTCTTCAGGAAAAGTAGAAAGAGCCAACGAATTCTTAAAATTAGTGATAAAGAAGATAACCCCGGAGACCTCCCTGGGATGGAAGGAGGCTTTACCAATAGCTCTCCTCCACACCTGTATTGCCCCTAAGGAACAGGCCTGTCTTAGTCCTTAAGAGATGCTATATGGGAGACCTTTAGTTTATGTCAATGACCTCTTCCTAGATCCAGAGGTTCAGACCCTCTGGTCTTATACCATAGCTTTGGTCAATCCCAACAGGATATATGCTTGGGGGTATCAACCAGGACCCAAAAGATTCTAAAGCACCACCACTATATGCTCCAGGGACTCACGTCCTAATTAAAGTCTGCAAAGATGGGTCTCCAAAGACTCAATTCCAGCCCACATGGAAGGGCCCCTACCCTGTCATACTTTCTACCCCCACAGCAGTCAAGGTACCAGGACATGACTCCTGGATTCACTATTCACGAGTCAAGCCATGGAAGAAAACAGAAGAGGACACTCAATACACCTGTGAGCTCCTGGGAGATCTCAGATACCTATGCAGGATTACAAATGAGTGTCATTCTAATGAACACCCTCAAAACTAAGTTTGGGGGCATAAGATTTCTCAGGGTAGTTCTAAAGAGACAACACTGCTTGACAGGGGTTGTACTCCAAAATAGACAGGAGACAGATCTCCTGATTCCTGAACAAGGAGGGACTTGAGTCATCTTGAATGAGACTTGTGATTTCTGAGTAAATACCTCCAGCCAAGTTAAAGTCTCACAGTCCTCAAGAAAAACGTTCAGACACTACAGGATCGCAAAGAATGAGCTGGAGAGTTCTCAGGGTGGCTACAATCTCTCTTTGGGGGATCCTCCTGGCAATGGGAAATCTGGAGTTGGCTAATGCCCCTACTAGTCCCTGTCATCACCATGTTGATGCTACTTATGATTGCTCCATGAATTATCAATTGTCTAACCTGTTTTGTCTCTGCTCAGGTCAACAAGCTACAATATGCAGTGCCAGTTCAACAAGAACATATAAAACTACAGCCAACTAGAGAAAATATCACTCACCTTTGATGGGTGGACTATAGCTATAGGACTCTGAGACCTGAGACTATCAAGAGGGGAGGCTCAATGCCCCTCACCATCCCAGTACAGCAGGAAGTAGCCAGAGAGACCCTCGACACACCTATTCCCAAAGAACTGGGACTCCCATCTCTTAAAGGGGAAATGTTAGGTAGTTAGAATAAGAAAAAGGAGTCCAGAATGCTGGTGGCTAAAAGACAAAGAAGGGAAAAGCCTAAGAAAATAGAACAAAGGAAGGTTAGAGGACCTGAGTGAGGACCTCAGATAAAACAAACAGCACTCCTGGCTAGCCCAATTTACATAGGGCAAGCCCAGAAGGAGAAAAACATATAAAAAGTGGAGCCAAAATTGGGACGGGGGCTTCTCTTTGCGTCTTTTGGGTTGGCCCGCCCTCATGCCTCAAGGATATATTCTCTTTTGCTTTCTAAATAAAACTGAGCTGTAACATGGAGCTGTAACACTGGTCTGTATGAGGAAATTACACGTGGCTGAAACACTGGTCTGTCCAAGGGCTATAACACTGGTCTGTCGCTTCAAATTTTTGTTGTGATGAGACAGAATCAAGGAAATTACACACTCCCCAGACAAAATCAAGACTAATTACCATTAAAAATATCTTAATATTGATCATAAATTTAAAAGTCTAAAAGCTACACTACCCATTAGGGTGGCTACTTATCAAAAAAAAACAGAAAACAACAAGTGTTGATGAGGATGCAGGAAACTAGAACTGTTGGTAGGAATGTAAAATGGTACAGCCACTAGGAAAAACAGTATGGAGGTACCTTAGGAAGTTAAGTATGGGGGGGGGTTAATTCGGAGTTTTGGATTAACATAAACACAACTATAGATAAAATAGAACCAACAAGGACCTACTGCAGAGCACAGGGAACTCTATTCAGTCTTCTGTAAAAATCTACATGGGAAAAGAATATGAAAAAGAAAGAAGACACATATATGTGTAACTGAATCACTTTCCTGTACAGCTGAAACTAGCACATTTAAATCAACTATACTCAAATAAAAAATTTCTTTGAAAGGGAATAAAAAAGAAAAAGAAACTAAGTATAGAATTATCATATGGTCCTGTTGGGTAGTTAGAATAGGAAAAAGGGGTCCAAAATGGAAGTGGCTAAAAAACAAAGAAAGGAAAAGCCTGTGAAAATGGAACAAAAGAAAATCCGAGGACCAGAGTGAGAACAAACAGCCAGGTGAAACAAACAGCCCTCCTGGCTAGCCCAATTTACATAGAGCAGGCTCAGTGGGAGGAGAAAACCCATATAAAAAGAGGAGCCAAAATTGAGCCCCTCTCTTCTTTTGGGTCAGCCCACCCTCATGCCTCGAGGAGGTATTTTCCTTTGCTTGCCAAATAAAACTGAGCTGTAACCGAGCTATAACACTGCTTCCCCTCAACCCCTGCCCCATTTCAAATCTTTGCTGCAGTGAGACGGAACCAAGGAAATTACACACTCCCCTGACAGTCCAGCAATTCCATTTCTGGGTATATATTCAAAAGAATTAAAGGATGGACTCAAATAGATATTTATACACCCATATTCATAACCTCCCCAGGTGGTGCAGTGGTAAAGAATTTGCCTGCCAATGCGGGAGACACTGGGGATCTGAGTTCAATCCCCAGATCAGGAAGATCCCCTAAAGGTGGAAATGGCAACCCACTCCAGTATTCTCCCCTAAAAAATTCCATGGACAGAGGAGCCTGAAATGCTACAGTCCACGGGTCGAAAAGACTTAGATATGCTTGGGCACACACACATATTCATAGCAGCATTATTCATAATAGCCAAAAGATATAAGCAACCCAAGCATCCACCAATGGATAAACAAACTGTGGTATATATAAACAATTTCATATTATTCAGTTGTAAAAAGGAAAGAAATTCTGATGCACACCTATCATACAAATAAGCCTTGAGGACATCATGCTAAATGAAAAAAGGCAAAGAAAGAAAAATACGATACAGTTTCCACTTAAATGAGGTAGATTTGGCTTTGGCTCCATCCCTTCATTCTTTCTGGAGTTATTTCTCCACTGATCTCCAGGTAGCATATTGGGCATCTACCGACCTGGGGAGTTCCTCTTTCAGTATCCTATCATTTTGCCTTTTCATACTGTTCATGGGGTTCTCAAGGCAAGAATACTGAAGTGGTTTGCCATTCCCTTCTCTAGTGGACCACATTCTGTCAGACCTCTCCACCATGACCTGCCCATCTTGGGTGGCCCCACAGGGCATGGCTTAGTTTCATTGAGTTGAGACAAGGCTGTGGTCCATGTGATTAGACTGACTACTTTTCTGTGATTATGGTTTCTGTGTCTGTCCTCTGATGCCTCTCGCAACACCTACTGTCTTAGAAACTATGAACTATAAAAAACTATAAAAGTGGTTATAAATCCATTATCAAATGGTCTTCTATGTAATTTCAATTTATCTTTGGCTTGCTTTTTTCCAGTCTATGTGGGCTATCATCACTTTTACATTATATTTAAGCTGATAAAGAGTTTTTAAAAGAAATGTTATCTCTGCTTTTTTCTTGGTGTTTGCACGTTCTTGCATTATTAGAATTATCTCCGATGACTTTTCCTAAATTTTAAAGCTATATCAGTATATTTTAAAGCTATTTGTACAGTTTATGAGATGGTTTAAATTAGAGAATATCATCCATAAATCCAATTAAATGAAAATGCTATACAGTGCAACAAAGGCAAACAAACAGTAAGAGTTTTGTAAAAATCCCTTATTGTGTATATAACCATCTTGTACATCCCCAACAGTGTGAACAATCAATCCGTTCTAGAGACCACTGATTTAGATTATGTATTATTAATATACATGTGAACTTGGACAAATTACTTGATCTCAGCTTCAATTTCATCATTTGTAAAATAAGTAAGTGAATACATACTTTAATAGGTGAATGACTAACCAAACTGAAGCATAGTGAAGTCGCTCAGTCGTGTTCGACTCTTTGTGACCCCATGGACTGTAGCCTGCCAGGCTCCCCTGTCCATGGGATTTTCCAGGCAAGAATACTGGAGTGGATTGCCATTTCCTTCTCCAGGGGATCTTCCCAACCCAGGGGTCGAACCTGGGTCTCCCTCACTGCAGGCAGGCTCTTTACCCTCTGAGCCACCAGGGAAACCAAACTGTAGCACATCCATGGAATATTACCAAGGATTCAAAGGAAATGAGCTCCCAAGTAAGAAAAAACACAGAGGAACTTTAGATATCATAATGGGAAAGAAGGCAAGCTGAAAGGCTATATTCTGTGTGATTTCAACTATATGACATTCTAGAAACATAGACTATGGAACAGTAAAAAGATGAGAGGTTTCCATGGGTTAGGAGGGATAAAAGGGATTAAAGGTTTAGGAGGGATAAATAGGTGGAGCACAGATGATTTTTAGCTCATTGAAATTATTTTGTGTGATAGTATGATGCTGGATACATGTCACCAAACATTTATCAAAATCCATAGACAGTAAAACATGAAGAGTTAACCCTAATGTAAACTATGGACTTTAGGTGATGATAATATTAATGGAGGTTCACTGGCTGTAACAAATGTATCATTCTGGTGTAGAATGTTAATAGTCAGGGAAGTCACATGCCCACATGCCCCATGCATGTGCAGGGGCACATGGATTAAAAAATAAGAATACCATCTACCTAAAAAAATAGATTTGCATTAATCAAATGAAATAGCACACTAAAAAAGTACCTGATATGTATACTACATGTATTTAATATTTTCTCTTAGCAGTATTCAATCTTTAATTCATTCAATAAATATTTAATGACAACTAAGAGAAGTGACTGTCACAACCACATAAATTTTGTCCTCAAATAACTCTGCCATGTAATTTTTAAAAAAAATGCTTACTAAATCACTGATCACTTCTTTGATTTTTAGACTTCCCTTATATAGTATGATCATAGGGTCAATCAATTATAGATTAATTTTAACATAAAAATTTAATTCAGTTGGTTATTATGTACAAGAAATATCAACATTACGTCACACATGTAAGTTTAAAAAAACAACAAAAATTTCCCATGATAGACTGAATATAGATGACTAATAAAATTAGTGAAAACAGCAATGTGTGCATTATTAGGACAGAGACTTCCTAAATGAGTTATGGGATTCATTATTATCAAGGAAACTGAATGAAGTAGGACTGGTTACCATTTCAAGACCTTAGATATTTCTTCTTTTGCTGACTTCAAATGTTTAACTATTCCACATAAGTGAAATGGACTCGTACAAAACATTGGACAATACTTAATTTATAATTTATAGAAGAATGAATACAAATCATTTTGAAGTTTCCTTTTAAATTCTCACATCCCTAATTAATATTCATGAGGATAATTTCACAAAGGCAGTTACAAAACTATGCCAGAGGGGGCATGGAAATATATAGTTGTGCCAGTGGAAGAGACAGGAAATTTCTCTCTCCCCTAAATGGAAGAATTAAGTTCAACATAAACATTTCCTAATGGTTAATAATATTTTAATCAAATTATTCATCACTCAGAAATAACACTATGAAGAAATAGATAATAATGTTGCACAAAAGCCAAGTTCTGGACAGGTGGCCAGTCTGCAGCTCTGTGTCAGCAGTCCAAACCCACCCACAATAGCCCTAAAGACGATTATGCAAATGCCAGCCAACCCAGCTATTTTCCCAGGAACAGGAGAAGGGCTCCTAGTAGAAGCTGTAATTGTTCTGCAGTCATGTGGAAAAACAAGCAGGTTTTTTTTTTTTTTGGTGTAGGCACAGTGCTTTCATTAAGGCTACCACCACAATATGTGTAAGATCTAAAAACACACATACACAAACACATGTCATGGAAAGACATGGAAGAGTCTTGAGTGCACATTACCAAGTGAAAGACGTCAGTGTGAAAAGGCTATATACTGTATGTATTCGGGGGCCGGGGTGGCAATCGGGAGGGTTGTGTATGTGTCCTTGTGTTTGATGTCTATTTCTCAGATAGCATACACAGCTTATTCCACCCTCTTCCTTAAGTTCTCCTTGCTGTGTAACTCTGCTCTGCTTTCCTATCAATACCAAGTCTCCTCTATAGGTTATACCTTCACTTATCAATAAGATATATACAGAAGTGGATTAACTTTTGACCACTGCATCTGTAGGCATAAGATAAATGTTGTCTGGCAAAGTGGAAATAAGAACTATTCTTATTCTATATGCTTAAACAGAGTGCCTGAAGAACTAAGGACAGAAGTTCATGACATTGTACAGGAGGTAGTGATGAAGACCATCTCCAAGAAAAAGAAAGGCAAAAAGGCAAAATGGTTGTCTGAGGAGGCCTTACAAATAGCTGAGAAAATAAAAGAAGCTGAAGGTAAAGGAGAAAAAAAAAGACATACCCATCTGAATGCAGAGTTCCAAAGAATAGCAAGGAGAGATAAAGCCTTTCTCAATAATCATGTAAAGAAATAGAAGAAAACTATAGAATGGGAAAGACTAGAGGTCTCATCAAGAAATGAGAGATACCAAGGGAACACAGCATGCAAAGATAGGTACAATAAAGGACAGAAATGGTATGGACCTGACAGAAGCAAGATATTAAGAAGAGGTGACTAGAATACACAGAAGAGCTATACAAAGAAGATTTTAATAACCCAGATAATCATGATGGTGTGTTCACTCACCTAGAGCCAGATATCCTGGAATGCGAAGTCAAGTGGGCCTTAGGAAGCATCATTACAAACAAAGCTAGTGGAGGTGATGGAATTCCAGTTGAGCTATTTCAAATCTTAAAATATGATGCTGTGAAAGTGTTGCACTCAAATTTGCCAGCAAATCTGGAAAACTCAGCAGTGGCCACAGGACTGGAAAGGTCACTTTTCATTCCCAAAACAAAGAAAGGCAATGCCAAAAAATCTTCAAACTACCACACAACTGCACTCATCAATGGTAACCCACTCCAGTGTTCTTGCCTGGAGAATCCCAGGGAGCAGGGAGCCTGGTGGGCTGCCGTCTATGGGGTTGCACAGAGTTGAACACAAATGAAGTGACTTAGCAGCAGCAGCAGCAGCACACACTAGTAAAGTAATGCTCAAAATTCTCCAAGTGAGGCTTCAACAGTACAAGAACTTCCAGATGTTCAAGTTGGATTTTGAAAAGGCAGAAGAACCAGAGATCAAAGTGCCAACTTCCGTTTCATCACAGAAAAAGCAAGAGAGTTACAGAAAAACATATACTTCTGCCTTATTGACTAATGCCAAAGCCTTGGACTGTGTGGATCACAACAAACTGTGGAGAATTCTTAAAGACATGGGAATACCAGACCACCTTACCTGCCTCCTGATAAATCTCTATGCAGGTCAAGAAGCAATAGTTAGAACTGGACATGGAAAAACAGACTGGTTCCAAATTGGGAAAGGAGTACGTCAAGGCTGTATATTGTCACCCTACTTATTTAACGTATATACAGAATACATCATGCGAAATGTCAGGCTGGATGAAGCACAAGTTGGAATCAAGATTACCAGGAGAAAGATCAATAACCTCAGATATGCAGATGACACCACCCTTATGGCAGAAAGCAAAGAAGAATTAAAAAGCCTCTTTACGAAAGTGAAAGAGGAGTGAAAAGGCTGGCTTAAAACTCAACATTCAAAAAACTAAGATCATGGCATCTGGTCCCATTACTTCATGGCAAATAGATGGGGAAACAATGGAAACAGTGACAGACTTTATTTTCTTGGGCTCCAAAATCACTGCAGATGGTGACTGCAGTCATGAAATTAAAAGATGCTGCCTCCTTGGAAGAAAAGTTATGACCAACCTAGACAGCATATTAAAAAGCAGAGACATTACTTTCCTAACAAAGGTCCATCTAGTCAAAGATACGGTTTTTCCAGTAGCTATGTATGAATGTGACATTTGGACAATAAACAAAGTTGAGTGCTGAAGAATTGATGCTTTTGAACTGTGGTGTTGAAAAGACTCTTAAGAGTCCATTGGACAGCAAGGAGATCAAATCAGTCAGTCCTAAAGGAAATCAGTACTGAATATTCATTGGAAGGACTGATGCTGAAGCTGGAACTGAAACTCCAAACTTTGGCCATCTGATGTGAAGAATTGACTCATTTGAAAAGACCCTGATGCTGGGAAAGATTGAAGGTCGGAAGGGGAAGAGGACGGACAGAGGATGAGATGGTTGGATGGCATCACCAACTTGATGGACATGAGTTTAAGCAAGCTCTGGGAGTTGGTGATGGACAGGGAGGCCTGGCGTGCTGCAGTCCATGGGATCACAAAGAGTCAGACATGACTGAGCGATTGAACTGAACTAATTCTATTGTGTATACTTATGTTTAAGTAAGCTTATCTATAAGTTAATGAGAGGAATCGTACAAGTGATGGGAGGAGGAATTATGATTATTTTCTTGTTATAAGGTACTCACATTATCCACTAAGTAGTATAATGGTTTTTGAAGTAGGCTTAGAGCTTAGATTTGGTTATAAATGTACAGTACAACAGAGAAGGCAATGGCAACCCACCTCAGTACTCTTGCCTGGAAAATCCCATGGATGGAGGAGCCTGGTAGGCTGTGGTCCATGGGGTCACTAAGAGTCGGACATGACTGAGCGACTTCCCTTTAACTTTTCATTTTCATGCATTGGAGAAGGAAATGGCAACCCACTCCAGTGTTCTTGCCTGGAGAATCCCAGGGACGGGGNACCTGAAAGAAATCAGTCCTAAATAGTCATTGGAAGGACTGATGCTGAAGCTCCAAATCTTTGGCCACCTGATGTAAAGAACTGACTCATTAGAAAAGACCCTGATGCTGGGAAAGATTGAAGGCAAGAGGAGAAGGGGACGGCAGAGGATGAGATGGTTGGATGGCATTACTAACTCAATGGACATGAGCTTGAGCAGGCTCCGGGAGTTGGTGATGGACTGGCATGCTGCAGTTCATGAGGTTGCAAAGAGTTGGACATGACTGAGCAACTAAACTGAACTGAATGTTATTATTAGGGTTCTTCAGTATCTCAGATGGTAAAGAATCTGCCTACAATGCAGGAAACCTTGATTTGATCCCTGGGTCGGGAAGATCTCCTGGAGGAGAGCATGACTACCCACTCCAGGATCCTTGCCTGGAGAATTCCATGGACAGAGGAGCCTGGCGGGCTACGGTCCATGGGGTAGCAAAGAGTTGGACACGGAAGTGTTATTATTACTACAATTGCAATAAGAGATCACACCTCTGTTCTTTTGCTAGGTATGATTTGTTTTGAAAATTTCAGGAAGAGACAAATCAATTCATGTCTAGGCTTTTTAAAAACAATGCTTGGTAAAAACAAGGAAAAATATGAAATGAATCTTCACAGCATCATCAATTAAATAGTTAAAAGTCAAGATTTCATATCAAACTTTGTTCATAGCTTGGAGATCTCACCAATTTAAGCAGGAAGACTGGACTATTAAACCCTTGAAGCTGAGGTGATCATATTTCAGTACAGCATATACTGTTCAAGGGGTGATTTGAAGTGCTTTAAGAGTCATCTTCTCTTCTCTTCCCTCCAACAGTTCCCTGCTCTGATTGCTTCCTCTTCATTGAGGTGTAGATTTTTCCCTGTTGTCTTATCATAACTCTATGAATAGAAAGGTCACCAAATTCTTTTTTTTTTTTTTTTGGTATAATTAATTTATTGTATTTTAACAGAGCAAGAAAAAACTATTTTAGGTTTTCAGGCTCCTTTATATAGGAAAAAAGAAGCTGTCCAGGACTGCAAACTGTGGACCTATTCCATGTAAATTGCAGCCCCTGGATCACAGAGTTCTGGGTGAATGGTGCCCTGAATGTAATGANTTTTTTTTTTTTTTTAGGTATAATTAATTTATTGTATTTTAACAGAGCAAGAAAAAACTATTTTAGGTTTTCAGGCTCCTTTATATAGGAAAAAAGAAGCTGTCCAGGACTGCAAACTGTGGACCTATTCCATGTAAATTGCAGCCCCTGGATCACAGAGTTCTGGGTGAATGGTGCCCTGAATGTAATGAGGCAACACTGAATATGTCTAGATGACAATGTTTTATTCCATTGCAGACTGTAATGAAAAGTGATGGAGATAAATGCTCACTTGTGCATGATACTTGATGGTCTACAATATTTTACAGATTTTCCAAGAACTGCAAGTAAAATTATACTAAACTGAGCCTAGTCAAGGCTATGGTTTTTCCTGTGGTCATGTATGGATGTGANGATGGTGACTGCAGCCATGAAATTAGAAGACGCTTACTCCTTGGAAGAAAAGTTATGTCCAACCTAGATAGCATTTTCAAAAGCAGAGACATTACTTTGCCGACTAAGGTCCGTTTAGTCAAGGCTATGGTTTTTCCTGTGGTCATGTATGGATGTGAGAGTTGGACTGTGAAGAAGGCTGAGCGCCGAAGAATTGATGCTTTTGAACTGTGGTGTTGGAGAAGACTCTTGAGAGTCCCTTGGACTGCAAGGAGATCCAACCAGTCCATTCTGAAGGAGATCAGTCCTGGGATTTCTTTGGAAGGAATGATGCTAAAGCTGAAACTCCAGTACTTTGGCGTGCGATGAGTTGACTCATTGGAAAAGACTGTGATGCTGGGAGGGATTGGGGGCAGGAGGAGAAGGGGCCAACAGAGGATAAGATGGCTGGATGGCATCACGGACTCGATGGACATGAGTCTGAGTGAACTCCGGGAGTTGGTGATGGACAGGGAGGCCTGACGTGCTGCAATTCATGGGATCACAAAGAGTCGGACACGACTGAGCGACTGAACTGACTGAACTTAGCCTAACTGGCATTGTAGCATAAATATTAAATATTTCTTTCTTGCGCTTTTTGCCTGATACCAGATTTTATAGTACAACTCTGATTTTATCTGTGTTTGGTGGCTCAGATGACAAACAATTTGCCTGCAATGCAGAAGACCTGTGTTCAGTCCCTGGGTTGGGGAAGATCCCCTGGAGGAGGGTATGGCTGCCTACTCCAGTATTCTTGCCTGGAGAATTTCATGGACAGAGGAACCTGGCATGCTATAGTCCATGAGATCACAAAGAGTCAGACACAACTGAGCAACTAACACTTTCACTTTTCACTGTAGCTTATGTTCAAGCACACGTAAAAAGGCTGAGGAAAACACATTAATAACATTTATTGTAGGTAAACTGTTGTACTTAATGGGAAAAACAAATAAGATTACAAACTCTGATGTTGACATCTATTATGCTACATGTTTTACTTTTTTTTTGTTTATTGAAGTATAGTTGAGTTGCAATATTGTGTTAGTTTTGTGTGTGCACCAAAGTGACCATTATACATTGGGTTGGCCAAAAAGGTCATTCAGATTTTTCCATAAGATTCAATGGAAAAACCCAATGAACTTTTTGGCCAACTCAATATATATGTATAAATATCTATTTGTTTTCAGATTCTTTTCCCTTATAGGTTATTATAAAATATTGGGTATAGTTCCCTGTGCTATAAGGCACATTATATATATAGTAGTGTGTTTACTTTAATCCAAAACTCTTATGCTACATTTTTGAATTAGAAGGAATAAAGTTTTGTTTTTTCTTTTTGGTAGAGGGCAAATGTAATATAGTTTATAAAGAAACTTCTTGGAAAAATATTAACTGAAATTTTATAAATCAAATTAACTGAAAAATACTCTTGAGAGTTTATTATTTTTCAACATTACTTTTTAAAATGACTTTTAAAAGCAAATAATTATCACCTAATACCATGTTATCACATGTGTGTATGCACTTGTGAGTATGTGTGAGAGGGAGAGAGAATGTGTGTATGGATGTGTGTAGGACTTATTTGGCCTAAAAACCACGGACCCAGCTTACAGCTTTGGTTCTTTCACCAACTAGCCATGTGATCCTGAATAACTATTCTTAAATATTTTTGGATTCAGTTTCCTCATCTGTAAAATTAAAGGGGTTTTAAACCATAAACTCCAAGATTTCTCTTCATTCTAATACACCATGAAACCATTCACCTAACTTCCCACCATATCTCTCAAGCTTAAAGTTATACATCCATTGTAGAAAATTACTTATTTTATATAATTGCACCAAATCATGAATGGCTATAGAAAATCAATTGTTTGTACATTTTGCTCCTCCTTATAACCATCCTTTGACAATTTCGGAATGACTGGCATCTTATGATAACTGTAAGTTCGATGGGCCAGGTCATGAAGCTCAGAGTAGGTTCCTGGCTTTGAGATAATATATCTGCATAGTGGTGTCTAGCATCCAGGCCCTTGACTTGTGTCTCATCCTTTCCTTTTCCAAACAAGATCTCCTCTAATCTTCTGAGGGAACACACTCCAACTGTCATTTTCTGTTAGTCTCCTTTGCTGTCTTCTTTGATCCGCTCAGCTTCTCAAAGTTAGCAGTGCCCTCGGGGTATTTCCTGGGCTCCCTTCTTTCTGTCTACACAGACATATTCCAGCTGCTAGGCTGACACCAGCAAGCATCTCTAACTCACATCCTCTGTTTCTCCATCTCCAGCTCTGCTGCTCTCATCCAAGGCCTGAGCATGGCTCACCTATGTCACAGCCTCCCAACATTCTCTCTGCTTCTCCTCTTGCCTTCCTAAAGCCTACTTTCCACCAGCAGCCACAGTGATGTATTAAAAGTTTGAATCAGATCTCATCACATCCCTGCTTTAACACCATCTAATGTCTACCGGCTGCAGTCAAAACCAAGTCCAGTCAAGTCATTGGCTGACTGCTCTTGTTATCTGGTTTCCTCCCACTTCTCTGATCATTCTCATTTCCCCATCCAGGTCACCCTTGTCTCTACCAGGAATGGCTACCCCACACTGAGCCTTTTTTTCACTTAAGCCTTTGCAATCATACAATTTGTAAAACAGATTATTTCAGTTTATACTTCTTTGGTACTACTTGATCAATTTGTAAATTTACTTCAAGCCCTCTGCCTTTTTTCAATTGTTAGGTTAGCGTTCCTCTTGTTATTCTGAAATACTAGGGATATGACATCTTTATAGTTTCTGTTGGAAAGCTAGTCTTAAAAATTATGATTTTTATATTCCTATAAAAATAAATTTGACTTAATTACTGCTTTATCTATAATTTTATGTTCACCTGCCATCATTTACAACTTTATTGAGACACACATCTTGACAGAGACAAGTTGAAGGTGGAGAAAAGATTCATTTGGAACAGTTCTTTCCAATGAAGTTGGTACCTGAAAGTAAATTAATTTGTGTGACATAAGAGGCTTCCCCACAATCTTTTTGAAGCAGTTTTCAAAGCATTAAAAACATTCCACTTAATACACCTCTCATAGTGTATGCATATAACATCTAATTGGTGACAGACACTTCTTTCCTTAGTAACAACTTAGAAAGCTGTTCTAATAGGCCCACATGGCTTGCTTGAAGTAATTATTCCCTTTTTCTCCCATGAAAATTCTTTAAGGCCACATGATGAGTTTCCCCATAGCTCAAAGTCTTCATGTTTCAGATTTGTACTAGTGACACAAATGGGCCCAACGAAAAAAACCAAAAGCTGTCACCACCACAAAAGCCCGAATGATGTCTTGTGTGGAGCCCCAGTGCAGCTGAGACACCAGCCAGCTGCCTAGGAATGAGATGACCCTGTGGGCCCTGCCATTACTGTGACATCCCAGCTGTGCTGTCAGGCTTGCTAACAAGCACAGCAGCAATGCGATGGGGTGTTGCCTTTCTTCCTGACATTCCCCCTAAGCGACTTTTTACAGCCTCCTTCTATTAACCTCATCTCCCAGCCTTGCGCTGCAAGTCCTTTCTCATTGCGAATTTGAGATGCACGCAGCATGGCGAACCCCACTTAGGCTGATTGGCTGTCTCCACAGTGACAGCACAATGGGAGCCAAATAAAATATTCTAAGCAAGACTTGCTGCTAAAGTCATGAGAACAAGAGAAAACCAACTTGGCATCAAGATGCAGTCACAGAAAGCTTGTCAAGAATGTTGAAAACCATTTTCTCCTCCTTCACAGAACACAGGAAAAGGTGTGATTGATGGCTAGTTTATAAAATCATGAAAGATACACTCTTAAAAAAAAAAAAATCATGTTTTTTCCTCGGCATTCTAATTCCTGATGGCAATGACCTTTGGAATTTAAGTGAAAGCACACAAAATTCAAAATTATAAAAATGATCTGGGGAAAAATACAGAATTGCCAAAAATGTTCACTTAAATAGGTACTGAGGGATTAATTAATACATCTAATTGAAAGGCATTTCTCAGCAATTAAAGTGTTCATGGTTCTTTGCTAGGTGATTTTGGGGAAAAGTATATAGCTTTCATTATTTGAGGACCTATTATATGTAAGACATATGGTAATTCTTATTCCTACAACAACCCAGCAAAATTGGTATCATTTGTCTCATTTTACAGATGAGGAGACTGAGGCTCAAAAATAACACAGAGGCTCTTAAACATGCCTGCTAAGTCAATTCAGTTGTGTCTGACTCTTTGTGACCCTATGGACTGTAGCCCATCAGGCTCCTCTGTAGTCCATGGTATTCTCCAGGCAAGAATACTGGAGTGGGTTGCCATGCCCTCCTCCAGGGGTCTTCCAAACCCAGGGATCAAACCTGCATCTCTTCTTTTGCATTGGCAGGTGGGTTCTTTACCACTTTGATACCACATCCTGAAGTTGAACTCAGGGCTTTTGTTTTTCTTGCCATTGACTCCTTCTGTCATATCACACTGTTTCTCAAAATAAGGTATAAAAATCAAACAACATGCTCTCTATCCTAGTGGAAGACATACACAGACACATTAAAAATAGATTGGAGACTACCTCTTGACTTAATTCACACAAAAACCCTATTAAAAATCACTATTAAGATCATCTTAAAGGTGAATAAACTAAGTACAGAGAGAGAATTCATAACTTGCTCAAGGGCCTATAGGTATTCATATCCTAGGGCAGCTTAACAAAGTATTGCAAACCAGGTGGCTTAAAACAACAAATATCTATTCTCTCCCAGTTCTGGAGGCTGTTAAGTCTAAAATCAAGGTGCCAGTGGGGCCAAATTCTAGGGGAGAATCTATTTCATGTCTTTCTCCTATCTTTTCCTATGCTGCTACAATCTTTGTGTAGATTGTGCTACAATTCTTGTGCAGACACATGACTCCAGTCTCTGCCTTCATGGTCCCATGGGGCTCTCCCTACGTCTTTTCACATCATCTTCCTTTCTGTGTGTCTCTGTGTCTCCTCTTCTTACAAGGACACCAGTCATATTGAATGAAGGGGCACCTTACTCCAGATTAAACTTAGCTAATTACATCTGCAGTGACCCTATGTCTAAATAAGGTCACATTCTGAGGTTGCAAAAGGAGGTGAATTTCCAGAGGTCGCTATTCAACCTAGTACAGCTAGTAAGTTGTGAAACCAGGAGTCCCTCTGGCTCAGAGTCCATGCTTGTGAACACCATGCTCTGACACCTCTCCAAAACATCAGAAATGACCATCAGCAAGGCATGACCCACTCCTGCATTGGTGGCATAAGCACACGTTATGAGATTGTGTGGCAGGTGACATGTGAATGGAAACTTGAAAGATGAATAAGACATCCACTTTCANCCCTCTGGCTCAGAGTCCATGCTTGTGAACACCATGCTCTGACACCTCTCCAAAACATCAGAAATGACCATCAGCAAGGCATGACCCACTCCTGCATTGGTGGCATAAGCACACGTTATGAGATTGTGTGGCAGGTGACATGTGAATGGAAACTTGAAAGATGAATAAGACATCCACTTTCATTAAAGAGATATGGAGGTAATGGATAATATCTAAGAGGAGGGACTTGCCTTATGGTCCAGTGACTAAGACTCTGTGCTCCCTGTGCAGGGAACATGGGTTCCATCTCTGGTTGGGAGTCCATCCCTCGATCTGACATGTCACAACTAAAGATCCTGAATGCCACAATGAAGATCAAAGATCCTGCATATCACAACTAAGACCCAGCACAGCCAAATAAATAAATGAAAATATTTTAAAAATATTCGAGGAAAGAACTGCTAAGTAAGATTCATGATTGGCCAGGGGTATGTTGTGTTTGAGACGGCACGGCCAGAGCACACTGGGACACAGTGAGTGGTACAGGGGTGAGGCAGTGTTGGGAAAGAAAGGGGGGATACTATGGCTGAAAAGAAGATTGAGAAAAAATGATGGAGGACCTCATATATCAGGCTAAGGCATTTGGATTCTGCCTTATAGACCACTTGAAGCCATTAATGAGAAGTGACACATCACACATATGCCTTAATACAGTATATCCCCTATATATGAAACTTCAAGTTGCTAACTTTCAAAGATGTGAACGTGCCCCTGTATGCCAGCTGTTGCACTGTCCTGTTGTACTTTTCACGGTATTGTACTACAAGATCAAAATGTTTAATTTTTTGTGTTCTTTACGTATTATTTGTGTAAAATGTATTTTAAACCTATCACAGTACAGTACTATACAGCCGACTGTGCTTGTTGGGTACCTGGGGGAGGGAGGTGGGAGAGGGGTTCAGGATTGGGAACACGTGTACACCCGTGGCGGATTCATGTTGATGTATGGCAAAACCAATATAATACAATATTGTAAAGTAATTAGCCTCCAATTAAAATAAATA